>CM047813.1:54832048-55432048 GCA_026214975.1 Gentiana macrophylla
GAGAAATTGGTCTTAGCTCTAGTACATGCCACCAGAAATTAAGACCATACTTCCAAAGACATCCGGTGATTGTGTTAACAAACCAACCTTTGAAGCAAATTTTGGAAAAACCAGACATGTCTGGAAGACTGGCAAAGTGAGTAGTTGAATTGGCAGGATTTGATATCGAATACAAGCCAAGAATAGCAATTAAAGCCCAAGCATTAGCCGATTTCTTGGCAGAAGAAAAAGCCTTGGCTATAGAGCAAAAGTCGAAAGGCACAAGGTTGAGAAGAACAAAGTCGAACAAAGTTGGCGACTTTATGTGGATGGAGCTTCCAACAAAGAAGGAGCAGTGTGAGGACTCTACTCATTAGCCCAAAAGGTGAAGAATTCTCATCGCACTTCATTTTGACTTTCAAGCTACTAACAATGAGGCAGAATATGAAGCTCTGATAACTGGATTAAATCTAGCACTGAAGTTAGAAGTGCAAAACCTGAAAGTCTATACGGACTCACGACTTGTGACAAATCATATCAAGGAGAATATGAAGCAAAGGAAGGTCCCATGAAAAAATACCTTGCAGTGGCACAGAGGAATTTGCAAAACTTCTTAATGGTGAAAGTAGAGCAGATAACTCGGGCTCAGAACACCAGAGCAGATGCTCTATCGAAACTAGGATCAAATTTCTTGTCTAACAAAAAGGTATTAGTTGAGCAGGTAAAGCAGAAGAGTTGTGATGAGATTGAAGTACAACCAATCACACAGGCAGAAACTTGGATGGATCCGATTGTAATATATCTAAGAGATGGAAGGCTTCCACGAAAACAAAGTACAGCGTAAAATTGATAAGGCTCTCACTAGGTATGCTCTGTTCAACGATGTTCTCAGATAGAAAATCCTATGCAGCCCCTCTTGGTTGAGATCGTTAGCATCCGGATGAGGAGATTATGTGTTAAGGGAAATCCATCTCGAATTTGTTGAAATCACTTGGGAGCAAGAGCTCCGCCAGGAAATGTAGGCTATACGGTTATTATCGCCGTAAATGCAAGGTGACGCAGAGAATCAGAGTTAGAACTTGCCGGACATGCCAGGTGCATATTAATTTATCACATAATCTGCATGTGAGATGATACCAATCGTATCCCCATGGCCTTTTGATCAATGGGGAGTAGACTTTAATGGGTCCATTACCCGAGCACCGGGAAATTTCAAGTTTTTAGTAGTGGCAAAGTGGATTATTTCACTAAGTGGGTGGAAGTGAACCCTTAACCACCATCACACCAACCAAATACGTAAGTTCCTATGGAAAAATATTCTATGCAGGTATGGGATCCCTAAAGTTCACATTTCTGATAATGGCACACAATTTGAAGATCAAGGAGTGCAGACTTGGTGCACCAACCTAGGAATCTCCCAACACTTTACATCAGTGGCCTATCCCCAAGCCAATGGCACTACAAAAAAACAAATAGTTTTGCGACGGAGTTTTGCGACGGACATTATTTCCGTCGCAAATTTACGTTTATGACGGATATTTTAACGCTTATGACGGACACTATGGGACCGATTTTTCCACTTGGCGGGCAATTTTGCGACGGATTTTTATTATTTTTGCGACAGCCTATTCAATAAAATTTTATAAAATTATTTTATTATTCTCAATTTAGATAAAATTTGCGACGAATTTAAATTCGTCGCAAAAAACATTTTTGCGACGGAAAGTTTTATTATTTTGCGACGGACTTCAATAAAATTTTATAGAATTATTTTATTATTCGAATTTGGATAAAATTTATGACGGAAACGTAAATTTGCGACGAATGATTTAATGGGACGACATTGTCGCCCCAAAAAGGCTTGTCGTCCCAAAAGATTAACCTAAATTAGATAACGGGAAGCCTCTCTTCTCCTTCTTCATTTCTTTTTCACCGCTTCTTTCAACTACCCACCCTCTCCTCCTCCGGCCGCTCTTTCAACTACCCACCCTCTCCTCCTCCCGGTCACCACCACTACCACCACTCTTCCTCCGGTCACCACTTCTTCAACCACCCGCCTCCTCTTCCTCCGGCGAGCAAAGAACCACAACAACAACACATGTGGCCGCAACAACCAACCGCCTCCTCCTTCCTCCGCCACATCTCCGGTAAGTCTTTATTGTTTGTCAAATTAGTTGCTTTTAGTTTTATTTTGTTAGGATGAACACTTTGGAGTCGATTTGTGAGAGGATCAATCGAGTTTTTCTTTGCACTCCAAGTTTAACACCAAACAGCCCCATATATAGCTATTTTTAGGGTTGCAGCCTCTTTTCTTGTAAAATACCTCTTGTGCCCCTATCAATCTTGAGTAGAACGTGTAATATATAGATAATAGCATTATTTCCAATCAATTCAAATTGATACAACCGGATTTATCTCAATTAATTAACCCAATCAAATCAATTATCTATTTTTGGAAACAGTTTAAATAAATACAAGTTTATCTTCAAATTTTCTATATGATCACGTGTCCAAATCAAGATGATCAAAGAATGAAATATTCTCATAATATTTTCAACTATAATCCCTCAAATTTTCAGCTAATTTGGAGTTGAACCCGTCACTCAAAAAGACACTACAAGTCAACTATCTCACAGACAGACAGTTTTACTGAAGCATTTTGTAGTCAACTTTTAGCTATGATAAAGACCTTAAATCACAAAAGTTTCTTGAGACAAAATGTACCCCTATATGCAATATATAACATATAAAAATTCAACTCATTCCAAGTAGTATAGGGTACTCAAAAGTGTGACACATCAGCACATCAGAAAGCTGTAACACAGACTTTCACAATCTGATGCGTTTTTGTTCAGCATGGTGTGTGCTCTGTGTTGCATGAAAATGAGATATTATATATTCGTTTTGTAGCTTGAATTATGAGATTTCCAACCATATAAAGATCATGCAATTTGGTTCAATATTGAGCAAGTTATGGGGGGTGTGAACATGGTTGAAAAACAGTCCAACACTTAGAAAAATTCAGCAGATTTTTATCACATGAACCCTAATTTTGACCTAATTCAATTTTGATCAAATTGAACAACTTAAAGCATGATTAGGGTCAATTCTAAGTGTATTAATATAATTAAACATGTTTCACATCATTCAGGTGAGTTTGGACCATTTCCCCCAAAATTCCCAATTTGCCCTTTTTGACCTACTTTCACCTGATTTGACCCTATGATGATTCTCATACCAACCTAATGTGTTTTGGATCAATTTTAGGTTGTTACAATGTAAGTTGAGGTCAAATGTCCATTTACCCTTAAGGTCAACTCTTTGGTCACCTTTCCCATTTTGCCCCTATCACATTCTCAATTTAAGCTCATGATTTGTGATCATGCATTTCAAGTGAGGCTTACCATTTCTAGCCTTATGTGATGTTTGAGTTGAAATCATGCCTTTTCACACATACACACAATTGATCCAATGTGATCATGTGTTGTTATCATCAAAACCAATATACTCACATATTTTTGTCAAATTAGTGCAATAAAAGTGGTATATGTATTATGTAAACCATTAGTAACACCACTATGAACTAGCAGAAATTCATTAATTAAAAAAACACAGTCGAATGAACTAGCTTTGATATTGTAATGAGAAAAAGAAATATTATCCACTTACTTTGCTGCACTTTTTTTTACAGTTTCCGAAGAAGGTGTTGTAGTTACTCGGCTTAGCAAACAAAGAAATTGCTTGAGGTCGGCAGTAGTTAGAGGTGCTCATGTAAATCTCAATAGTTAGGGGATCTATTGCAAACCCCGTGAGTTACGAGATCTACAGAAAATCTCGCTTCCTTGCACATATTATTAATTAGTATAAACGCCTTTTTATTATAATTGCATTTAGATTAGTATAAACGTCATTTTCTCGTGTCAAATAGATGTCGCAGAGGTAGAGGTAGAGGTAGACGCGGTAGGGGTAGTTCCGGATGTTGGTTGAAAATGATGATAAGTATGTGGTTGAATTGGTTTGTTGAAAAGGGTGCTGTTTCTACCCGCTTGGAAAATGGTACTGGGGGTACTTTTGTTATCCGGCAAAGCCTCCGAATTATTTTGACGTCGAACCTTTGACCATGAATCGAAAATTTAGGTTATAGTGTTGTTAGTTTCATAGTAAGTTGAGTAAAACCCGAGTTTGCAAAAGTGTTGAGACAACCTTCAAAGACTATTGTTAGTCTCATATTTTGTATGATATGATGTGTAGGATTGAAAATGAAGAGAATAGAACGGAGTTGGATGTACGAGAGGTTGGATGCTAACAAGAAATTTAACCCGGTATTTGTGAATGGTGTGGAGGAATTCATAAAACATGCAAAGCAGTTAGATTCGTTTCGGGCAAATAATGGAATGATGAAGTGTCCATGTAGTAAGTGTAAGAACACTAAATTTTCAATCGAACATGACGTGAGATTACATTTAACTAAATATGGGTTTTGAGATTAAATTTATATCATACTTTGCAGGACGCTCTTCACTCAAGAAGGCGAAAGCCCAGAGACGCGCAATGACACACCTCTGCCGACGACAGTCGCGTCTTTATTACTGGGTTTGGTGGTGGTTACGACACGAAGGGAGAGTTTTTGGCATGGGGTCATTTGCCTCCATGTACTACGACGAGCCTGGCCGCCGCCGACACTCATCCGCCGAGACATACTCTCCGGCATAATCACCCGCCTCACCCCAGGAGATGGCGAGAGACGACAGATCGCAGAAACCCAGGCGAGGTTGGAGGAGCTAGAGAGAGACGTAAAGCGCGAGGATGACAGACTAAGCGCAGATGGAGGCGTGGATTACCCAAATGTTAGCAAAGATCCTCCGGAGGATGCAACCCGGTACGAGGCAAAGACTGAGATGACCATTCGATCATGGACCTGGAGGAGGTGGCGTGGGTTTAGGTAGTACACCGGTCCGACCGGGTGACATTGTTTTGATACATTTTTATTTATTTTGGCTTATCGTATCCCTTTGACATATCGTTTTATTCATTTTTTGACATTTCCCCTTTGACGTATTTTTTGACATATCCCCTTTGATATCGTATTCCCGTTTATATTGTTGTTGTTGATAGCCGGTAGCAATTGTAATGCTACCGGGGAAAATTAAGGCTGTTTTTGCAAATGTGGTTTAATGGGGCACGCAAAGCAACCATAATTTTCTGTTTAATTTTATTTTTTGCGACGGAATATATCCGTCGCAATATGGTATTTGCGACGGAAAAGGCTCATTTTGCGACGGATATGAAAAGATCTAAAAATAAATAAATTATTTAATAAAAATAAGTTGCGATGGATTATACATTTTTTGCGACGGATTATACATTTTTGCGACGCAATTTTACATGTTTGCGACGGAATATTTCCGTCGCTATTTGTTATTTGCGACGGACTATACATTTTTTTGCGACGAAAATTATAATTTAAAAATAAAATAAAATACGGTAATTATTCGTCGCAAAATCCGTCGCAAATAATTTGCGACGGTTTATCCGTCGCAAAACTGGGGTTTTGCGACTAAAAAATGCGACAAAGAAAAATCGTCGCAAATCCGTCGCAAACTATGGTTTGCGACGGAATAACCCTTGTTTGCGACGGTAATCTTCCGTCGCAAAACTGCTGTTTTTTTGTAGTGTGGGCAAGTCGAGCAGACAAATAGGCAGATAAAGCAGGGACTGAAGAAAAGATTGGAACAAGAGGGGTCTCATTGGGTAGACCATCTCCCAAATATCATATGGGCATACATGACTACACCAAATGCTGCTACACAGGAAACTCCATACTCCTTAGCATATGGATGTGAGGCAGTAATACCGGCAGAGATTGGTCACAAGTCTCCCAGGACAGAATTATACAGCCGAAACACAGGAGGTAGACATGCTGCATGTCAAGGACGAGTTGGAACATAAACGCGACATTGCACTGATACAGATGGCCAAATACAAGCAGAGGATTGCCCAATACTACAACTCCAAAGTTAGAGGTACGTATTTTAAAGAAGGCGACTTAGTATTGAGGAGAAATGATGCCAGTAAGCAAGGCCCCACTGGAAAGCTAGACCCAAATTGGGAAGGTCCTTATAAAATTATCAAAGTGCATGGAAAAGGATCCTATCAACTAGCTAATGCCTCTGGCAAAACTGTCCCTAGAAGTTGGAATGCTGTTCATTTAAGGAAATTTTTTCCTTAAAGTAATTTCATTTTTTATGAGTATTGCTACCTTGAATATAGATCTCTATTAATTCTGTGATTGTTTTATGATATTATAACTGGTGTTGAAACACAAAACTAAAAACAGAACATGGCGGCGCAAGTATTCTGGGCAGAAGTCCCACCTAAACAATACAAATGCCAAACTTGCAGTGCCAGGGCATTCTGGGCAGAAATCCCATCTAAAAACTACAAAAGCCAAACTTGCAGTTCAAGGGCATCCTGGGTAGAGGACCCAATTAAAAAGCACACAAAGGCTAAACTTGCAATACAGAAAATCTCTGCATTGCATGGCACACAATTGAAGATTATAAACGCCAAGCTTGCAGAGCAAGGGCATTCTGGGCAGAAAACCCAAATCAATAACCCAAGAGTATTAAACTTGCAGTGCAAGAAAGTTCTGTGTAGATCACAGAATCAAAGAATGTTAATATCCAACTTGCAGAGCAAGAATATTCTGAGCGAAAAACATTAATGTTCTATGCAGCATATAAAGAAACATAAAGAAGACAAGGATAAAAAATCCTAACTTCTTTGCAGAGCAACCAGAAGATGAAACTCTAAACAGAGAATATCAAATTCAAAGGTACAAATTCAAAGATTCAAACAGAGAATATCAAACTCAAATGTCATTGACAGAAAATAGCATACAAGGTCATTACATTAAGAGCTGCTCGAAAAAGCAGCTAAATTACAAAGGTTTCAAAAGACAAATTAAGAATACGGAGTATCGGATGGCTGGGCAGAAGCACTAGTGGAAGGCTGAGCAGGCTTTTTCTTGGCATACTTGAGGACAATATCCTCTCCACTTTTGTACACGTCATACCGCTTCGTGAAGATTTCGCCTGCTTTTTTATCATATAATTTATGATTAGGCAAAGTTCTAATCACTAAGTCGGCTGGCTTAGCTTCATCAACACCCAGAGTATATCCTTGATGACGGTCAAATTATACCCGTAAAAGTCATCAACGTTGACCTTAAATCGAGATTAATAATATGTATTTAATATTAAATCACATGTTTATATGTATTATTTAATGTTTTGTGATTTATAAAATATAATTTGGTATTTATCCATTTTTTATGGTATTTATCTGTTTTTATTTATAAATCGGTATTTATCCGTTTTTATTATATTTATCCGTTTTATTTAAGTATGATTTATTTTGGGATAAATATCTATTTTGCAGATTTGGATAATTATGGAGGATAAATACAAATGGAAGAATTAAATCTCAAGATAAATCAAAGGAAATTCAAGATAAAGATCGGATAAGCATTTAAAAGAGGAGCAAACCACTCAAAGTGTGGCGCCAACATGAGGATACGATAAGGGGGGGGGGGTGCACTTCATCTTGTTTTTATTTTGAGATGGGCCGAGAGTTATCTCTTATTTGTTTTGACATTTTGATGTATATCTCTTAATTAGCTTGAACCCCTATAAATAAAGGCATACAATACACGCCTTTAACACACTTCTTTACACGATACATTTTCATTACACTTCTCAGTTTATAATAAAATCTTCATTTTTTCTTAGAGCAGTTTTTATGCAAGATCTGCAATAATGTAAGTTCTTGTATTTATTTGTTCTTAGTTCTTTGTAATTAAGTCCCCAATTATTATTTATCGTTTGAGGTTGTTCGTTCTTCACCGGACGATGTAGATCTAAGGATACGATATGAGGAAGTGGGGATTCCTTGTCTATAAGGATCCACACGCCCAGATCTGTTATCCGGTGACCTATAGATGACTTTGGTATGATCGACAACCGTGTTTTTAGTACATCTATATAATTGCTTTATGAGTCTCTATTTTATCCGTTACGTATGTAGAAACGCTAAGATTTAGGTTTTCGCCGCGTCAATCTAGCCACGTCTTTATGGTGTGATTGTCCACCTAGAATTTCTTATCTTAGTAGTATGGCTACGCCACGTTGCTCGTCTGTTTTAATTAGCGTATGATTAGGAAATACCAATATAGGGCTCCTAGGTCGGCTCATGAATTGATCTTCCGGGACTTTCAGCGAGATCTAGATCTAGATCTATTCTGTATTAGGGAATTGAGCTCACCTAGTTATACGTAAATCGTAGATTAGCATGATACCTAAAAGTTAGTGTTAATGGGACGGAGAATGATGCGATCGTCTAGGAAGTACGCCTGAAAAAAGGAATGTTGCCTAGGTGAGGAATACGGTTAATATCGGCATCCCTAGTTTTGTAAGCGTGCGAGTCATATGAGATGGAGGCCGAAAAAGCGAAGTCACGTGATATAGCATAGTGATCTGGATGGCCTACCCGGAGCTAGATCTAGTTTAGGGGATGACTCCCATAGCCAATATAAAAGAAATACGGATCGGATTAATAGTTGTCGTGTCTAGCTTAATTATATAGAATCTGTAGATCCAAACGATAACATGATAATTGGGGAGGTTAATTACGTTGTTTATGTGTTGTGTCGAGTCGTGTCCTTTATCTTTCCTGTCTTTTGTTGGTCGTAGACCGCTTTTGTGTCCTTGGCATGAATGATTAATTGTTTGTTTATAAATGATCCACAATTGGTTCCCTGTGGGATCGACCTTGATTCGCTATAGCTATACTAAGATGGACCTAGTCCTCTTGCTAGTATTGGTTTATGGTGGTCAAGTATTTTAATTTCACTTGATCTACGTCATGAAGTTTTTGGCGCCGTTGCCGGGGAACCAACGGTCAATTTTATATATAGATAATTTTTTATTCATGTTAAGTTTTCTGTCTTAGAGTCTGTTTTTACGTTTTTGAGTCCCCCTGGTTGTCTGCTCTGTGTAAAAATTCCAGAATCTGGAAAAACTGGTTTTGCTCCCAGCGAGGCGCCTCGCGCCGCCAAAGAAGCCTCGATTCAGCTTTTCTCGGAATTTCGCGTGTCTGTTTACCTCCGTATGTTTAATCCGTAGGTCCGATAAGCAGCATGGGAAACCATGTTAAAATCGATCCACGGTCCGCTTTTGTTTTTTTCTTCCTGCAGAAACCAGGAAGCAATAATCCGAGTCGCATTTTTTTGGTGGTCTTTGAGAAAATAACCCAAAGAACATGTGGAGCTACGAATCTACGATGGGAAAAGTGATGGAAGCAACACCTTTAAAGCACCAAGATGGCTCCGAGAAAATAAATATTAAAAGGTTCGAATTATTCGTGGTACAATGTTTAAGGCAATGTACTACCTTTTGTGCTTATGTTTTACTATCTTTTGGTTTTTTGAACATAAGTTAATCTTTACATGAACCTGAATGAGAATCTTAGCCCGGAGTTGGTTTGTAAGATTAATTTTATTAGTGCCGAAGGTTCTGCCCCCAAATCTGTCTCATCTAGAGGGTGTAGTGAAACATGTAGTTGTTGAATGGAAGCAGTGAATAAAGAGTTCCTCGTAGTTCTATCAAAATCTCATTGTCCTATGCATGAGATTGCTTCTAGTGGCCACAGGAGCAATAATTTGTGTAGTTAAGCATTCGCAATCTAAAGAAGACGTTGAGTTTTGAGAGAGCATAATGAAGCAGCATTATAGAGGATGTGATTAAAATGGGTCCCTAGGACTAAATCTTCTTGGAATTCACTAATTCCTAAAACGTGAGCCGAGGTAGGAGCTTCGTATAAATGGTAAGGATAAATGTCGTTTCCTAGGTCTCACAACCAAGGGAAGGATATTAATCCGCAAAAGCAACGAGCCCACCTCATATAGTGCTCAAGGGGTCAATATCTGGCAATCCAAGAAGGATGACTGACAAGGATGCTTTTTGGAAAGTCGAGCTGAGGACTTTAAACTCAGAACTACTTCTTTAAAACCCTTAGGATTTCTTTTTAGGATTTTAGGTTTTGTTTTCGTTGAGTCAAATAAGAGTAACGTGACATATGTTGAGGTTTTTTATTTTGCCGTGTTCGATGGCCATTAGGCTAAGGATGTGCAAAACTTTTTTACTCAATATAGGCCACGTGAATTAGAGTTTCTTAGGAGAGTCGAGAAATTGCTAAAGAAAAGGAAATTTAGCAATCAACCTTAAGATGGAAGCATTAAGAGAACTTGAGAATTCTTGAAAATGTAAGAGAATGATTGGTGCGAACAAGAACAAGTTTTGGTCAACTTCCAAAACTTTTTAGAAAGCGATCCAAGTGAAAATCCAAAGTTGTGTGCAATTGCTCGCAACTATCCTTATCCTTTCCTTTGTACCTTTTCACCCTTTAACCTTTCTATTCTCTCACCATTCGCCTCCTCAGTTCACATTTCTAATATCATTCTTCCATTCCTCTCTTTCTTTCCATCTATTTCACTCTCCCACCCTACCCAATCCCTTAAACAATACCCACCCAAAACACGATTTCTTACCCACCCTTTATCTGTTCTTACCATCCTTATGTATGTCTTTTTCTAAACCCATCATACTCTCAACTTCCATTTTCTTTACAACATACCCTTTTGTTGCGGAATTTGAATATTGCTAAGTTTTAATGATTATCTTTTATCATTTTGGTTTTCATGATCCTAGTGAAAGTGCGTGTAGCTCTGAACCTAGCTAGATTTTAAAAGTTTTTGGTTCGATCAAAATACAACTTCTCTCTCTACCGGAAGATATTAAATTTCACACTTTTGCTGACCATTCCGGCATATATATGATGAGTTTTGTTCTAAGCAATCACACCGATCCGACCTTGTTGATGACGGTTATGACTTTTACGTGATACATTGAGTTATTAGTAATTTCGAGGAGAAGCTACATCTCCCTAAGTTGATGATATCCAATCCAAACGTGAAGCGTCTGTGCCGAGTTTCTGATCCTATCTTTTACCAATAGGTCACATTGAATCTGTTATACCTTACCGAGTGTCTCTTTTCCGCTAGATTAAAAACCTTATCAATCTGGTAGACCTCGTGTTTTCGCACATGGGGTAATGCTTTTTGATCTTTGTCTTCTCCACCCGGTTTTAAGAATATTTTTGTGATGGAGGATTTCGATGAAGACTATAATCTTTTGTTGATTGTTTATATTTCTTTCTATTTAGTATTTTTCTTTTTGCGTCTGAACGAGTAGTTTTAACTCTTTGGTTTTCCTTGTCATTGGTCGTATGGAATAAAGTGGCTTAATTTGTTTTTGGATATTTTATATCTAATTACTGCCACATTATTTTATACGTTCCATTGACATGTTATTAACGGTTTCGTGGAGTTTCTATTTGGTTTGCTTAAGCAGGTTTGCTCTTGCAACTCCACGACGTGCTTGGATAACTCCGATGTTTCGTGATCTACTTGAGAGCCGCTTTCAGAGCTAAGTCTTTTCTTAAATTCTCATTTTTATTTGTCATTGGGGACAAGTGCAAGTTTAAGTGGGGTGTAGGAGACTTAGCCATGATGCTATAATTGAACAATTGAATGAAACGGTAAAAGAATAAAAAAATTGCATAAATGCCAAATTAATTATATCTCTCGCACTTTAGAATTGTGAGTTCCTAGCTAAGAATTGATAGGAAAGGAACCAAGTTGCATAATTACGTGATCATATTATACTTATGTGAATGTGAACTTAAGGATATTCATGCCAACTATTGCAAGTAGTTATTTATTATTTGATTACTCAAAATGAATCGACGAGTACCGCACAAATTATAATAACTAAAGAGAATTATGTATATATTGCGTAGATGATTGGTTATGCGGACTTAGTGTCGATATTTATCTCATTGATGTATTCTTATCTTCGGCCATCAAAGCGGAGTAATAAGCTTGAGAATTATCTTTGTTTTGACAATAAGTTAAACACTGGGCTTGTAGTAACATTACCAAAGTAGCCTCGCGCTTGTGGTAATATTCATGTTATTGACCAATCCGTGAAATGGGATTCTTGCAATGCATAATTTACTTTTAAAGCAAGCTTCCTTCTTGAGATGTGTTAATGCTTGAAGATATGAAAATGTGAAGAAAAAAAATTCAAACTTTTTAAGAGGCTTCGAGTATTTTTCTCGGTCTCCAAGTCCAAAAACTTTCTAGATGATGCTCTTGCTTATTGCACCATGTCTTTACCCATTGCGAGGCTTAAGAAGTGGGAATGCTGATGTTGGTAAGTTGAGATTACAAAGTTAGCATAAACTCTAATCTTGCTTCGATTATATAAAATCGAATGCACATGCACACATCACTTCGGTTCATGAGAGAGTAGTGAATAATGGATATCTTATGAGCATGACTGGTATGAGTTGACTCGAGCTTCGCGTAAGTATGATTTGACCATGGCAATTGTTTTCTTTGGGAATGACTTATTGATGCTTTGTTCGGGACGATCAAAGTCTAAGTGGGGGTAGTTGATGACGGTCAAATTATACCCGTAAAAGTCATCAACGTTGACCTTAAATCGAGATTAATAATATGTATTTTATATTAAATCACATGTTTATATGTATTATTTAATGTTTTGTGATTTATAAAATATAATTTGGTATTTATCCATTTTTTATGGTATTTATCTGTTTTTATTTATAAATCGGTATTTATCCGTTTTTATTATATTTATCCGTTTTATTTAAGTATGATTTATTTTGGGATAAATATCTATTTTGCAGATTTGGATAATTATGGAGGATAAATACAAATGGAAGAATTAAATCTCAAGATAAATCAAAGGAAATTCAAGATAAAGATCGGATAAGCAATTTAAAAGAGGAGCAAACCACTCAAAGTGTGGCGCCAACATGAGGATACATAGGGGCGCGACTTCATCTTGTTTTTATTTTGAGATCGGCCGAGAGTTATCTCTTATTTGTTTTGACATTTTGATGTATATCTCTTAATTAGCTTGAACCCATATAAATAAAGGCATACAATACACGCCTTTTACACACTTCTTTACACAATACATTTTCATTACACTTCTCAGTGTATAATAAAATCTTCAGTTTTTCTTAGAGCAGTTTTTATGCAAGATCTGCAATAATGTAAGTTCTTGTATTTATTTGTTCTTAGTTCTTTGTAATTAAGTCCCCAATTATTATTTATCGTTTGAGGTTGTTCGTTCTTCACCGGACGATGTAGATCTAAGGATACGATATGAGGAAGTGGGGATTCCATGTCTATAAGGATCCACACGCCCAGATCTATTATCCGGTGACCTATAGATGACTTTGGTATGATCGACAACCGTGTTTTTAGTAGATATATATAATTGCTTTATGAGTCTCTATTTTATCTCATTGCATTATGTAAACGCTAAGATTTAGGTTTTCGCCGCGTCAATCTAGCCACGTCTTTATGGTGTGATTGTCCACCTAGAATTTCTTATCTTAGTAGGTATGGCTACGGCTACGTTGCTCGTCTATTTTAATTAGCGTATGATTAGGAAATACCAATATAGGGCTCCTAGGTCGGCTCATGAATTGATCTTCCGGGACTTTCAGCGAGATCTAGATCTAGATCTGTTCTGTATTAGGGAATTGAGCTCACCTAGTTATACGTAAATCGTATATTAGCATGATACCTAAAAGTTAGTGTTAATGGGACGGAGACTGATGCGATCGCTCAGAAATACGCTGAAAAAAGGAATGTTGCCTAGGTGAGGAATACGGTTAATATCGGCATCCCTAGTTTTGTAAGCGTCATGAGTCATATGAGATGGAGGCGAAAAAGCGAAGTCACGTGATGTAGCATAGTGATCTGGATGGCCTACCCGGAGCTAGATCTAGTTTAGGGGATGACTCCCGTAGCCAATATAAAAGAAATACGGATCGGATTAATAGTTGTCGAGTCTAGCTTAATTATATAGAATCTCTAGATCCAAACGATAACATGATAATTTGGGAGGTTAATTACGTTGTTTATGTGTTGTGTCGAGTCGTGTCCTTTATCTTTCCTGTCTTTTGTTGGTCGTAGACCGCTTTTGTGTCCTTGGCATGAATGATTAATTGTTTGTATATAAATGATCCACATTTGGTTCCCTGTGGGATCGACCTTGATTCGCTATAGCTATACTACGATGGACCTAGTCCTCTTGCTAGTATTGGTTTATGGTGGTCAAGTATTTTAATTTCACTTGATCTACGTCATCAATCCTCTGCGCAGCGCCGGAGCTAGGATGATCTGGATTTCTTCATAGGTTTGAGGAGAAGATTTATACCCAAAGAACAACCCTTCGAACAACATTTCAGGCGTGAATTTCTCCATCCATCGCCTCGAGTTTCGTCAAAGTCAGCTTTCATCTTCTTAACTGTGGTAAGATGTTGCAGATGCTCCTCATCCATTTTCTTCAGACGCTGATCTCTCAATTTCAACTGCTCCTCCTGAGTAAAGATCAAGCCTTTAGCTTTGGCAAGATCAGACTTCAATCTCTCAATCTCCAGATGAGCAGCGAGATTGGCTTCTTCCAAACTGGCCACCTTAGCATTGGCCTCGTGGTTGGATTCCTCTAAACTAGCCACCTTAGCATTGGCCTCGTCCAACTGAATTACCTTGAGCTACAGAGCAGAAATGTCTTTTGCCATGCTAGTGGTTTTCTTATGCAAAGGCCTTACCCAGACGGTAACACTGCAAAAGAAAATGTCTTAGAGCCAAATGAAATGAAAGGAAAAATGAAGACTTTATGAAAAGCCACTTACAGAATCTGCAAAATCATCAGCAGACATATCCTCAAAGTTGAAAGAGGAACCGCTTCTAGAACTGCCAGAGGGAGTGGATCTATGCCTCTTCTTCTGCCTTTGGGAAACGGTCCTGAGGGGGACTGCATCCAGCCCAGTAGTTTGACCTCCGGGGAGATCTTCTTCAACAGTCAAGTCAATAGGATTAACGGTGCTCAGAGTATTCTGAGCAGAAGGATCAGCAGTAGGAACTTCTTCCTCGCGCAGCAGCATGAGCAGAGCAGTGCCTATCTCTCGCATCCTCTCTTGCGACGTAAACTTCACCACCTCCTGGAATAACGGACAAAGTCCGCTCAGAATCTTCTACCATCTGTTCCGTTTACTCCTCATAAATCAACGCCGATATTGATCAAGTCATCTACATTGGCCACTACAAGAGGAAAAAGATAATTAAGCTATAATCAAAAAGCAAAACAAAATGCAAGTACAAACATACATTTTTCAGATCTTGTTTCTTGGAGAACTCCACGTAGCCAACAGGCCCTGCAGTATGAAGCTGAGCAACATATATCAGGGTAGAACTTATAAAGTCTAAGCTCAGGGAAATCTTATTACTAACAAGATATTGCGACAGTGTCTCATCAATGACGTCTTCCAATTTGTCCTTCATGGAAGCAAGATTATTCCGCCTAAAGTGGCATCCGAATTATGTTTCACAAAGAAGAAGTGTTCTTGCCACTTCTTGGTCTTATCTTTGCCAGTAATGGGGATAATCGGAGCACTGGCCCTACGACAAAAATGGTACCATCCTCCACTCACCTGTGTCAACTTACACTGGTAGAAATTCCTGAACAACTTTACAGAAAAGGGCATGGTGTTCAGACGACACCAAATCATGAAACCTATAAGGAATTTAACGCTATTTGGATGGATCTGGCCAACTCCTAACTTATAGTACTTCATTATCTCTACACACCCAGGGGAAAGAGGGAATCTTAATCCTTTGTGAAGCGATCGATCAGATATCTCGTGCGTAAAACCGGCCGGAGGGTTGTAAGCATACTCAGTCGGTTTAGGAAGAACAACTTCGAAAGGCTCAGTACGGATCTTATAGGTTTTTAATAAACCAGCCATCTCAGTCTTGGTCAGTTTGCTGGCAACACCGTGGCAAGCCATTATTGCTTTGGTTTTGTCAAAACGATTGATTTCTCTCTTTAAAGTGGTTAAGAAGGCAGTGTGATCTTTTGGATACTCGTGTACGATTGAAGTGGGAGTAAATATCCCAGGAGGCAAAAGGTGAGTGAGGCAAAAGACACAATGGGTTATCTCCAAAAGTGGAGGTGTTTCTTAAATCAATTGAGGAGGATGGATGATCGGAATGTATTGTGTTGAGTTGGGGCAAAACATGGGTTAGATTTAATTCACTTCCTCACTATCTATGGCTCTGGATATTTTCTCTGGGATTCAAACAATTTCTCTCGGATTCACTAGAAGCGTGATTGGCTCTCAAACTCATGAAAGATCAACGAAAATGCGAATAAAATAGATAAAGACTTACTTTATGTTGCAAAAGAGGCGTTTCCAAAAGTTTAAATTATAAGAGTAATGTGGAAAGAGAAATGGTTATGTGACAAGAAATGATGCGACGTAAGGGTTGAGTCTACGGTTATAATGATAAGGGATGGGTGCAACTTGGCCTCGTTTCGCGTAATATTAATAATGGAAGCAGAAGCGTTTCAGGCTAGAGAAGCTGTAAAGCAGTCCACCCTAGTCTGGGGGGACTTATGATGATATGGGCCCAGTGGGTCGGATTATTTATAATTGGGCCAGGCCCAAAGTTAGATAATAAAGATAAACGAGCCAGTCAAGCCAGACCACCAAGTGCTGACCATATCAAGACACTGGATAGAATAGTCGGAGGAGCAGGACTCCACCGTGTCCTGACCAGAATGGTTTCTGGACAGAATAACAGTTGAACGTGGTGAAGACCGGGTCAACAACGTCTCAACTGCTTACGGACGTGGGTAGACCCCACGTCCAGAAGATAATCGATAATAACTTCCCAGCACGTCCAGGAAGAGACACACGATCTACTACTATATAAAGAACACCCTGAACTACGAGGGGGACTTGATTCCAGTTTACGACTTAAATAAAGAAAATCAGAATAGTGGAAGAGACTCTGAAAGGTGGTTTCTTATTGAATTGTTTTTTTTTCCAATGATACAATAGAGAATTTATAGGCTTATACTACTTAGCATCTAAGCAATATTTATTACAAAGATCATATGTAATCAAAATACAATCATAAGAATCATTTAACATTAATTATAAGAATTATTCTGCATTAATGGTGTGATCAACTGTATCTTCAAATTTTGTTTTCTATCACCCTCCCTCAAACGAGGCCGGGTTTGGAGGCTGAGTTTGTCTTGGCATAATTTGGAGGGCATCTCCATTCCGACGGTTCTTTCGGAGTCCATAGTTGTGATTTTGGAGGGCATCTCCACTCCGGTTGTTCTTCCGGAGTCCATAGGTGTGATATTTGTGGAGGGCATCTCCACTCCGGCGCACGTCTTTTTCGGCTCTTCCGGAGTCCATAGTTGTGATTTTGGAGGGCATCTCCACTCCGGCGGTTCTGTCGGAGTCCATAGTTGTGATTTTTTTTTCGTTGGAGGGCATCTCCACTTCGGCGCACGTTTTGTTCGGCTCTTCCGGAGTCCATTAGTTTGGAGATTGATTCTGATTGTGGTAGAAGAATGACTGTGACATCGGCCTCCAATTGTGATTCACACTGTGACCTGCATTCTTTAATCACGTAAATAAAATAGATGTAGAACAGATACCAAAAATAAATAAATAATAGATGCTATGTATATAAGATTATTTATTTATTATGAATAATAAAAAAGTTGGAAACCGGCTAGAAAGAAAAAGGGTTTTTTTTTTTTTTTTTTTTTTCATGGAATTCACACGTAAAACTAAAAGCTGGATTCATCAACAGCATGATAAGGGAAATAGGAATAGTGGGTTTCAAAACATAATGAATTGGTGGTATATGGAAAAGTTGATGGGGGGATTATGCTTGGGAATGGGACGAGTCTAAAAGAAAATGTTAAAAAGCGGAAGAGGGATCGGGCGAGGTTCACCAACGCATGACTCAACCCCCACTGCGCCTCTCTCGATACCAAAGAAAATCGAGAATAGTGGAAAGAGACTGAAAGGCCAGACGTTTCTTATTGAATTGTTTTTTCCAATGATACAATAGAGAATTTATAGGCTTATACTACTTAAGATCTAAGCAACATTTATTACAAAGATCATATGTAATCAAAATACAATCATAAGAATCATTTAACATTAATTATAAGAATTATTCTCGCATTAATGGTGTGATCAACTGTATCTTCAAATTTTGTTTTCTATCATTAAATTGGATACGTAGGCAGCTCTCTCAAGAATTCAGTCCAAATTACATTCAATATTCTTATTCTTGTACTGTTTTCCTAATTAGAATTATCCGATTACCCGTTTGTAATATTCGTACTACGTCATTACAACTCTCTCAAAATCTCAAGTTGATTGGGAAATGACCAATTTTGGATATTCAAATCAAAGGCAAATACAGAAGCATAACACGGGGACAAATGTATGGATAGAATTGCGGAGAAATGGGTTCATATATTCGACATCCTGTACAATCGAGTACAAATCAAAATGCTTTTAGACAAATGCTTTTAGAAAGCGGCAGAAAGGGGTTGTACCTTTTCTTCCTTTTAGACAAATGATTCAGAACCATGAAAATGGCTCAACCATAAATCATCATTTTCATCATCATCATCATTCAGCAACAAGGTCATCTTTTTGACGGGTCTCTTCTGAATAGGCCGTTTGAGCATCCACATTTTCCTAAACTGTGACATTATCGGCATCAGTTACAACAACAGCCTCTGCCTCTAGGAAATTATTGGTTGTTCTAAATTTGAGGGATATTCCCACTGACAGGGCAGGATTTTCTCTAGTTGACAAATATGATTAAGCTTCTAACAAAGGGGCACAGATCGAAGAGCCTATTTATAAAGTACTGTACACCAGGAAAATGAGCTTTGAAAGACCGGTGCTCAACGTCCTTAATTAGAAAGGTGCAGGTTGTACCGCCCTCCCTAACTGGCACGATTTGCTAATCTCGATAAGAGCTTTATGCTTAAAGACTATGGGTTTCATGTGTTCATTTCTTGTCAAGCATTTGATGCCTTACCTTTGTATTTATGTGCAGATTGATATGTAAATGAAGGAGGAGGTTTTTTGACAGCAATAAACTGGATATGTTCTATGTACTGTGTTGGCACTTGTATCTTGTGATAAACTATTGTAATTTCCTAGCATTTATTACCGAGAAAGAAACATAATCTATATATAATAAAAAGGAAGGCAAAGTTTTCTCCACCCTCCACGTCTCCCCTTTGTTGTATGCTGACACGTGGCAAGCTGTCAGCTTGACACGTGTCAGCTCTTAAATTTTTTTTTTTTTTTTTTTCAATACAATTCAATACAAGAGAGTAATGTTAACAAATATGTATAGGACATTTTTTTTTAAATACAAGAGAGTAATATTGGCTGATGTGTATAAGACTTAGTTTATGGATCCCGTTAAAAATATAATAATATTCTACCCATGTAATATTTATTTAGAAAAATATTTTTTTTTTTTTTTTTTTTTTTACTTTGTTAAATAGAGTAACTTTATACCTATAGCAATACATATATAAAACGTAGATACATATATATTGGTAGATCTACATTTACTTAAATGAGTTTATAGATCGTTAAAAATGTAATACTTTACATTCTACTAAGTTTATAGATCCCGTTAAAAATGTAATACTTTGCATTTTACCAACTACTATAGAAAAATATTTCTGCGTGATTTTTTTTTTTACTTTGTTAAGAGAAGAATAGCTTCAAAGATATATATAGGTAAAATCTGAAAGCTTTAAATGTCTATATATAATAAAAAGGAAGGCAAAGTTTTCTCCACCCTCCACGTCTCCCCTTTGTTGTATGCTGACACGTGGCAAGCTGTCAACTCTTAAATGTTTTTTTTTTTTTTTTTTTTTTTTTTTTTTTTTTTTCAATACAAGAGAGTAATGTTAACAAATATGTATAAGACATTTTATTTTTAATACAAGCGAGTAATATTGGCTGATGTGTATAAGATTTAGTTTATGAATCCTGTTAAAAAATATAATACTTTGTATTCTACCTATAGAAAAATATTTCGGCTCACGTGTTTTTTTTTTTTTTTTACTTTGTTAAATAGAGTAACTTTATACCTATAGCAATACATATATAAAACGTAGATACATATATATTGGTAGATCTACATTTACTTAAATGAGTTTATAGATCCCGTTAAAAAATGTAATACTTTACATTCTACTAAGTTTATAGATCCCGTTAAAAAATGTAATACTTTGCATTTTACCTACTACTATAGAAAAATATTTCGGCCCACGTGATTTTTTTTGCTTTGTTAAGTAGAGTAACTCTAGCAATATATATAGGTAAAATGCAAAGCTTTAAATGTATATATATGTTTTTGGTGTCTATTGTGATAATGTTGTTTTTTTATGAGTCATACTATTACTTATTACACTCGAAATCATATTTATTAAATAGAGTAACTTTAGATACCTATAGCAATATATATATATATAAGATGTAGATACATATATATTGGTGGATCTACATTGACTTAAATGAGTTTATGGACCCGGTTAAAAAATGTAATACTTTGCATTCAACTTAGTTTATGAATCCCGTTAAATAATGTAATACTTTGCATTTTACCTATAAAAAAATATTTCGGCCCACGTGATTTTTTTTGCTTTGTTAAATTAAGTAACTCTAGCAATATATATAGGTAAAATGCAAAGCTTCACATGAATATATATGTTTTTTGTGTCTATTGTGATACCTTTTTTTTTTATGAGTCATACTATTACTTGTTACACTCGAAATCATATTTATTAAATTTGTACTCATAAGTATACTCCAAATCATATTTATTACATTCGAGTAGAATAATGAGCCTAAACCATAGCGTAATAAATATATGATTTCGAGTATAATAGTATTGTAAAAAATAAAACGTATATGATTCAATAGATAGGTTGTCAAAGACCAGACCTCTATAGATGTACACGTAATACCTATTTAAAATGGAATTCCTTTATTGTTTTATTAATAAATATTCAATTATCCAACGATTAAGAATTGGTGTATATTTATGTATTAAAATGTAGTCATGGTTATAGTCTATGCTTTTTAAAACCCAAACTTTGCTATAGTGGGGAAATATAGTTAGTTTATTACCACCATTATCTTTTATCATGGATAAAGTTTGATGGTGTAGTAATATACATAACTATAGGTGCTTGCAATGATTGTATTCCACTATTTTTTGTAACTTATGGTAACTAAACTGATGTATGTTTTGAACCAAAAGGGTTTGTATTAACAAAAATCAATGACTATATCATTTCTATGAATGTAAAAATATTCCCTACTTCTACGTTTACACCTTTAATAGATTAAATAATATTATGTACACAAATATAATATATATACCAAAATAAAAAGTTATCTTAAATAATGGATATGTGATATATACGTCTTGGGTTAAGGAAGGAGAGGGAAGAGCTGGGGAGGGGGTAGGGCTAGCTGTTTACTTTTGCGGGTGGATAATGATTATAGGTATAGGAGAATACATAGAAGGGGTGGATAGTGGGAGGGGGGATAGGGCCAGCTGTTAACTACTAACTATTATTATAAAAAATTGCATAGAGTAACTTTATCAAATATATATACACAGACACCCACACCCACACACACACACACACACGCTGTTAAAACTTATGATATTTTCCGTTTGACCTCTAGAAAAATATTGTAGACATATAATTATGTATACGATTATTCAATGATCTACATTTACCTAAATGGGTTTATAGACCCTGTTAAAAGATGCAACTTTTGCATTTTACCTCTAGAAAAATATTGTGGGCCTCGTAAAATTTTCTTTTGTAACTTATGATAGCCAAACTAATGTTTTATTTTGAATTATATGGCTTTAGGTTAATAGAAATCCATGATTGTATCATCTCTATGATTGTAAGAATGTCATCAATTTCTATATTTACGGTTTTAACGGGCACGCCGTGCCTTGCACGGCGTAAAATATACACTAGTATTTCTAATAAAAAGGTGTGGATGTTCAGATGATGCAATTTCACACATATGACAATGCATGGGGTAATAAAACAATAAAAATTGTTTAACAACTAAAAATGGAAGTGAATTCATAATTTTCAATTAAGGAAAAAAAGAAAATTTCGACAACCATGTACAAAATCATTTCATTATGAAATCATAGAGAAGATCAGTTGAAACAATATACAAAATACAATACACGATGATTTAATACAATAATCGCTTACTTAAAAATAAATTTGTCACATAATACGTGCCATTTTAGAATACAATCATATCATTTTTCAAGTATTTTAACTACTCAAAATCTTCTCACCTTTAAAAAAATTTATTGAATAAAGTGCATACATATCCATATAATAGAAAATTATCAATATATCAATATAAATGCTTTCACAGCATGTACGTCTGATAGATTATATTGTCTAACCACATAGATTTGTCACGGTGAACTTGAACTTCTTAAATGAAAAGAAAGGACCCTACAGGAAAATTGAAAACAAAGGGGCAATATCGACAAAGTCCACTTTAGCTGAGGGAAAAATATGGTTTCAATCACCCAAGAACGGTACGGCTTACATGTTTCAATAGTAATATGAAATAGAACTTTCCATAAAAGAACACATGCGCTTATTTGTATCTTTATCCCAAAAGAGATGTCTCGAAAGTTATCATGTCGCAGACTTGAAAGAAATCTTCCGAAGTTAAACTATTCATCACCTTGGACATATCACAGTGAAACCCAAAACCAGAAGAAAAACAATCGACCTAAGATGGCAATTGGATCCTCTGTTTTGCTTCATTAGAAGCAGCCACGTGCAAAATTAAGTGTCGCAGCCACATTTGTTTTCCACCAAGGCAACGAAACGTAGTCGTGTTACGCGTTCCTTTGACATTTCGATTGTCTTCCCAACAACTTCGTGAAACATCAACAAAATTACAGAGATTGAAACAAGAGGGAACCATGTTCAACAATCAGTAGATGCCATTTGTGGAACAATTAAAAGAAAGCAAAACCAAAGGAAGATGAAGAGGAGGAAAGACGGAAATAGCTACATCAACACCAAAAAGTATGTATCCCCGCCTTGTATTTATCATAGAAATAGGGAGATGCACCTGTGATTTACTTCCACATTTTTCCTTCTTTTTCACGATAGAGGATCAAAAGAGCATGTCATATTATATATGTTTCACCCACCCCAAAAATCAGCTATCATCCCTCCCCATAAAACATAAAAATGAAATTGCAGACTTAAGTTTGATTTGTTTCTGGTGTTGGTGCAATTGCATGATCTCTCTCCTTATAGATGACTTTAGAGCTCTATAATTGTATGATAGGCCGGTAAAGTGAATGTTTGTAAGCCTCGTAGCTGCTGAATCCTAACGGACATACGGCTCTAGCCAAGCATTTTCTGTTACATAAGGTTTAAAGAAATATGGGTAGACATAGCTTGACTGTTGATGGTTCTTTTTGAACCTTGTATTTCATTTTAGTTCCATGTTTCAGCATCTTGAAGCAATTTTTTTTGTAGTAATAGAGAAGAAGTTTTTATATAATACTAGCTACTTGATGTTCCAAAACGAAGCATTAAAGCATCATGTTATTAGTCTTCTATTTAAACCATCAAATTTCTGTGAAGTTTTGAAGAACATGCACTTTAACCAACCAAACAAAATGACTACTTACGTAAAGACAATCGAAAAGTAAAAAGAGAGGCCTAAAAGGGACAACGTTTAATTGCCAAGGGTGGAAAAAAAAATCCATGGCTTGGATCCTTTATTTTCCACATGACACTTTTAATTAAGCACAACAAAGATCAATTTATTTTCTCTACAAAAGAGGATCCAAGTCCCCCAAGAAGCCATGCTCATGAAAGTATAGACCAAGCCTAAAGGAGAAACTATAAATGCAAAGAATTGTAATGGAGAATAAAAAATGTCAAGACCCTCCAAAGTCCATTAACAACGTCGACAATATAGTCCAATAATAAAGAAAAAGCAAGAGAATGCCAAATTAGCAGAAGTTCCAATAAAGCACCATGGAATGAACATTGACAAACTTATAGGTAATAGCTGCAGAATGCAGGAGAAAAATATGCACTCATCTGAGCATAAATAACGAAGTATAAGCACAAACACAGTTTATACTAATATTAATCCAAGATGATTCACAGGACTTATTGGGTTTTAGACTACAAGTATCTTTTGGTAAAAACTATCAGCAATTGCAGCATGTTAAACGTCTCAACGCCCCATGATCTTTTCTGAGAATTTCCTCATATGAATCATTCATGTCTGATTCAGTAATGAACACCAACTTTATTGCATTACTTTACAACCGTACGTGCTTATGGCAAATATGAAAAAATATTAGTAAAGCTCAAGGACAAAAATTAAGTAACACCACCCATAAAAGAAATCTGACTTTGGCCAATGTATTCATTTGCCAAGATCCATCCCACGTAAGACAACATATACTTTGCATCACACACAACATATTAATGTAATTTCACTAATTTAAGTTATTTGCAATGCAAATGAACAGGGTGAAATCATCTTACAATTATAATGAACATGAAATAATATCCAGTGAAAATTCACAACAAATTAACGGAGACAAAATAAAGATAACCTAGAAATTGGCAGGATAAGTAACCAAACTGGAATCAACGGCCTGAATATAGTGGTAGAAATTAAATTTATCTTATGCAGGAGAACGAACATGTACCTTGAAAACTGAAGCACCTCGTCGCTCCGAAAATCGAATATCTTGTAACAGAACGTCTTCGTCGATGCACCTCGATGCCGTATATGTGAATGATTCTCGTGAGGTGGTCCCAAAATTTCAGCAATGAATAGTATTTGAAAGTAAGAGGACTATTGCTGATCGAGTTTGTCGGAGGTGTGAAGGTGGATGTGCGAATTTTCAGCAGATTAGGTCATATTTTTTTGTTTTTTTTTTTTATTTATTTATTTAAGAAAACCGATAAGGTGGAGTGATCGTGTTTTCCCGGATCATTAGCAGGGTTTGGTTCAAAATAATGGGTAATTGTTATAAAACGGATATTCTTTATTATATAGTATAGATACTAGCAAAATAAAGGAAGCGCATACTGATCAGGTTGTGTATTTTAAAGGATTATCCAGGTTTCTAATCTCTACCGTAGAAAACCTATATAAATAATTAAATGCGTGGATCATTTTTTAGTACACCATAACTAATGTGTACAGTAACACACTTAATAATTTTTACTTGATCAGTTTTTTTAACCTAATAAACCTGTAAACTTTTTTCCAAAAAGAAAAAAGAAAAAACTCTTTTACGCTTAAAAAAAACGAAAGTCGTTGTTTTCTTTCATACGAGGGAAATTGGATTTTAGTCCGGTAACTTTCTGCTTTTCGATTTTAGTCTGTTTTCTTTCGGTTGGAATTTGAGTCAAGTATGTTTTAAATAAATTGGATTTTTAGCCCTTTACTGTTTGAGTCTTTGATGTGGCATTTTTTCGGTGAAACTTGATGACCTGGCCGCCACATCATTATTACGTGGCATTAGAACGAGCGACCACGTCATCAAGTTTCACGGAAAAAATGCCACATCAAGATTCGGCGTAAAAAGAACGAAAAATCCAATTTTTTAAAACATACCGGACTGAAATTCCAACCGAGCAAAAGCAGACTAAAATCGAAAAAAAGGTAAAGCTACCGGATTTAAAATCTAATTTTCCCTTCATACGACGATCATCATCACCGGCTCAAGTGTAACTAGGTTGCCTGGAAAAAAAATCATGTTAAATCGATTCTCTTTCGATTCTGTTTTCCTCAGTAGATCATCTCTTTCATTGGCACTCCATTTAATTAATATGGGAGTTTTTTTTTTAGGTTTTTCATTTTTATCAACATTTGTGTTCATCTTTCCGTTCTTGCCATAGATGGTGTTAACCAAATTTTTCCGGCCGCTTTATCAATAAAAGGATTTTGTTCTTCTCAATATTACAATCAATAAATGATTTTTTTTTTTTCTTCTCAATAATTACCATCTTTGTTTGCCATCGACGTCATTAGTTTAATAAGCAGATCAACCAAATAAGGAGCATCATTTTTTTGTTTTTTCTTTTTTTTTTGGCCTTCAGGAAACCACCACTTAATCCAGATACAAGATACGCCTTCATTAGACAATCAATATTACGATTAACTATAGAAAACGCCATAATATAGAATACGGCTATGGTCAATCAATTCCTAGAAGAAGAAAAAAGAACGCAATCGCTGTTAATATGTTCTGCGTGTGTTTTTTTTATTATTATTTTGTTTTGTTTAATTTGATGACCGGTGACCTGTTTAACAAGTTAAATTCTTATTTATGGTACATAATAACTAAAGATGCATCACATCAATCTAACTGTTAATATTATTTTAATATTAATCGAACAATAACCTGATAACGATCAGCTTTTTCAATCTGATTTGATTGTAGTATTTCTGCAAAATAAATGCGCGTTGCTGTGTTTGGTTAAATAAAGTTCATAAAATTGTAACATTAACAACAAAATTCAGTACTACTATTTTAAAGTATGTATTAATTCATTAATTATAAACACGCTACACAATATGATTAAAAAAAATACCTTTTGCATTTTGTTTCTACTTTGAAAATGTGCATACATTTACTTGATACATTTATGATCCTTTTAAAGATAATTATCATTCATAAATGTATTACTCTGGTTTATTACAAAATGATTTTTGCATGAGAATATATCATTTACTCTATACATTTATATTTGATAAATGTGTTTCATGACGTTTCCATGATTATTGATGTTAATGAAATGCATAAATGTTATAAAGGAAAACATTGATATGAGCATCTAAATATATGAAATCAAATGTAGATCTTATATAGAAAATCTAATTCATATGTAAATATCTGTGCGGAGTAGAAGAAAATAAAATCATTGTCTACATAGATACGATATATAAATATCTATGTAATCCGATGCCTGTGGCTCAACTTTGAATGGGCTTCAGGGGCTTGTCAACATGGCCGATTTGCTAGAACTACCATTCGATGGCCCACATTTCACATGGTCCAAATTTGTACATAATACTCATGAGATTGAACAATGGTTGGATAAAGCTTTTTGCAACTCTAGGTGGTTGTCTTAATATCATGGCTTCTCCGCTTACCGTCTACCTCATGTGCATTCCGATCACCGCCAAATCCTTCTAGCTCTAGAGCGTATACATATCATAGAGTATATTGACAGGCCCTTTTGATTCAAAGCTTGCTGGATGAAACACAATGACTTTTATAATTTTCTTCTTAACGCTTGGAATGTTACTCACAATAATTTGCAGGGGCTCTTGATAATTTTGCTTCAAAATCCAAAGAATGGAATAAAAGAGTCTCCAAGAATGTATTCTATCGGAAGAATAAATGTAAAGATAGAATTGAGGGAGTCCAGCATTCTCTCTCAAAAGATCATTTGGATTTCCTGACTAAGTTTGACAAGGAATTATAGTTGGATTATGAAGACAGTCTATCTCAAGAAAAACTTATCAGCACCAGAAATTGCATCTTAGTTGGATTGAGGACGGTGAACGTAACACGCGATATTTCCATCTCTCCACAAAACGGAGAAGAGGTAAAGATGATATTCTTTATCTGAAATATGCAATTAGGACATGGATCAATGGCAATGAATCCCTTCAGGCTATGATTTGGCAATTCTTTATGGACCCTCATATGGAAGAACCAGTGACCCCCTTTCCTCAAGCCATGTTCTCTCTGCTGGTTAGTCATGTTGACAAAAGGCTTCGAAACAGCCTTGTTAGTGTAGAGGAAGTAAAATCTACAATATTTCAAATGAGACTCTTCAAATCACCGGTCCAAATGGCTTCCTCTCAATCTTCTATCAAAAGAATTGGGATATAGTTGACCCCTCTATCACGGCTTGGATCACCAAGGTATTCATGGAAAATAGTATTCCACATGATATGAACCGGACCTTTATCTATTAAAAGCTCCCTTAAAGGTGATGTTTTACTATGACAGACACAACATGGTGCTCTTCTTACGGCTGACCTCTTATCTTCACGGCATATCATTGACAATGGAATCTACTATAAATGTGGTGTGTTCCTTGAATCTAGCATGCACGATTTGATGAATTTCCATTGGGTAAGCAAAGATATATGGAGATATGGTATTCATCGGCACAATGGACCCATTTTACTTTGACTATTGAGATTTTTAGTGGCTCTAAAGGTGTCTTAAAATGAATATATACAAGCATGATACCATTGAATTACGAGTTATTTATGTCGTGAACTCGTCTAAGCATCTAGTATTTGCGTAACCAAGAAAGGCATGGCATTGACACACACCGACCCTTATAAAGTCGGGAACTTCGATTAGCTTGGCCCTAATTAGTTTTATTTTTCTAGCCTACAAATTTTGTAGTATTTTTGCCTTATCTTTTGTATAGCTTGTACAGTGTAGGAATTTTCTTAATAAAACATCCAGTTTTACACACAAAAAAAAAAAAAAGTCCAATGTCTCCTCATCGCATCGCCCACGCCAACATTTTCTCTCTTACAACAATAAAAGTAATTAAACAACCATGTCTTTTCATTTACATCCTTAAAAATCCGTTTTAATACATTATCATCACATCCATTAGTTTCCTTTTTTTGGTTTTTCGTAAATAAACAACAGAGAAACTTGTATATAGCAATTATAAGCAACAATACTCTGTAATCACAACAGCGTGTTATGTTGCCACATAGTAATACATCACTTAAATAGAGGGTTTATGAAGGACTGAGCCTCACTTGGTGTATTTTCGGTCATTTAGTCTTTTAATTTACAGCGTCTCATTCAACAATTTAGATGAAATTTTAAAATGATGGTATTAAAAGATCACAAGCTCAATCCATATGCAAGACTAATCTTGACAGAAGCAAATACATTGTTGCAACGATGTCAAAAATAGCCAGGAGAATATTGTGGAAATCATAAATTGGTTTTGAAAATTCAGATGCAATTTCTCAATGGAATTGTATCATGTCACCTTTTATACCCAGAGAGCACATTAGCACTTTTTTAATACTAAAAAAGCATGTACATTAACACTGACATCTTTAAGACAATGTGCAATATACGCCGATAGAGCATTGTGACAGTGACTTTGATTGTCATTGTGATATGCCAATAATTTGTCATTGTACTGTCTTGTTATCAGAAATCATGAATGAAAAAAAAAATTATGGCAAAAGAATTTAAATTATTATATGTGTACATTAAAAGATATGTTTGAATAAATTGTAGGGAGAATAGAGAACATGTTGTTTAATACTTTTAAAGGACATAATGCAGTTTAATATTTATCCTTAAAATTAATTATTTATTATATTTAATAAATATTCATAATTAATGATTTATTAATGTGTTTCCTATTCCTAAGGAAATAAAAATTTATACGTATATCTGAAATAATAATTCGACCCCCTAATAAAATAATAACATAGAACAGTTTGATGCAATTGATTGCCCTAACTTTGAATGGATGATTTGTTATTCACCATATTATTGTTGGCTTTTCTTTATAACTGATTTTCAATTTGTGCTGTAGAAAATCTTTTAATATCGAACCAAGTTGATTTGTGTGCAATTATGTATGAATTTATTTTTTGAGGCCAATTATGTATGCAATTATGTATATAGAAATTGCGTTTGTACGGTGTCACTTTAAAGGTAGAGTTTTATTAAGATTCATATGTTTTTTAGATGATGAGGATACGAATATTATTGAACGTAGGTTGTTCAAATAACAACAAATTTTCCGTAGAGGGTTAAGAATGTTTTTTTTTATTATTATTATTATTATTATTATTATTATTATTATTATTATTATTATTATTATTATTATTATTATTATTATTATTATTATTATTATTATTATTCGGAATGCTGTTTACGGAAAGACAACTTTAAAAGCCCATGTAAGCCCATGTACATTTGAACAAAGTTATTTGAATTGTGTAATATTTGTTGATAAATGTATGCATATACAATACTTTTTTTTTTTTTCACCAAAACGAAAGTTTTATTAAATCCGAATATAACATAATTTACAATAAAACTAACCGTCGGTTAGAGTAAAAGATCCAGCAAACCGTTGGATTAAGAGTAGAAAAAGCTAGACTACAACCCAGAATCCAGCTGGACTACAACAAAGACATAACAAACAAAAACCAAAACATACAACATAGACAAATAATGGATTACAAAGGGGCGTATTGAGCAGGAATGAATAAATATGTTCATCATTGATAAAGGGACGCTTAGACAGGGGATCACCTCATGATCAATCCATTACTTGACAACACAATGACTACAATAAAATAACAAAATACATAGAAAATACAATTAAATCACAAAATACATAGAACAACAAAAACACCTAAAACAGCCGCCAGCTAACTCCGCCACACCCCTTCGATGAACGTAAAAAAAGAGCATGCAAACCTGACGTCCTTTTTCGAAAAGCAACAACAAATCCCGAGAAGAACCAAGAAATCACCGGTAAACTGGATCCGGCACCCTCCCACCGGAACAGTTATGACAGTCTAGAAGGATAGAAAAATAGGCACCGGCACCACCCATTTGTCTGCACCAGGGTAGAGCAACCCATATAAGAGATCTACAGCATATCGGAAATCAGTAGATCCGGAACCCTCCACCCGGAGTTGAACAACAAAAAGGCACCACCCAGAGAAAATCCAGACTAAGCACTACTCAAAGAAAGATACTAAGCTAGCAAGTTGGTGATCGAAACCTCTCAAAGATCGGACCAAAAGTCAAAGAGTTCTCAAAGCCGCGGCCATGGAGGAAAAGCCGCTAGACCAGTGATCGAACTCGGATTTTTTATGTAAGAATTGGATAGGTTTTCTTGTTCTAGGATAAAGAAGAGAGTAGTTTTTGGTTATGGGTGAACTTAGAATAAGTCGCCACGTATCCAAATATATATTTGGAATCAAGTCCAACCGTAGTTCAGCGGTTATCCGTCAAAGTGGAGTTAGTGGGTAGTTATGTATTATCACCACGTCTCACGCCTCAGAATTAACCGCTCCACTATGTACATCTGAGATCTTCGATCTATTCTCTCTTGACACAGGACTGCCCGTCGTTTTGACCAAGGACCGTACGGTCGTCGATTAATAAGGACATGCCCTGAGTCGTCTTGACTAGGGGACACGCCCTAGCCGTCGACCAATAGGGACTGGCCTGGTCGTTTTGACCAGGGACTGACTGTCGTCGTCGACCAATAGGGACTGGCACAGTCGTTTTGACCAGGGACCTGCCCTGGTCGTCTGACCAATAGGGACCTGACCTGGTCGTCTTGATCAGTGGACCCGCCTCGTTTGTGACCTTATTTCTGGGATTTGATCTTTTCCTGACCAAGGACCTGACTTGGTCCTTTGATTCATATATCACTGCTTCAATTTCCGAGTCAGATGCGGTTCTGGATGTATGACACATGGACGTATCCGAGTCACCCTCAATCAAAGCCCCCCAGATAATAATCGACGTGAGCTTGTCTTGTAAGTGGATTAAGATCTGAAGTTTGAAAGATTTCCACGTGTACTCCATAGGTGGCGTAACCAGTTTGATTTCTTTGATAATGTGAATTGTTCTCTTTTATAAGAGTTCAACGATCAGGTTTGAGATTTGATAGGTTAAGGTAACCTGAAGTTTATTGCCATTAAGACCTGGCATGAGGTCTTAACTTGGTCTAAAGCTTCAAAATATGCATTTGTACCTTCATAAAAATTTATGAACTGAATTGAGATCTGTTGCATGTAAGACCTGATTTGAGGCCTTAAATTTATCTGATTTTTCAGACTTAATAAATTTTCTCTTGATAATAGTTTGTGACCTGACCTGAGGTCTGTTGCATTTAAGACTTGACCTGAAGCCTTAAATTTATCGATTTTTGATTTAATAAATTTACTCTTGATAAGAGTTTGTGATTTGACACGAGAGTCTGTTGCATTTAAGGCTTGACTGAAGCCTTAAATTTATCGATTTTTTCAGATTTAATAAATTTTCTCTTGATAAGAGTTTGTGACCTGACCTGAGGTCTGTTGCATTTAAGACTTGACCTGAAGCCTTAAATTTATCTGATTTTTCCAATTTAATAAATTTTCTCTTGATAAGAGTTTGTGACCTGACCTGAGGTCTGTTGCTTTTAAGACTTGACCTGAAGCCTTAAATTTATCAGAATTTTCAGATTTAATAAATTTTCTCTTGATAAGAGTTTGTGACCTGACCTGAGGTCTGTTGCATTTAGGACTTGACCTGAAGCCTTAAATTTATCTGATTTTTCAGATTTAATAAATTTTCTCTTGATAAGAGTTTGTGACTTGACCTGAGGTCTGTTGCATTTAAGACTTGACTTGAAGCCTTAAATTTATCTAATTTTTCCAATTTAATAAATTTTCTCTTGATAAGAGTTTGTGACCTGACCTGAGGTCTGTTGCATTTAAGACTTGACCTGAAGCCTTAAATTTATCTGATTTTTCAGATTTAATAAATTTTCTCTTGATAAGAGTTTGTGACCTGACCTGAGGTCTGTTGCATTTAAGACTTGACCTGAAGCCTTAAATTTATCTGATTTTTCAGATTTAATAAATTTTCTCTTGATAAGAGTTTGTGACTTGAACTCGAGGGTCCGTTGCATTTAAGACTTGACTGAAGCCTTAAATTTATCTCGATTTTCAGATTTAATAAATTTTCTCTTGATAAGAGTTTGCGACCTGACCTGAGGTCTGTTGCATTTAAGACTTGACCTGAAGCCTTAAATTTATCAGATTTTTCAGATTTAATAAATTTTCTCTTGATAAGAGTTTGTGACCTGACCTGAGGTCTGTTTCATTTAAGACCTGACCTGAGGTCTTAAACGGGTCTTATGTTTCAGACTTGATAAATTTTTCTCTTTTAGTAAGAGTTAATGGCGACAGGAGGTCCGTTGCACATTTAAGACTGTCTGAGGTCTTAAAGCGATCGATGTTCGAGACTTGATAAAATTTTCTCTTTTGTATGAGTTAATGACCCTGACTGAGGTGCATACATTTGCATTTAAGACCGACTGAGGTCTTAAAAACGATCGATGTTTGGACTTGATAAATTTTTCTCTTTTTGTAAGAGTTAATGACCTGACCTGAGGTCTGTTGCATTTATGACCTGACCTGAGGTCTGTTGCATTTAAGACCTGACCTAAGGTCTTAAACCAGTCTGATGTTTCAGACTTGATAAATTTTTCTCTTTTTGTAAGAGTTAATGACCTGACTTGAGGTCTGTTGCATTTAAGACCTGACCTGAGGTCTCAAAGCAGTCTGATGTTTCAGACTTGATAAAATTTTCTCTTTTTGTAAGAGTTAATAATAGAATTGTGTAATATTATAGCATACACCGTTTACAGGCAAGTACTTTACCGCATACACCATTTGCATTTAATCATAACATAAATAGTTCAACATAATATCACAGTGGATAGAAAACTTGAGAAATAACAAAATGATAAGTACTTGCCTTAAACAAAATGTTTTTTTTTGAGATTAATTGCATTCCAGCTCCTGCAACTTTTTTCCGCTTACTAGAATCTTGATCTTTTCTCATGGAATCCACTGTTTGCTTATCCTTTTGATCTGTCCTCCTTAAACAATTTTATTATTATTATTATTATTATTATTATTATTAGATTAACTGCATTCCAGCTTTTGGGAATAGTCTTTCCCATATCATCAGCTAATTGATAAGATCCATTTCCATGCACTTTGATGATTTGATAAGGTCCTTCCCGATTAGGACTCAATTTCCCACTTGGTTCTTGTCTCACTCGATTTTCGTTCTTGCCTCCTTCGCTTGACAAGCTCTACTGTTGATAATTCGGCAACTGGATTCAGCCACATCTTTATAACCATCTTTTTCTTTTGCTGGTGGGGAGGGTCATTCTAATGGAGGAAATTCATTTTCCTCGGGATTTCTTGCAATTTCTTTTCCTTTGATCACACTTTTGAAAAGAGCCTGGAATTCAGCAGCCCCCATCGCTTTTAAAGCATCTACTAGGACCTGCCTAGCCGGATCTTGAGCATTTGATTGATTTTCTGGTTGTTTTTTAGGATTGTATTCACGATGAAACTCCTGCAAGTTTTTCCACACTTTGGGCTGCACTTGCCAGATCTTTTTCTTAGGTTTCATATTGTTAACTACTCTGTAAATCTGCCACTAGAAACAAAAAAGACCCTCCTTTTAGCACCAATGATCGAACTCGGATTTTTTATGTAAGAATTGGATAGGTTTTCTTGTTCTAGGATAAAGAAGAGAGTAGTTTTTTGGTTATGGACTGAACTTAGAATAAGCTGCCTAGTTATCCAAATATATATTTGGAATCAAGTCCAACCGTAGTTCAGGCGGTTATTTGTCAAAGTGGAGTTAGTGGGTAGATATGTATTATCACCACGTCTCACGTCTGTAATTAACCGCTCCACTATGTACATACAGATCTTCGATCTATTCTCTCTTGACCAGGAACACCTACAGTCGTTTTGACCAAGGACACGCTACGCGCTCGTCGACCAATAGGGACTGCCGCCTCGCTCGTCTTGACTAGGGACACCGCCTAGCCGTCGACCAATAAGGACTGGCTCAGTCGTTTTGACCAGGGACTGACTGGTCGTCGACCAATAGGACTGGCTCGGTCGTTTTGACCAGGACCGCCCTGGTCGTCTGACCAATAGGGACCTGACCTGGTCATCTTGACTAGGGACCTGCCCTGGCCGTGACCTTATTTCTGGGATATGATCTTTTCCTGACCAAGGACCTGACTTGGTCCTTTGATTCATATATCACTGCTTCAATTTCTGACTCAGATGCGGTTCTGGATGTATGAAACATGGACGTATCCGGGTCACCCTCAATCAACCAGCATGCCAATACCAACAAGCCGCTGGTCAGGAAACTGGCCGGAGAACCAGATCGTCTTTAGCACATCCATAGAGATCACCCACAAATGCACAGAAAAGCAACATATGAGAGGTAAAAACGAAAGGAAAAGGTAGAGACTGCAATAAATAAAAAGAAGAAACAAAAATGAAACAAAAAAACTACCTCTGATGGCTGCCGGAGGGGCGGTGGGATGATTTGCAGGTGGAGAGTTCTACATGCAAAGAGAGAAAGAGAAAGAGAAAGAGAAAGAGAGAGAGAGAAGTGAACGAGAGAGAAGTCACCAAAGTCTAAAATTCTTTATCAAGAATTGTGTAATATTTGTAGATAAGTGCTTGCATATATGTCCCTTCTCGGTGTGTAGATAGATTAGATATATGTAGTTTAAATCCTTGGTTATATTAGATTATTCTATAAAATTGTAATTATTATAATTAACTTATATAGGAGAAACACTTTTTTTTAGGAAATAAATTCACACTTTTAATATAGTATATATATATATATATATATATATATATATATATATATATATATATATATATATATATATATATATATATATATATATTGTAACGCTCCGCTGACACTAAGTCCTTATCCCAAAACAAGCTTTCGCACGTATAACATTAAATAAAATTCAAAATTATAAACGTCGTCAGTATCGAGTTAAGAAAAATGGATGCTAAAAATCTCGGATGAATCCATAAATGCTACTAAGAACATTGCCATCCCCAACTAAAGATAGGAAAGATTAATTACAACAAAGAGTACAAATCTTCTAAGTATGATGTCTCAAAGTAAAACAAACTAATCTTACAAATAAGTCTCAAAAGGAAACTACAACAAGTTTGGAGAATTAAAAACAACATAGTTTGAGTACAACATAGATAATAGAAGGAACATGAAATCATCAAGCATAGCATAGCATCATAAAATGTCGTTTTCAATGTCTTCATCGAATTCCGGCTCAACCTGTTCATCATCTCAAAAAAAAAAAAAAAAAAATAAATACAAGCAAACATGCAATAGAGGTAAGTACAAAATTAGTAAAAAGTAAGCTATAGAACAATTATACTCTATAAAGAAAGGTTATCCAATTATTATTATTATTAATATTATTAATCTTATTATTATTATTATTATTATTATTATTATTATTATTATTATTATTATTATTATTATTATTATTATTATTATTATTATTATTATTATTATTATTAAGTTATCTTTATGATTATGACTCAAACTCTAGGGTTCACTTCATGCTCATCAAATGTCGTGAGATCCTACTTTGTTTCTAGCTTAGATTATCTTTGTTTCATCAAGTATTCAAGGGCAGTACATATGGTGTTTGCTCACGAGAAGCATCTAGTTTCTATCTACTAGTGGTGTTGCACTAGTAGCCACAGGCTAGTCCCGATAGTCGTGTGTTCGGTGAAGTCCCTCCACTCCTGGAGCCCCTCAAGGGCCAAAAGAGTTATTCACTTTTTACTGACAATACAACACATCGTGATATTGTCTTGTGTCTTACCAAGAACCTTGATGTTTAGGCTTTTTACTACCCAATTATGTATGTTATTAATTGTTAACTAGCCACCTAAGTGTTTTCAAAGAAAAGGCTCTCATACATCTGCTACTCCCTCACTTAGACAACTAGACATTAATGTCCTACAACGTACACAGACATTGATGGATACTAATCCGTCAAAGCACAAGGCCAACCATGATCTTCCGACTGTTCCGAACATCAATTCTTCGTAAGAAACCATTCGATGATGTAACTAAACTCATCAGAAGCTTAATCATCTATTTGTCATGTTTATTTAAGGTTGTTAGATAAAGAAACCATAACCAAAAATCAAACTGGAGCTTAAAACAGCAAAACATACTCTTCAGTGTGCGCCAGGACTCTTTGGCGCGTGCTGAAGCACTTCAGTGACCTTGCATATCCTTCTGTTCAGCTTTGGCACGCGCTGAGCCACTTCAGCACGCACTAAAAATCTATGAACAATATGCTTGGTTTCTGCTTCACTTTGGCATGCGCTAAAACCATCCAGCATGCGCTAAAAGTCTCTGAATCTTCTGCTTGTGTACTGTCTCACCCTTGGCACACGCGAAACGGGTCGAAACTACCCAAATCATGAAAAGGGTCGAAACTACCCAAATCAAGAAATTTCCTAGACTTTTCGACTCCAACCCAATTCCAACCAGTATGACAGCAAAATAAACACCAAACACAAGAACAAAACATCACGAATTTTACACCAAAAACAACCAAACATTATACAACATAAAGGTTCAATATGAATACTCTGCATACTTTTGACTCCAAGAAAATGCAAAGCAACTTCAAAGCACAAAACCCACAACTCTTGAATCCTCAAGACAAAACCTAAATGATCACAAATTAAACTAGAATTAATTGTGATCAAAGGCTTCTAAACAAACTGAAATACAAAATTAGCAAAACTAAACAAAGCCAAAACTCGTAGATTTCCAAACTAGGGCAAAATTGAAACATTTTCATAACTTCAACAAATTGGTATCCACATGAAACTTGTCTCCCGTTGATTCTGATTCTCTATTTGTATCTGAAATCCAATAAGAATTTGCTGAGAATTTGGAAGACTTTCCTTCACTTCCTTATTTTCAATTTTTCCTTCTCAAGCTTTTAAAACTTCAAACATGGCTTGATAATAACTTCGTAGAAGATATTTATTTTAAATCCATTTTTATTTATATTAAAAAATAATTAAATCCTAAATTTAAATGTAATAAATCTGAATTTTTGTAAAAAGACGCTTTTTCCCTTTTCTGAAATTTCGGTATTTGCCAGAACCTAATCCTCATTCTACATAGATTTCAACATTGAAAAACTTCTTAATTTCCATTCATTAACATTATTATCTTCAAGTGATTTGGACTTTAGTATTTTCAACATCATGTTCCATTCGTCCAGCACTATTGATCGTGTGATTGAAACCTAAATACCACTTTAGCTTATTTGCACATGTGATCCACCTTATAACCGACTCTTCGGTCCAAACATCTTAAGCTCCACCCATAACATATTGTTGACTTAGATCCACCAACACTGTAATTCCCCAGGTCACCATTCTCTTCCGCACCTAGGTTTCCTAAACACTTCGTCCTAAATTCGACATACACAAATCCACTAATTTACAAGTCAGATACACCTCAGTTCTTTTCCATATTGTTCATAATTACAAAAACTTTCAACACTTAGGTGAAGATCGCTTTAACCTACGCATTCACCTAACCTCCAAGGAACTAGCTATTAACATAAAGAGCTTCAACAAGACCATATCAACAAATCGGTACTAATTCTCTTTAACACGTTTATATCATTTCCTTACTTCAACTTAGTTAAACTTCAAAGGGAACCATATTGACACCTTTTACCAAGCTTATAAGGCTTTCCTATAGTAAAGAAGCAACTTTTAGTAGTGATTTTGTCAACAACCATAAAATTTTAAACCCCCTTCTTTTAAAACAAGGAAAATTTTCTCAAAAGGTTTCATGATAAAATCCAAGTAAATTGTGGAGTGTTTCGTGAAGAAATCACAAATGACGACTGGGGAAAGAAGACAAAAGATTTTCAAATAATGCATGTTTCTATGCCGTTCATAGACTAATGCATGTTTTTAAATCAAAGATTGTTATGAAATTGTTTAAAGATTTGCATCAAGGGTGCAAATGTTCAAACAGGAATGAGGATATCCCTTTATTTAAAGAGATAATTCAAAAGCTATTTCTTCCAATTTGAAGAAGGAAGATTTAAAACAAGACAAGACGACTTATCCCTTGTAATAAAACACATCATAAAATACACTCGAATGGCGAATTCATGAAATGAAATCGTTTCACAATGTATCGGTTAAACTTGAGACAAACCAAGAATTATGCAAGCCCCAATTCTTAAAATTTAAAAGATGGGGAACTCATCATAATGAAAAAGCATTTAAAAAAGAGAAAAATTTTAGAATTAGGGTAACTGAGTAGAAAGTTGGACGATTGTAAAAGAGAAACTTTTAATGAAAACGTGGGGTTGGTAGGTCACCACGTAGTTGTTTGTCGCTACTGAAGGACAGTAAATCTATAACACTCAGTCTCTACCTATTAAACTTCTTATCTTGTATAACAGCTAAGTTAAGAGTCTTATGCTTCAAAGCATTCCCAAGACCTATAACCCTCCACACCTAAGCTTCCCGGGTGAAAGAATGAAATCTATCTTTTCTTGACCAAAGGACTTAAATTATCTCATTTTTTTAGAAAAAAAGGTTCATACATCAAGCATGATGTGATTGAATTGAACAATACGAATTGAACTGATTTGTTTTGAACATGATGCAAAGAGAAACGTTGTAGGTAACTAAGTTTTACATATGGTGATCGAAAACCACCATCTTTGGAAAAGTATAGATTGCTCAAAATAATTATTTTTGTCAACTTCTATAAGCTGTGAAAATTTATATAAATTCATAAACTGTAAAGTACATCGGTAAATTTACGTCCTGATCGACCCAATATAAATGTGAGACATATGATCTAGTCAACTCGGGTTAGCACTTTTAGACTAAGCGAGAACGGCGGTCTAAGCAGTTTACCAGAAATTTATGACTTATTTAGCGCTACCATGATGCAGTGCAGAAGGGCACTAAAGAATGGTATTCAGAGCCGATCGCCATACGGACTATATGTGCCACACCATGAGAGGCAAGAATTATATGGTAGGACGAACCCGGGACAAGCTCCTGGGGATGTCTTGGTCATCCTAGTGAGAACGTCAATCCTTTATAATGGGGAGGAATGTAATGTCCCATATCAGTAACATAATGTCCTGCTCATCCCCATATAAGTGTGCACTACAACAAAATTAGGTTTTGACAGCGTGATTTTTGCAGCGTGCATAGTAAATATGCTGCTAAATCAATATTTTTCAGCATGCAATTATATATGCACTGCGGATAAATTGATAGGCTGGGTTTCACGAAATTGAAAACATATGGCAGCGTATATTGTGCGCTGTGAACAATTAAAACCTCTGGCAGCATTTTGCGCGTGCTGCGAAACATAAAAAGACTGTGGAAGCGTGTTTTTGAACGCGGCCAATAATAATACGCGCCATCTGTTTCCCGCTATATCGAAAATATTCCCGGGATTGGTAAAAAAATTCAAGTAAATTTCACAAAGAAAACGCGCTCGCCCTAAAAAATTTCTTATTTCTCCCTAAAAGAAAAACTCTCGTATTTCAATCCAAAAAAAAATTCACACACTGTTTTTCACCTCTTCAGTCAAAAAACCCTTCTTCGCATCCTCTGACCTCGCCCTTCTACTCCAGATCAGATCAGGAAGACTCCCGAATTTTCAATTGAATAGGTAAATCTGTATTTTTCCTCTCATTATTGAAGATTTAGGGATTTTTGAGTGAAAGCTATTCGTTGCTCATGGTAAATGTGGGTACTGGAAACCCGATTTTTGACCTCTTGGCTTCAGTTTGTAAAGATTGATTTGTTAGTTTCCTCTTCTTCTTTTTTTGTCATATTTTTGCTTCATGTCAAGCTCATAATCTGACAATATTTCCAATTTGTCTTTTTTGGGTATTCTCTTTATTTGGAATTATAATTTGCCGAAGAGGAGTATGTAAAATTGATTAAAACATTCTGTTTTCTTATGGCATTGATATAGTTCTATTTTCTCCTTATTATATGATAACTTTCTTCTTCAATTAGGTGGGTTGAGTTTTTAAAATAGCAGCTTAGGTTTTAATATTTTTAATTTCTAACAACACTTTTTGTATTTTTATACCATTCTATCTTCTAAGTTTGAGTGATTGCTTATACTCTCAACAAGGTTCGATAGGTTCGTTTTCGGAATGAGAGCCTTGATATAGCATTAAAAATGTCACCATGTGATTAGAGGTTAATGAGTCAAGCTGTTGAAACAATTTATTAAATTATATGGTGAAGTATACTAGACCCCGTCCCATCAGTGCATTGGCTTGATTTGAAAGTTTTGTAACATAAGCTTTTTTTGTGGAGACTTTTAGTAGTTATATAACCACGGAATTTATATTCCTAGTTGCATCACATATCTATAACAAACAACATGGTGATAATGGCATTGGAATTTGTGCTTGGAGTACCATGTTTTGGTACCTCTATAATTGAAATACAGAGAAATATATAGCAAGAAAATTGGCAGTGGATACTATTAGAGATTAATGTTAGAACATGACAAGAACATACTTGACAGTGGAAACTATGAAAAGTATTGGGAAAATTCATGAAAAACAAAATAATATATGTTTCCATTGTTTTGGCAAAAACAAGATGAAATAGACATGTCTTTCTTTTACTGACTTGCTTACCTTCACTTTAAGTTACATAGCTTTCACTTGCTTATTTAGAGAAATGGATTGTGATTCATCATGATGTGGATCTAATTTCTACAATATGAGAATATTTAGTAAGAAAAAGGAAGCTATACTTCTAATACTTGATAGTAATATGTCTACTCTTATTTTCTTCATTTTCTGATGTAAAATAAAGCAATGCATTCAGTTTGTTTGCTTATATGTGCCTACAACATTTGCTACAATCTGAGAAGCATTTGGAATTGTTTTTATTTGTTCATGTTATCGTTCAGGAATGTATATTTGTTTAGCATTGATGGTTTCTGTACTTGTTTTGCAGCACTCTTTGATCATCAAGCAAACACATAGAAATTTAGAGTTATTTACCGCTGGGAGTAGATTAAAATGGGCAAAAAGCGAAATAACATGGATGGAAATAAAACTCAGGTATAATGATTTCAGATATTGCTTAAGGTCATTTTAAATTTGTGTTAATGAGTTTGATGTATAAAAAATAATTTTATTAATTCTAAAATTACATATGTTTGACATATCAACAATACTAGACGTGAATCACACTGGATGTAAAGATAATCAAAAGAAACACAGAGCATCCACGCATAAAATAAGGCCACAGAGGATCACATTAAAACATCCCCGTCTACGTACAAGAGCCAGAACCGAAAAGAAATTCTCACCCCAACCTCTATTTTAAGACAAAACTCTCCCCTCTTGCACCCAAAGACCACTCCAAACACATTATTACTACCAAAAAGGCGGGTTGCCTCCCCCAAGCGCTTTTGTTTTACGTCGTTGGCTCGACAAGATGACTTATACGGTGCCAATTTTTTCAAAGTTATACTATTGGCACTGGCGAGAAAAGGTAGAAGTGTTTTGTTAAACGTCGTTAGCATCGACGTAGTGGCACTAAACGGACTCATACCACAAAAGACTCAAAACAATGACCCGAACCACAAAGCATCACAAAGCACCCTAACACATAGCATATCAATCATAAGTATATTCATGAGAGACACCGCGAGGGGGTTTTAAAGGCATGGATTGAACACATGGGGTACCTCTTCTAGCTCGTGAAGTTACCTCTTGCCAAAAACTCAATATTTTCTTTTATGGTTCCCGCTCCGGTTTCTCTTTAAGGTGCCTTTTGCTTGGGGTTCTTCTTTTCTTCACATTGCCTTTGAGTTCAATTCCTGGTTCTATGATGAGTGGCTTATGGTCTGGATGAGACAATGATGGTGAGACGGGCGATCCCGGTTTATCCTTGGTCTTGATCTTCACTCCATCAACGACCTTTTGTGAATCCACCGTGTCTTCTACAGTTAGCTCCTTTTCAACCTGTGGGTTAGTGGTAGCAACAACACAAGCAAAAGTAGATTCGACAGAATGACAAGCAAGAGATTTAGACTTATAAACATTCAATGTCACGCTCTCCTTACCCACATGAAAAGTAATATCACCACTTTTCACATCTATGCTAGCATCACTCGTAGTCAAGAAAGGATGGCCAAGTAAAACCGAAGTCTTAGAATCCATCGCCATGTCTAAGACGACAAAATCTACGGGAAAGGTAAATTTATCTATTTGCACAAGAACATCCTCCGCTACCCCCATAGGTGTCCGAACCGACCTATCCGCCATTTGTAAGGTCATCCCCGTGGGTTCTAGCTCACCCAAACCAAACTTTTCATACAAGGCCCTAGGCATTAAGCTCACAGAAGCACCTAGGTCACACAACACATTTTCAATCACAGTATCGCCAATAGTAATAGGGATGGTGAACCCACCTCGATCTCTCATTTTCGGGGTTATCTTACTATCAAAAATCGCCGAACAATCTTCATTCAAACATACCAAACCTTCCATTTTACTCTTATCATTTAACAAGCCTTTTAAGACTTTACAATAAGCAGGCATGTTTGCAAGTGCTTCAAGAAAGGAATGGTCAAGTCAATTTTACGTAAAATTTCAATGAAAGCAGATTCATTTGGGTTCAAACAACTTTGTCTATGACCTTTAGGTGGGTAGGGTAAAGTACTTAAATCAAAATCGGGAGAGGGAGGTGGGATTATACCTTTCTTACCTTTCACGCGTGGAAGTGCGTTCTCACTTGTGCCCTTCTTCTCAATTGCTTTACTCGGTTCCTCTTCTTCATTGTCAATTGCCACAAACTCCTTCTCCTTGTCTGTCACTTTCTCTTTCTTTGCATTCTCCAACTCTTCCTTTACGGCCTTCAATTGTCTTCTTATTGCTTCCAACTCTGTCTCAATATTTCCTTTTTCCAAGTCTTCTTCCTCAACCGGACTATAGAAATCATCATCTTCATCAATACCCCTTCCTCTCTTTGACAGATCTTGAGTCCTTTCTCCTCGAGCATTGTCAACACCCACCTCTTTACTACTTCTCAAAAATAGGGCCTTCACATTTTGGGGATTATTTTCCATGTCGCTCGGTAATCCTCCTTTCAAGTTCACCATGGCATTATCGGTGATTTGCCCCATGTGTGTTTCGAGATTCTGAATGGCGGACCCATGTTTGAAGTTCATCTCAACCATGTCCTTTTTTATCTCCGCAAAGTTTTTGTTCTTTTGCTCCAATATGACATCGGTTGCACTCTTTTGAGGAATAGGAGCAAGTGGTGGAGGAGTTGCTTGGTAAGTACCCCCTTGTTGTTGATGTTGAGATTGTTGAGGATAGTATTGGGCTTGTTGGTTAGGCGCTTGATAAAATGAACTTTGATTTTGCCTATAAGCTTGGTTCCGGCCTTGGTCAAAATACGGTTCCACTACGCCTTGATGGTTTTGATCCCAACCTTGATTATTATTTCTCCAAGAACCAACACTTTGTTGATGATAATTACCATCTTGACTTTGCCCCACATAATTCACCTCATAACATTGAGAATTATCCACAACCGGTTGCTCGTTTTGTTGGCCTTGTTCGGCACTTTGAAATTGATTCGTAACCGGATTGTAGCCCAAGTGCCCCGCACTCAGTTGCCACATGGCATACATGATCATTTTCTTGGCTAGATCGGTTGGACTATCTTGTGATGAAAAACTAGCTTGTCCTTGCATTGAGGATCGTGGATATGACATATTTTGAGATTTGTGTGTCATCCCTCAATCCTTAGCCGAATGTTGGCCTCCACATATTTGGCAAAGCCTTGACTTTTCATTTTCTCTTTCAAGGTTCTCCAACCTTTTCTCCATCATTTGCATCTTAACTTGACATTGCTCATTTGTTTCCACTTCCTTTACTTCAACCAATCCCGGCTTTTACTCATTGGCCCTTTTCTACTTGAAGACACATATTGCTTTGAGGTCTCGGCAATTTTCTCGATTTGATTCATAGCCACCTCCGGTACCATCCTCATAATATCCCCATTACATGAAGCATGCAAGGTCCCTTGGTGCACCGGCTCCAACCCTCGGTAAAATGCATGAACTACCTCAAAAGGTCTCAAGCCGTGCCCCGGGCACTCTCTCAATAACGCTTTAAATCTATCCCAGGACTCATACAATTCTTCTCCTTCGTAGGCATTAAACAGGATAATAGCCTCTTTCATGTCCAATGGCTTAGATGGTGGGTAATACTTGAATAGAAATGTCATAACCACGTCCTCCCAAGTGTGCAAAGAATCATGAGCGAATGAGTCATACCATGTCTTGGCTTGTTCCTTCAAGGCGAAGGGAAATAGCATAAGTTTAAGCACTTCTTCACCGACTCCATTGATCTTGGTAATGTGCACAATTTGTAGGAAATGATCAATGAACATATGAGGCTTTTCCATGGCAGTTCCCTTGAATATAGCATTGTCTCCCAACAAATTAATCACGCTTTGCTTAATCTCCATGTTAGTGGTGGCAACCGGAGGCACTCGGATTGGACTATGACCCGTTCTTCCAACTGGCATCGTCACAAAATCTCTACATGTCATTCCACCCAGATTAGCCTCTTGACCCTGAAACCAAAAATTTGGGATCCTATTTGCTTGATTGTCACCCGGTGGTTGTTGTTGAGCATGCACTTGGTTAGTTTGTTGTTGGAAAGCTTGTTGATGTTGAGCTTGAAATTGGGCCATCATCCATTGATGATATTGTTGCATGAAATTATGGTCCATTTGACCAAATTGGTTGGCATGATGGCCATCTTGAGCATTTCCTTTCATTTGTGCATTGTTGATCACTATGGGTGGATCTTGAATAGGCACTCCATTTAATCTGACATTTGTGGTTTGAGTCCCCCCTTGAGGATTATTCCCACCCAAAAATCCTCCTTGATGAGTGTTTGAGGTATCCCCGGTGGTGTTGTGGGCCACGAACCCTTGACCTTCACCACTCACATTACCAGGGGTTTGAGCCATATCTAACTTTTCGAGTCTTGAACTTTCTCTTTCAAACTCCGATACCAAAGCTTCTACTCTCTAACCTCTTCTCCTTCGACTATTTCTTCTTCTTGCATAAGCTTCAATATCATCAATGTACGGTTCAAGTGGTTCTCGAGAGCCTCGGGTCATTCACTACAAAACTAAAACAACAATAAAAAATAAAATAAAACCTAGGCCCAAGCCTTCGGTTCACTTGCAAGATATCACAAATAGCACACATTTCCCCGGCAACGGCGCCATTCTGATTGAGCTTAATTTCACCCCAACAAAAACAATTTATAAGGACTCGAAACCGTAGGTAAACTAACTCTCTAACCGGCAGTGTACCGGGTCGATTGCTAGAATAGCTACAGGAGTACGAGGTCGAACCCAAGGGAAAAGTGGTTGCAAGTACCAAATTGAACGTGGAACTTAGTCTGGGTGATCAATATTTTAAAGTATTTATAACTACAACGACACTAAAGTGATTCCTACTAATGAGTTTAAAGATAAGAAAGAGAGAAAGAAGATTAAACTACTAGGTTTTAAAGATATATTAAGGGACATAGCCGAACCATGATCAAAATAGCTAGTTTCACCCCAAGAAATGACAAAACCGGGAGTGTGCATTAAACGAACGAACTCTTGCATTCAATTTCACGGGAGCAAACTCCAAATCTCGGTGCTAAGGTCTGAACAACTCTCTCCTAACACCTTATTCCAAGTCAACTACCCTTCCCTAAAGGAGATTCACTAACAAGACATGTTATGCACTAGAGCCGCTTAAACGTTAAAACGAGTAACCTCACTTTGGGCTCGGTCTTAACAACTAAGCCAAGTCTACGCCGTGATCTTAGAACCCCTTTTCTCACACCCCTCTATCTGAACAACTCTCAAGATTGATGTGTGTGATTTTTTACCTAGGTGATCAATCTAGCCCAAACCTGTTATAACACGTTCTAAGACATGAAACATGCAAGATAGAACAATAAAAAGCACTACCCACTCCCAATATCATCACCCAAAGGGTGATTTCACCAATTTTCACATGATTCGACTATGAAAAGGGATTAGCTACTCATTAAACTAATCAAAACATACACAAAATAGTAAATAAAAGCCATAACAAGTAAAAGAAAGAAGAAATTTACCATTAATTTGCAGAAATTCGAGTTTAGATCCAAAAAGTACAAAATAAAGAAGTAATTAAAAGGTGGTCTTTTAGTGTTTGTAATGGAAATCTAAGCTAAGAAACGGAAAGATTAAGCTAATATCATGTTGATGTAAGCTAAGAGAAAGTATTCTATGTTATTACAAAAATCGAGCTAAGAAATGGGTAGAGTTTTGCTAAGAGAATGGATATCCCAAGAAATAGTCTAAGGGCTCAAACGTACGTTTAGGGTGCTGAGACTGGCGTTCAACATCGTCAAACGCACGTTTGGCTTAGTGCAAACGTGTGTTTAGCTTCATTTCTAGGCAGGGTCTTGAACGTTCTTCATCTGGAACGCGCGTTTAGAAGGTTCAAACGTGCATTTGGAATACTTGGAACGCGTGTTTAGGATAGTTTCAAACGCGCGTTTGGAAGGCTTCAACTCTGTATCAACTTATGCTTCTTGAAACACACGTTTGAGGGGTTCAAACATGCGTTTGAACCCTTGTTGCCCCAAATCTTCACTTTTCTTCCTTTTTGATCTCTCATCTTGCCTCTATCATGCCTTTTGCCACAAATCATCACCTCTCGGGTCTTCGAGACATCAACACCCTTCAACATCATAAACAACTGTTCGGTAAAAACTCGTTTTAAATTTATAATTAACGGAACACCCCAAGTGCAAGGCTCGTAGTAAAGGTGTTACCGGGTCGTCCTAAGGGAATCGAACGTCTATCGGATTAAGTATAGTTATTGTATCGATTATGTCACAAATTATTATCTAAAACTAAGGTATATATTAATTATAATCTAGAAACTATGACTAGAAACAGAAAATAGCAGAAAATAGAATAAAAACTAGGGTTTTTAAAATAACTAAACGTAGCAATCACAAGTTGATATGAACGAATCGGTTTATCAAAGATTTAAAATAACGGCAAGGCAACGAGAATCCACCAATCAACCAACCAACCCCAACTAGATTGTGAGCTAAAGGTATGATTTTTAGTAATGATCAAATCACGAATTCGATTAAATCTCTTTAATCAATTTCTAGGGTTTCGTTTTCTTTCTCAAGCAAAACTAAACTAACATGCATAACAAGATCATGAGATTGTCTCCAATACTCTACTCAACTAATCATGAACAATCTCTTGAATCACAATTAAATTGCATCAATTGAAAAGATCAAAGCTTGAATCAATACTCTCATATAAATTCAATCAAAAAGATAGTTGCATCGATCTCTCGATTCAAATAAAACATAAACAATTATAACAATATCCAATTGATGAAAAATCATAAATTTAACTCACTAAGATATAGCTAAAAATCCTCTAGTTGGTGTGGTTGTTGATTGGTTTCCTCCGTTGTCCCACTGCAAGATGCTTAGCCTTCAATCATCTTCGAACTCCCAAGCAAGATTGAAAGAAAGAAACTCATATTTTTATTTGTATTTAGTGCGGCTGCTGTGTGTCTTTTTCTGCTCGAATGATGCTGCTTATATAGGAGTTTCGCCGACATAAGGAAGGATCTAGAAAAACGCGTCGATTTTGCAACTTCGGGGCTCGGTCGACCGACTTAAGACACTCGGTCGACCGAATAGCATGGCTCGGTTGACCGAGCCTACCCTTTTACGCGTTTTTCTGCATTGTTAGCTTCAGTATACCGTGTCCCCACTTCACTCTTTCGATCCGATCCGATTTATCCTCTCTTCAATGCTCCGATTTTCTTCTTTATTTTGAAATCACTTGATTGAATGAGATTAATCTTCTCCATAAATAATATCCCCATGCATATCTTTTAATTTTTCGCAAAATTGTTGTTACACCAAGTCATCGAATAATAATAATAATAAAATGTGTAACAAAATAACATTTAAACTCAATATTTCCTCATAATTAAATTATAACCCCTCAATAACCATTGTAGGAATTTAACGGTTAAAAGACGCTTTTCACATTTATTTCCCTTAAAAATAAGGTAAATTGTTTAGGGATTAAGCCCGAAAATATAGTAAAATATACCCTAAACAACTCCCCCACACTTAGCTTTTTGTTCGTCCCGAACAAAATAATCAAAACCGGCTCGCTGTACATGTAATCCACATAGATTCCTGACTCACGTAACAAAATATACGACAACTATAGAAAGTAATACCAACATAGATATAGATTCAGTGTGTGTGTGAAACGCCCTTTTCAATCTTCACAATCCTCTCAACAAATATCCTCTCAAATAATTTTAATGACTATCCTAGGTATAGGCAGCAGTCGTTCCACACAAAGTCTTCTCGCTCACTCAGTAGGATAATCCCTACAGCATATCATTCGGTTTATACTGGGTATAAGTTCAACGATAACAAAGTCTTTAACTTTTTTTTCACTTTCTTTTTTTCTTCTTTGACGCACATCAAGATGAGCTCTTACCCGTCATAGTAGAATAGGATGTTTCGGGATAACACCCTACCTTACTCAAATCATAGTGTAGCTTTTCCTGACTGTCGTGAGCTTTTGGTCATCATAGTGGTATAGGACATTTCGAGATAATGCCCTACTACACTCCAATCATCGACCAGATTTCGACACACCCATTTATTTATTATTAACTCAACTTTTTTCAAAAACATTAGTTACGTTTCACTTATCACATTCAAACCTTCAGATATTCACAGTGCACGTACTGAATTTAGGTGTTCCTTCACTGTTTTTATTTAAGACCAAATCTCTCTAAGATAAATCACTAAAATAGTGAAAGGATACAGTTCAAAATTTTTGCTTCAATATCAAAGGCTTTCGTGAGTGTGAAATGAATACTATCTCAAATCAGTAAAAGCATGCTATAATTATCTCTCAAAGTCACATAAGATCATTGTCATGAACCTACAACTAGCAAGCCATTTGTTTCAATTACATGCTCAAGATTTACAATTATCCAAGTTTACTTTGAAAAATTTTAAAATTGTCGAGAAAATCACATTTACTCATTGTCAGAAATATAGCATGATAACATACCCAATTTAGACCCCCCACACTTAAATCACATGATGTCCTCAGAATGTGCAAATAAAAGAAAAGAATACTTAGCTGGTTTCAAAGTGGTTGTCGGTTGTAGGTTGACAGTGGTCAGGCCGTAACATGAACAGACAACACTAAAAGTGACAACTGGCAAAAAACCGCTCAACAATATCTGCAACACTCGACATAGCATATAATCTTGGGGTACAAGGGGTATATGAGTAAACATGTATGCACACAGAAATGGGCAAATAAAGCATTCACAAATAGGACAGAGACAACCAACACACCAATCACCATGGCATTATTCCTAATGCCTTAACTACTTAACTAAAAAGTAACTTAAAAGACTAGGCTGCCTCCTAGTAGCGCTTCTTTAATGTCATTAGCTTGACAGAGTAAACCAAGTCAACATGGATCAGGCCACTTGGGTTTGAAGCTAACCACTTCTCTGTCAGAATCAGAATGACTAGGACGGAAATGGTTTTCGCCACAACAACAAGTCAAGTGCGTGATAAGATCATGAAATTTTGCTCTCCAGACAACACTGACTCTTTTCTTCTTGTTCTTGTTTCTCGATTCGGTGAGGTATGCTAATGAGCTCGGGAGCATTGATGAAGGATCCGCAAGGATAGGGGTAATAATGTCATCATCCACTCCAAAGTAGTTGGATGGAATCTCTTCACAAATAAACGACTCAACCGTTTCATTTCTCTTTTGAAAGTAGAGTACTTCAGGCTTTTCCTTGGGTTGCCCAAAGTACTTCTTAATCCTGTGACCATTGACTTTGAACGGTTGATCGCGTGCCACTTTCAACGTAATGGCTCCCCGGGATGAACATCAAGAATCTCAAAGGGGCCAGACCATCTAGATTTAAGCTTACCAGCAAAAAGATGGAGCCTGGTATTATACAGCAAAGCCATGTCTCCCACTTTGAATTCCCGATCTTTAATCTTAGCATCGTGGAATGCCTTCGTTCTTTCCTTACTGATTCTCGAATTCTCGTAGGCACGGAGTCGGAACTCATCGAGCTCGTTCAATTGCAATAACCTCTTTTCCCCACAAAGTCGGGTCGTCGAAATTCAAGAATTTAATAGCCCGAAGAAGTTACGTGCTCAAGCTCGATTGGTAAATGGCAAGCTTTGCCATAAACCATTTGGAAGGGTGACGTACCCATAGGGGTCTTAAACGCAGCGCGATAAGCCCAAAGTCGTCATCCAACTTGAGACTCAGTTGGATCTATTGGAATTCACGCGTTTTCTCCAAAATCCGCTTTAGACTTCTGTTGCTCACCTCGACTTGGCCCCTTTGGTTTTGGGGTGGTATGGTGTACCAATTCTATGCTTGACACCATATCTCTCAAGAATTTTATCCAGTGGTGCATTACGTAAATGCGAACCTTCATCACTCGATAAGGGCTCTAAAGACAACCTAAATCTAGTAAAGATATTCTTTTGCAAGAATTTCTTTAAAACTTTGTGATCATTGGTTTGGGTGGCTATGGCCTCTACCCACTTGGAAACATAGTCCACACTGCACTGCGAATATATATTTGTTAGAGCATGAGGATGGGAACGATCCCATAAAATCAATGCCCAGACGTCCAAAACTTCACATTCCAAGATAGGCCTCAAAGGCATCTCCATCCTATTACTGAGTCTCCCTACTCTTTGGCATCTATCACAGCCTTTGCAAAAGGCTTTGAGATCCTTAAACAAAGTAGGCCCGGTAAAAACCAAATTTTGAAGGATTTTTTTGTGACTATCTTAGGTGCTCCGTAGTGTCCTCCCGTGGGACCACTATGACATTGCTATAAGATATCCCATTGCTCATGTTCCGGAACGCACCTTCTAAGCAACCCGTCTTTGCAGACTTTAAACAGATGTGGATCCTCCCATACGAGATACTTTAAGTCATTGAAAAATTTCTTCTTTTCACGACACGTCATTTCTTCTAAATGCCCACCGCTAAGTAGTTGACGTAATCGACATACCACGGCCTAATCGTATCAAGCTTCATCAATTGCTCAAGAGGGAAATCGATGCCTATTTTCTTGTGATTTCCGCCACCCTCGTTTACTAAGCGAGAGACAGTGATCACCACAATATTATCATTGCCCTTCTTATCTTTGATCTCAAGGTCAAACTCTTGCAAAATTAGAATCCATCTGAGTAACTTTGGTTTTGCATCTGCTTTGTCCATAAGGTAGCGTAGGGCTGCATGGTCTGTCCAAACCACAACTTGAGACCCTAGTAGGTAACTTCTAAACTTGTCGATAGCAAAAATGACGGCTAAGAATTCCTTCTCAGTCGTGGTGTAATTGCATTGAGCTGGGTTCAAGGTGCGGCTCGCATAGTAAATGGGCCTGAAATTTTTGTCAATTCTCTGACCTAAAACTGCGCCGACTGCGTAGTTAGAGGCGTCACATAATAATTCAAAAGGCTTAGTCCAGTCAGGTGCGATTAAGATAGGGGCACTTATGAGCTTATCCTTTAGGCAATTGAAAGCTTCTTTGCATTTCTGATCGAAAAAGAACTCAACATCATCCTTCCGGAAGGTTAGATAATGGCTTGGCGATGGTAGAAAAGTCTGAATAAATCGCTGTAGGAAGCCAACATGACCTAGAAAACCTCGTACCTCTTTCACTATTTTCGGGTACGTCATCTTTTCAATGGCCTCTACTTTAGCCTTATCAACCTGAATACCAGTACTGGACACCTTGTGTCCCAGAACAATCCCTTCATCTACTAGAAAATGGCATTTTTCCCAGTTAAGCACTAAATTCTTTTCAACACAGCGTTGAAGTACCATATCTAGATTCTCCAAGATCTCATCCAAGCTATCGCCATAGACTGAGAAGTCATCCATGAAGACTTCCATACATTTCTCCACAAGTCCATCGAAAATGGCCAACATGCACCGTTGAAACGTTGCTGGTGCATTGCATAACCCGAAAGGCATTCTGCGAAAAGCAAAAGTGCCCGATGGACACGTAAACGTAGTCTTCTCCTGGTCATTGATGGCTATCTGGAAGTAACCAGAATATCCATCGAGGAAACAATAATACTTATGACCACTCAGTCTTTCAAGAAGCTGGTCAATGAAAGGTAAGGGAAATGGTCTTTGGCGGTGACTTCATTCAATCTGTGATAATCAATGCACTCAGAGCGACCACAAGGCGTAAAGCTACTTCTTCCCCCTTTTCATTCTTTTCCACGGTAATACCTCCCTTCTTTGGCACAACTTGGGTGGGGCAAACCCACTCTTGTCGGCGATTGCATAGATGATTCCCATATCTAACCATTTTATGACTTCTTTCTTGACAACCTCCTCGCATGCGGATTCGACCTTCACGAGGTTGTCGACTTTCTTAGCTTCTTCCTCCGTTCGGATTTTATGCATGCACACATTGGGGCTGATTCCTCGGATATCACCCACTTGCCATCCGAAGCGAGGATGTTCTTTTTCAAGCACTTTTATCGCAGTGCTTCTTGCTCGGGCTCAAGTTTTGAAGAGATGATCAAGGGTAACTTATCACCATCCTTAAGAAAAATGTACTTAAGGTGTTGCGGAAGCGGTTTAAGCTCCAAGTCGTAGGTGGTTGCTCAATCACTGGATTTTAAGGGGCCACCTTTTATTATGGGCTTGAAGTGGTTGGATCAAGAATACCTCATCTTCCCGAGGTACAACCCAGGAAAGGTCTTGGATCACATCATCCATAGGGATCCTTCTGTCAGCACCCGCTTTCTCCTTCTCATGCTTGATCATCTTTCTCAACTCTTCTTCTTCTAGCTCCTCTGCTAGCTGTTCCCAATCATCAACCTCCCAATGAGTAGTCTCTCTCTGAAATCCACTTCATCCCAACTACCCATCCGGGCTTCTCTCTTCTACAGGTTAAAGTCTTCCTGATGCACTCTTTGAAATCATCGTTCATTCTTTGGGAATCTCCATGTTTCTTGTTCATTGTGAGGCTCATTGTGAGCAAGTCGTGAAGACGACTCGTCGCTGACTACGGCCTGTAATGAAACAGAAGATGGTCCACAGTCAGCTTGATCTTTAATGTTTATAGCTTCGAAAACACCTATCTCTGTTAGCTCTATCGCTTCTTCAGAGTTGGCATCTTCTTCATCCTCATAAATTGCTTCAACGAACGAGATTTCTTCACTCAAGGTTTCTCGGGACTTTTCCCTCGTGTGAAGGTAGCAGATGTATCATCGACTCTAAGCGTAATCGCCCTTCACGTAAATCGATGAGGCGGCGGAGGTGTCCAAAAAGGTCCGGCCTAGAATTAGGGGCATCTCTTTGTCAGGTGGATAGTCTAAGATAACCCAGTCGGTATGGAAAACCAAGCCTCCAACATGGAGAAGGACATTGGCAACACAACCGGCTGCGAGCTTTGGCGGCTTGATCGGTCTACCATCCGAAGAGAAATAGTATGCGTTCCGCATTCTTTTATCTAAACCGAGCTTTTGCAGACGTTCAATGGCATCACATTTATGGAGGTCCCTGAGTCGCATAAGACGTTTTGGAACATGTGGCCTTCAATCTCGCAAGAGATCGAAGGTCTCCCGGGGTCACCTCGCTTAGTAGCAACTTTCTGTGAAACCATAGAGCAATCTTCTCTTAAAACTTCTTCCGCCATCCCTTGAAGCTTCTTCTTGCTTCCACAAACTTCCTTAAGATACTTAGAGCACTTGGGCATTTTTACCAATACCTCACTAGGGGTATACTCACTTTGGTATCTCTAAGCATCCTCCTCACACCGTCATATTGTCTCGTCATGGTGAGGGTATTCTCTTTTTCTTTGGTGGATAAGGAAGGGCTTTATCATTGTTAATGGCTTGATTTTTATGGCTTCGTCTTCCTTATCCTTCCATCTCGACAAACTTTTTCCTCCTTTTCTTTGTCGTGGGTACAACCACGACTTTTCCTCGAATCATTTTCATCACCGAAGAATCATCATTAAGCTCCTCGCCATGTTGTTTCCTTCGGTATTTAACTCGATTGCCCTCTCCCGAACTTATGGCGTCGGGAGGGGTTACTCTTTCCAAACATCTTTCCGGTCCTACCCTTACCACTCCTTAAAGTAACCTCATTCGACTCTTCGGTCCCATAATCCCATTGAGGTGTGATGGCGGTGCAAACATTGATATCTCGCTTTAGGATTTCTTTCGGTATAACTTGGAAGTTTACCGTGGGGTCTGTTTGCTTTGTCGGTCTCGCCATCCGACCAACCTCGCTCTCTATTGTCTTGACACTAGTAGCCGTGGTCTTCACCATGTCTACTAGCTCATCGAACTTATGTTGAGGGACACAAGAGGTGGTTTGGTTATGAGGTTGGTTATGAGGTTGGTTTTGATTCCAACCACCTTGAGGGTCTCGAGAGTTAGGATTGTGAGATTGATTAACCACCTCGGGAGGTGGTCTTTGATAGCTTGAGTGAAGGAAGGTTTGGAATTTGATGGGCCGGTGGTGCATTGGATTGATTAAGATTGGGAAGTTGAAACCTGAATAATTCGATTCGATTGAAGTTTCGAAGGGTTGGTTATGATTCTCCATTAAATTTACTTCCTCGTCATCTCATTTCCACCTGCATTCCTGTGTATTTCACATCTGGGTCGCCCTTGTTCTTCTTTGCATTTGTAAATCGGCTAGTCGCTTGCTAATTACTTCCATTTGAGCAACTAACACCTTAGTCTCGTAATTGCTCGCAAAGCAGATTCCTTCTTATTCCCACTAACATTGGTCTTCCTAGGACTTGACCATATGTTATTCTTGGCTATAGTTTCACTACCCTGTAGTGGCGTCATCACCTCCCCACAGGAATGATCCATGAGCGATTGAATCTAGGAAGTCTCTATTTGGTTGAGAAACACCTCTCAGTAGAACAACTCTACAGAGCTCATGTCTACTATATCCATGGTTGGGGCACTTCCTCATCAATGATTTAGTCTCTCCCATGCTTTCCCCCACACTCTCAAAGATCAAGTTGTTCAAATGTGGCTATCTCCCTTTTCATGTCCATGATTGTCCCTGTGAGACAAACTTTGAGCAAAGGCTCTTTTGACATCATTCAGTGCACGGAGAGAATGATGGGCTAAAGATTTGAACCAACGGTTTGCTTCACCCTTTAGAGCAAACAGGAAGAGTTTTAATTTGACAATCTCAGAATCAACACCAGGATAGTGGCCTGCTTCGCAGATTTGAACGAAGGTGGACAAGAAGTCATGAGGATCTTCATCAAGCAGTGCCATGAAAAGAACTATTCTCGGACCCACCCTACCACTCCATTTTCGAGATCAAAGTTCGCTTGCCCCATGTCCTGAGAGGCGAATAGGTCTATGCCCTTTCAGGAAGTCTTGGTCAAGATAGGGAGCATAGGGGTCTTGATTTAATTGGTTTAGTTGGTTCTGACGGAACTGTTGAAATTGATTATTTATCCCAGCTTGTTGATTCTGTTGTTGCTGTATTGCCTGCATCTGTTGAAGGATCGATTCATCCGGGCTTAAGGGTCTCAGATTTGGAACTTCATTAGCCATGATGTCTGGATTAGGGAAGAGCTTTCTCCTGATAATAGATCGCTCAGGTTCGGGATTAAAGACAAGAGGTCCTTTCTTACTCCTGGTTTGCATAAACCAGAAGAGCAGAATGGAAAGAAATCAACCTTAGGGTTGATGAGAACGAAATGTAGAGGAAATTAGAGGGTTTAGAAAGAAAGAAGAGAAAAGAAGTGACAATTGAAGAGAGTGAACTGGCGTTCAGTATGAGTGAACGCTGGTTCAGGGGAAATTCTGGAAGTGGACGCTCGTTCAGGTTACTGAACTAGCGTTCAGAAGACAAGTTGGGGGCAGACGGGCGTTCAGTATGGGTGAACGCTCGTTTAGAAAGTTTTTATTATTATTATTTTTCATTTATTTATTTATTTAGAAAAGATAAATAAACGGAAACAGGAAAAGAAACCTACCTACGAAAAAGCTAAAACAGGAAAAACACTAAGACGGTGAAAAAAAACGTGTTGAAATCTTCTAGGGCTAAAATGGAAGGGAAAACAGCAGATTTTGACCTCAAAAACGGTATTGAACGGCCTCAGACCGTCCACCACGTCATCGGCGTTGGAACGAGCTTTCCGAATTGGGGTCCTGCGCGCCAAACGGACACTCGAGCCGAAAGTTATGGCCAAAATTCTGCCGACACAGAAAACTGCACTACGAAGAATCCGACAACCGTTACCGATTCCCCGGCAACGGCACCAAAAACTTGTTCGGTAAAAACTCATTTTAAATTTATAATTACCGGAACACCCCAAGTGCAAGGCTCGTAGTAAATGTGTTACCGGGTCGTCCTAAGGGAATCGAACGTCTATCGAATTAAGTACAGTTATTGTATCGATTATATCACAAATTATTATCTAAAACTAAGGTATATATTAATTATAATCTAGAAACTATGACTAGAAATAGAAAATAGCAGAAAATAGAATAAAAACTAGGGTTTTTAAAATAACTAAACGTAGCAATCACAAGTTGATATGAACGAATCGGTTTATCAAAGATTTAAAATAACGGCAAGGCAACGAGAATCCACCAATCAACCAACCAACCCCAACTAGATTGTGAGCTAAAGGTATGATTTTTAGTAATAATCAAATCACGAATTCGATTAAATCTCTTTAATCAATTTCTAGGGTTTCGTTTTCTTTCTCAAGCAAAACTAAACTAACATGCATAACAAGATCATGAGATTGTCTCCAATACTCTACTCAACTAATCATGAACAATCTCTTGAATCAGAATTAATTGCATCAATTGAAAAGATCAAAGCTTGAATCAATACTCTCATATAAATTCAATCAAAAAGATAGTTGCATCGATCTCTCGATTCAAATAAAACATAAACAATTATAACAATATCCAATTGATGAAAAATCATAAATTTAACTCACTAAGATATAGCTAAAAATCCTCTAGTTGGTGTGGTTGTTGATTGGTTTCCTCCGTTGTCCCACTGCAAGATGCATAGCCTTCAATCATCTTCGAACTCCCAAGCAAGATTGAAAGAAAGAAACTCATATTTTTATTTGTATTTAGTGCGGCTGCTGTGTGTCTTTTTCTGCTCGAATGATGCTGCTTATATAGGAGTTTCGCCGACATAAGGAAGGATCTAGAAAAACGCGTCGATTTTGCAACTTCGGGGCTCGGTCGACCGACTTAAGACACTCGGTCGACCGAATAGCATGGCTCGGTCGACCGAGCCTACCCTTTTACGCGTTTTCACTGCTTTGTTGCTTCAGTATACCGTGTCCCCACTTCACTCTTTCGATCTGATCTGATTTATCCTCTCTTCAATGCTCCGATTTTCTTCTTTATTTTGAAATCACTTGATTGAATGAGATTAATCTTCTCCATAAATAATATCCCCATGCATATCTTTTAATTTTCTGCAAAATTGTTGTTACACCAAGTCATCGAATAATAATAATAATAAAATGTGTAACAAAATAACATTTAAACTCAATATGTCCTCATAATTAAATTATAACCCCTCAATAACCATTATAGGAATTTAACGGTTAAAAGACGCTTTTCTCATTTATTTCCCTTAAAAATAAGGTAAATTGTTTAGGGATTAAGCCCGAAAATATAGTAAAATATACCCTAAACAACAACCAAGAACATTCAAACAATTCCGGAGGGTAAGAGTGCTCGGGAATAGGGTTAATATCAATAAAAAGGGGTAGTAATCCATCGAAGTGACGGAATCACTCCCCGTGCCATGAGCTCACGATAACACCCTGAAAACGATCTAAATCACCCAAAAATGTGCTGAAAATGTGATAAACGGGGATAATTAATGCACCGGAGTCACGTAAAGTTGACTCCCATCAGCATGCTTTTGCAATCATTGTTCTGACTGCTTCTTTGAGTGTCTTGTTTCTTCTTTCTGCTTCACCATTATGTTGTGGAGTCCCTGCTACTGATAGTTCATGCAGTACTCTATTTTATTCACTGTAGGTTCTGAACTTCATTTAGAAACTCTATGCCTCTATCTGATCTGATCTTGATGATCTTTAGTTCCTTTTTATTTTGAATTCTTCTTAACAAGTCTGGCAGCTTTTTGAGTGTCTCTCTTTTCTTATTAATGAATATGGTCCATGTGAATTTTTAGAATTCATCCACCACTACTAGAGTGTATTTCTTTCCACTTACACTGACTGGTGTGACTGGTCCAAAAAGATCCATATGCAATAGATGTAAGATTCTTGTTGTTGATTGATAGGGCTTTGACTTGAAAGAGCTTTTGATTTTCTTCCCTTTTTGACATACATCACAGAGACTTTCCTTCTTGAATGTGGTCTCTGGTAGGCCTTCAACTAACTTGTTCTTTGACAAACTGTTGATTGTCTTGAAGTTGAGATTATTTAATCTTCTATGCCAAATCAGTTGGTTGATTGTTTACTTTTGACCAGCAAACATGTTTCTGCTTTTGTTGTCTTCCAATCTACTACATACATGTTGTCTTCTCTTTTTCCTGCAAGTACAACAATGTTGGTTTGGCTATGAATCACCTTGCATCCTTCCTTGTTGAAGTGCACACTGTATCCTTTGTCATGAATTGGTGATACTCAGCAGATTGAAGTTCAGTCCTTTAACATAAGCCACATTTTGAATCTTCAAACTATTTTTGAGCATTATGCCTTCCCCCTTCATTTTTCCAGGGCTTTCTTTGCCTCCAAAAGTAACTTTGGGTCCATCAAAAGCTTTAAAGTCAGTGAACCATCCCTTGTTCCTGTCATGTGTCTGGAACATCCACTGTCTATGTTCCAGACATCCTACAAAACAAATTAATTTTGTTTAGGTACCCAACACTATTTGGGTCCATGCCTATTAGCAGTCATGCCTCCTACTCCAAGTGTATATCCAAATGATCTTCTTTATGGATAGTTGAAGTCATCAACTTCATATGTATAAGGCATGGCAGAATACCTTCTAATATTTCTACTAAGTATTTTGATACTTTTCTCTAGTTTTTGGTGCATTTGCATCCTTTTTCATTCTCCAATATGCAGTTGGGAGACCAAAGTGCATGTTGCTTCATATGTCTAGGAACATACATTGGTTGATTTTTCTTAAACATATGATGCATAACATGAAATGGTTTCTTTTTGTATTTTGGAGGTGCAACATCCCAGTCATCCTCTGAAGGGTAAAGTCTTCCCTTACCTTTCAGAAAATATTTGTCTTTTGTTGGCTGGTTTGATGATTTAGTCTGCTGTTTCACTACACTAGGTTTTGACTTCACCGGTGCAAGATGAGTGGTTGAAACTATGGTATGTCCTTTTCTGAATTTTGATCCATTCTTGGTCCTAGATTCAGATTTGTGTTGTCTATTGTTTCTATTCTCATCTTGACTGTTGTAGCCAAGACCAGATTTGGATCCAAACCTTTTTGAGGGTTTGTAAGCTAGTGCATTCAGTGGTGCAGTGGTGACCTTAACTTGTAGGGAGATTTTCTCAGCTGGTCTTTCAACAATGGATGAGTGATCATCTGCTGCTTGTTGATCAGTTGAGTGAATCTCCTTAGTAATTTGTTCAGCTTTTACTTTATCCAGTTCTTTCTTTAATCTTTTATTTTCGTTTCTTATATTCTCACATTCCTGTTCCAGAATTTTATGATTCATCTCAATTTCTTCAAATTTGCTCATGAGATTTTGGATTAGGTTTGCAGAATCTAGTGGGAGAATAAAAGATTGTGCAGTGTCAGATGTGGATGCACTAGATGATGAGTGTGAGCTAGATGTTACCTCAGTTTCATTAGATTCTTTAACTATAAGGCATATGTAGATTTTTCATTGTCTGAGTTGTCAGCTTCATCATCATCATCAGAATCATTTTCAGATGATTCTTCATTCTTTTCACTGCTAGTTTCAGCTTTTTAGTGCCTTCTTGCTTTTTCTCTTTTCAATTGTCTTGTATATCTTTTTATCCTCATCTTTGTCTTTTTCTTTAGGGCAATAAGCCTTGAAATGACCTTTCTTCTTGCAGTTGAAGCATCTGTATTCATCATCCTTTTTCTTCATGTCTTTGCTTGTGCTAGACTTCTTGTATGATGATGAACCTCCTTTGAATTGCTTCTTCTTGCTAAACCTGTCAAAACATTTTACCGGTAAAGCTACCTGTTCCTTCAGCTGTTGTTTGCATTAGCTATTTCACATTGCTGGGGTGCAATCAGTGCACTGGCCTTATGTGCCTCTCTTTGGTGCCTTGTCTTTTCGCCATTCAACTCAAATTCATGAGCCTTTAGTTGAGACATTAGAGTTAAGGTATCAGTGTTTGCAATATTTGTTGTCCCTTTGATTACTGATGTGATGATCTTCCATCTTTCAGGTAAGCCTCTCAAGATCTTCAGTCATACTTCTTTCTGTGGATATATGTGTCCAAGTTGTTGCAGTTCAATAATGATGCTTGAGAACCTGTTGTCTATTTGATCAATGGTTTAACTAGCCTTCATTTTGATGTTCTCAAATTTTTGTTTTGCCACAGATAATTTGTTTTCTTTAACTGCTTCTGATCCTTCACTAATCAGTGCCAATTTGTCCCACATCTCTTTTGTTGTTTTGCAATCTTTGATCCTCATGAACATATTACTGTCCAGAGTCTTCAAAATCATGTCTTTTGCAACAAAGTCGAGGTTTGCACTTCTCCTGTCATCCTTGGTCTAATATTTCTTGAGTTTTTCTATTACTTTTCCTTGATCTGCTCATGTGGTTACCACAGTTGTGATCTCGATTGGGCCATCATTGATTACATCCAACATCTCTTCATGAGTTGCTGCAAGATGAGACAACATTCTTATTTTATATTCATCAAAATTATTAACATTGAATATAGGTACCTTTGACATAAAATTTGAGGAATCCATAAATACAAATAAGAGATACATATATAGAAAGCACAAATTTGAAAACTACATTGAAAATATGTGATCTTCTTGTTACCATAAATTCAGGTTATGATACTAGGAACACTGCTCCTATACCAATTGTTGGTCCCAGAGAAGGGTAAAACTATAATCAGAGGGGTTGAATGACTATAGTGGAATTTTCAAAACTTTTCTTGTATTTGAAAGCTTTTGGGAAGCGAATAAGTCCCTTCTTAAAATGTTGTTTCAAAGTAGATTATGCAATCACAGATATTGAGTATGAAATGAAATAAAGTGATGTAAGGCAAATTGCTAAAAGTAAATAGACACAAAGGTTTATAGTGGTTCAGGGTGGTGTAATCCCTTAATCCACTATTCTCCTGTGATGATTGGAGGAATTCACTATTGTTTTCACAGATACAATAGTATGATTATCCTTGACTAGACAAGCTTCACAATCTTCAAGACTATCACTCCCTGGCTTCAAAAGCTTCAGTGACTCAGTCTCTATCACTGCTCCTTGAGAACAAATCTTTCAGCAGCTATCACTAAGGTTACAACTCCTTCTCAGATTCAATTGCCTCAGTTGATGTGAATTGGATTCACACACTTATGATCAATCAGAGAACAAATCTTTCAGCATTGATTTCATGTGGAATTTGAGCATTGATTTCTGATACTAGGAACACTGCTCCTTTACCAATTGTTGGTCCCAGAGAAGGGTAAAACTATAGTCAGGGGGGGGGGGGTGAATGACTATAGTGGAATTTTCAAAACTTTTCTTGTATTTGAAAGCTTTTGGGTAGCGGATAAGTCCCTTCTTAAAATGTTGTTTCAAAGTAGATTATGCAATCACAGATATTGAGTATGCAATGAAATAAAGTACTGTAAGGTAAATTGTTGAAAGTAAATAGACACAAAGGTTTATAGTGGTTTAGGGTGGTGTAATCCCTTAATCCACTATTCTCCTGTGATGATTGGAGGAATTCACTATTGTTTTCACAGATACAATAGTATGATTATCCTTGACTAGACAAGCTTCACAATCTTCAAGACTATCACTCCCTGGCTTCAAAAGCTTTAGTGACTCAGTCTCTATCACTGCTCCTTGAGAACAAATCTTTCAGCAGCTATCACTAAGGTTACAACTCCTTCTCAGATTCCTCTGATTCAATTGCCTCAGTTGATGTGAATTGGATTCACACACTTATGATCAATCTCGATTAGCTTCATGTGGAATTTGAGCATTGATTTCGAGTTGATCTCACAGATGTCTCTATTGAGTACAGATAGAAGGCTTTTAAAATTGCCAGAGCTTTTGCTTGTTTGTCAGTTTCAATTCTTATTTTTCTTGTCTGTCAATGCCTTCTATTTATAGCCTTGATAATCCTTGATTTGAATTTCCGTCCATTGGCTATTTAATGTGGAGAATAATCCTTGTTTTTTCTTGATTCCCCCTTAATTTTATTCTCCTTGATTTCAGTGATCGGATTTTTCTTCAAACGTTTATCAGAAAATCCGTCCTTAATTGATCCTCAATTGATTGTGCAATTAATGTTTGATCTTCATCACTTGAAATCTAAACAAGTGAAGTTTACTTGGCTGTTCCCTGAATGGTTAAGTGATCCTTCTGACTTTGCTGTTTAGATCTTCCTTCACTGCTTTGTTTTTACTCAGCCGATAGTCAGTTTACTCTGCCGGTTTACTGCTTTGTTATTTTCTTTGATCTTTCAGGTACTTCTTGTACTTCACTGATCTTTGATTTGGGTGAGATTAGTGTACACCATATTTGACAATGTATTTCATCATTTGAATTATATCTTAGACTTATCCCAGATCATTACAGACTTCCTTGGTTATAAGTCAGACCATAAAGTCTTCATGCTTCTCTGCTGGTACTTGGCTGGCTTCACTCTTACTGAATATCTATTTTACTTCGCCATCCTACCAACTAGCTTCACTCTGCCGAATATCTATTTTACTTTGCCATCCTACCAACTAGTACAATACTTGTCTGACTCAACTTATACAACATGTCAGACTCTAAGTAACGACTTATACAGAGAATTCTAACTTATTCCAGGCTTGCTATAACAGCTAGTATGGCCATCATCGAAACATAATTAAATTTTCCTAACAAGTTCCGGCCCCGAATGAATTCTTCATGAGAGTTGAAGTTCGGGACTATCGGAAGAGCATGATTGGCATGTGCTTTGATGGATTAGTATCTACCATTGTCTGTCTAATGTGCTAGGCTTTGTCCGTGTCTAGTTGTCTTAAGAGAGTGAGAGGAAGGAGTGAGGGATCTTTACTTTGAAAACATTTAGGTTACTAGTTAACAATAAATAACAAACATACTTATGTAGTTAAAAGACTGAACATCATGTTCTTCTTGGTAACGCACAAGATTATATCACGATGTGTGGGCGGTCGGATAAAGTGAATAACCTCATAGGTTTACAAGAACCCAAGTACGGATGGACTTCACTGAATGTGTACACTATTAGGGCTACCTCGTGGCTATTGGTGTGATCCTTTGCACCTTGATACTTTGTGGTGAGTAGCACCATGCGTAGTGCCCTTGAATGCTGATGTAACAAAGATAATCTTAGCTAGAGACAAATTGGCACAACATGTTGATGAGCATTAAGTGAACTATAGAGTTTGAGTCTGTCACACAAAAATAACTTTATAATGTGAGCCTTTCGTTGTAAAACATAATTACTCAATAGCTTCAACCCTTTTACTAAGTACCTTTGTACTTACCTACATTGCATGTTTGATTTGTATGATTTGTTGGGTGAGATGATGAACACGTTGAACCAGTTTTGCATGAGGACTTTGATGATGATGATGTGTGATCATGCACTACTTGCTATGCTAGATCTTTTTATGCTTTATTAAAGAACTCGTTGTACTAAACTATGTATTTCATTTCTAGACTATGTTTTACTTTATTTCAAGACTTGGTTGTAAGATAAGTTTGTTGTAATTTTACTTTGGACATCGTATGTTGTAAGATTGGAGGTTTATCATTGTTGTAAGTTAACATTTCTATCTGTAGTATGTTTGGCTTTCTATTCTAGTAGCAGTTATAGTTAAACCTGAGTCATATTAGCTTCCATTTTGCTAAACTCGATACGACGACATAGAGGCTTACGTATAATATTTAATTTATTTAATATTATACGTGCATCTAATGTTCTATCTCGGAAAAGGACTCGGTATCTGGGAACAAGGCGTTACAGGTTCTATCAGAGCGAAGCGTCCTTGTTGTTCTAGGTTTCTCATTCCTTTAAGATAAGATTTCTTTAGACCCCTTAGTGATATTCTGATATTCCTTGATCCTTCAGAATGGTAGAAACCCGCAGAGGTGTTTTTGGATGGGAGTTCAAGAGCTAGGCAAGAGGCTGGGTATAATCAGAATCAGAATAGTGAGCCGGAACTAGATAGGGGTGAATAGGAAAGGATTTATCACCAAGCACCACAGCATAATGAGATATTTCATCAGCAACAACCATAACCTCAAGTTAATTAGGAAAAACCTCACACTTTAGTCCACATGATCTTGATAATGGACCCTTATATGTTTACTATTATAGGTGATATACCACCGGTGTATCTACCTCATGTGACTGAAGTGTATCCACGTCAAGCTAATGTTGTCTATCAACTTCCATCACCGGTAAGTTACCCTTTTTCATCTATTATCCCTCCACATCAGTAGACCTACTACCCTCCACCAAGAGTTTCAAAGAAACCACCAACACCAAGAGTTGATCATCAATTTGGCTTTGGTTATCCACCTTATAAACTTCACCAACCTTACAATGCTTCACCTCATCAGCAAGGGTACTACTCCTACCAACAAGTACCACCAATGGCTCCACCTCAATAGAAAAATCCCTCCAGTTTTCCCACTAGTTGTTCCACCGGTTAGACCTCCAGTAGGACCACCGGTTCACAATCCAGTAACACCGGTTCATTGGCACAAGAAGTTTAAAAGAAAATATGTTCAAGAATTCTTTAGGAATGTAGAGCCGGCAAAGGCTAAGATGTTGATTCGATGTTTCAAGAAAGCAAGTCGAAATGTGAATGTACCTGATGGTAGTCAACTTTATTGTACTTTGGTGTGCAGTTTAACCCATGTTTATCACTTTATTTGCATGTATTAAGTAGATATAGACCTTTTCGAGATTATTATCGAGAGTTATACGCACGGGGAGTTAAACTGTCACATCGATAGTAAACTCCGCCTTTTTAACGATATTTGACTCTTTTCCAAGCACTTTTGTCTTGCGAAATTACGCGTGGTGTTTTTTCGTACATGATATTGTAGGACTTAGGTGACTCGAGGACCCGGAAGGAAATGTTTTGGATTTAGAAACATGATCATGGCACAAAGGTAGCATAAAAGTGAAGAAAAGTCAAGTTTGGAGTGAAATCAAGGCAAACTGGCGTTTGCCCTACCTCAAACTGGCGTTTGACTCATGCCTACCTCAAACTAGCGTTTGGCCAGTCCAAACTGGCATTTGACAGGAGTAGCATTGATGCTGAAAGTTAGAGTTTTGGCCAAACTAGCGTTCAAATTACCCCCAAACTGGCGTTTGGATGGGTTCAGCCCGAATCAAAAAGCTCATTCATGCCAAACGGGCGTTCAGACACTTCAAACTGGCGTTTGTCCCTCAAGGCATGATCCATGAACTGGCGTTCAAGGCAAGGTAAACGCTAGTTCACAAAAGAAGAAACCCTAATATCATCAAGATTACCAGGAAAACTAGCGTTTGCATTGAGGCAACTGGCGTTTGGCACCGACAGCAGCGGATTTTCTACCTACACTATAAATACGCAGCTCATTCAGCCCCTACTCATTCTTGGCCGACTTTAGACTTTTCTTAGGCGATTTTGGTGCGATTCTAGTATAATTTGATCACCTTTGATCCTTTGATCCCCTAGATAACATCCTTCGATTCTACATACTTTTCTAGCTTAGATTTACGTTTCAAACCTCAAAGATTTGGCTTTTGGTGCAATTATTTCTTCGTACTTTTCTAGATTAGATTTTCTGCAAGTTATATGGTAATGACTTCTCTTTTATTTATTGTCTTGAGTTTGATTCCAATACTTGTTGCGTTTATTAGCATAATCATGAGTTGCTAATTCCTTGTGAAGTCGAATTATGTGAAAGCGAGCGAAAACCCTAAGGGGATGAGATAGGGAGTTGTGTAGTGCGTAATATTTTGTTTTAACGACTAATCCATGTCCTAAAACTTATTTGAAAATCATTGAATTACATTGATCACCTATTTCACTGTCACACACATCAAACTTATAGATGCATTTTGCGGTGAGATGTGGGATAATGGGTTTTTGGATCGTTCCGTAGATTCGGCCTAGTTATTAGGTCCATTTCCACTACAGAGGTTTGGCATCGTTGTTCGAGAAACTCTAGAACTTAATCATGTTAGGATAATCAGTTTTGTAAAGGGAGTGTCGGTTAACTTCACATAGGGTGGTTAGATCGAGTTGTTCAGTCTAATCGCTAGAATTAGGAGTTGGCACCCGTGGATGCCGTTAAACTACAATGGATAGGTAGGTCGGTTAAGACACGCTCCCAGTCAAGTCTTTCCTTAGGGGTAAAAGTAGCTCGTGGGATAATAGTTCGGCTATACCTTTTAATACCTAGAAGTATACTCGTTAGTATAATCTTTATTTTTGCATTAGCATAATATCCTCCACTATCATTTTGACCTGAACTAAGTTATACATCAGCTTTGGTACTAAGACATTACTCCCTTTGGATTCGACCTTGTGACCACTATACTCCCGTTGACCCGATACTTTGTCGGTAAAAATTAGCGGTAAAGAATTTTGCTATCAGTACCCGAGGCAGAGATGGCCCAATTAGCTGTTGGATTCTTGTTGGGAACTATTGAAAGTTTGATTGAGGTGATAGAGAGCAGTAGTGGTAGGATTATAGATTGAAAGGTGTTTAAAGAATTATTCTTCACCAAGTACTTTCTACCATCGGTCCAAGCAAACAAAGCAAGTCGGTTTTTGCACCTCAAGAAAGGCTTACAGATGACGGTCTCACAATACACAAATCAGTTCAATGAGTTGGGTATATTTTACCCAGATATTATGGGGGTTGAAGAGAAGAACATGGAATTGTTTAAAAATGTTCTGTCTCGAGAGATTCAAGCAGGTATGTTAGGAGATACACGAAGAACAATGACAGAGATGTTGAACAAGGAGTTAGTGGTTGAGACTTTTAAGAACAAACAATCAGTTGTGGTTGGTGTATGAGGATCCCTTGGGAGTAGCTAAAGACATGACCGTGAAGCACCGCATCAAGATGTGAAAAAGCCCTCAGCACCGTTAGCTTTGGTACTCAGACATTACTCCTTGTGGATTCATCCTTGTGACCACTATACTCCTGTTGACCCGATACTCTGTCGGTAAAAGTTAGCGGTTAAGTATTTTGCTATCAAGAATTTTGGCGCCGTTGCCGGGGAGTAACGTTTAATATCTTGTAAGTTGACCGAAAGCTTGTGCTTAGGTCATTTTTTTTTCTCTTGTTGTTTCTTGTTTGTCAGTGATTGACCCGAAGCTCCAAAGAACCTCTCCTCGAGCCAAATGAAGAAATTGAAGCATTTGCACGCCATAGAAATAGTCAACGCCAATGAGAGATCTTGATCGCTAGTCTGAATCCCCTATTTGAAGAAGAATGGGTAGTAGAAAGCCCTCTTTCAGAATCCCCAGAAGAGGGCAAAGAGCCCTTAATCAAACATAATGTACAAGGGCAAACCTCAGACATTACTGGTGGTAACGCAACACTACCAATGCACACTCCACCGAGGATCCCTCGTCATGAACCATTAAGAGAGGGAAACACAGTGTTATGTCAATTGGTAACTCCACAGTTTAATCAGAGGACAGGGATTGAACATCATAGGGGAGGACAAGATGCTCATAATACTCAGAACTTCGGACCCGAATTAGACCAAGAGACTGTACATCGAGTACTACAGATGCTAAGGGAGCAGGAGAACCATCATGGGTTCCAAAACCCGTATCCTCAACAACCCCCTATGCAATAGTTTTATCAACAGCAGAACTATCAGCCACAGAGGGCTCAGCAGGTGCAAGGACCGAGAGTCTACAGAGATTATATGACTACTCCGCAGGAAGTCACGGGGAACAATCGAATTTGAGTACCTCCTCCTATTAATGCCAACAACATGGATATAAATCAGAATATCTTGAACATGTTGGGGGAGCACGTCTTGTTACACGGGAAGTCAATTGAGAACCCAAACAGCTTTCTGGATCATTTTCTCCAAATTTGTGGGACGATGAGATATAATAGGGTTAGCGATGAGGCAATAAAGCTGATAGTTTTCCCATTTTCACTGAGAGGGGCTGCTAAGGATTGGTACGATTCATTACCAAATGATTCGTTACATACGTGGGCGGATGTAGTGAGAGTGTTTTTGAGAAAGTATTTTCCTCCAGCGAAGATTCTAGATTTGATGGTCTCGAGGGAGAGACACTAAAAGAGACATATGAGAGGTTTAGGGGTCTACTGAAGAGATGCCCTCCACACGGGTTTTCCACTGTTCAGCAAGTTATTATATTGTTCAGGGCCTTAGAGCCAGTGGACCAAAATAATTTGAACGCCGCCAGTGGCGGAGATATTATGAATCTGCCACAAGAACAAGCTATGAGACAGATTGAGAATGCAGTAGATGGAGGAGGACAATGGGGGTCCAGTAGAAAGAAGAAGAAATCTCCGATGAAAAGTGTAAAGTCGCTAAAAGAAGAACTCGATAAAGAATCTGCCATGCATGAAAACATGCAAGAAATGGTGCTAAAGATAGACCAAATGGAGCTGGAAATAAAGAAGGCACAACAATGCCAACTCTATGGAGGTGGACATTCTGCCATGGAATGTACATCGTCGAAAAAGCCCACTTACCACAATAATGATTTGCCACCTACTCCAAAGACAACAACAATTTGGAACCTGAATGATCAAGCGAGAATGAATGTCTATGTAATGGGGCGAGATGAGTATGAATCGGCAAGAGTTTGGCCGGCAAAGAGTGGAATCGAAATTTCGACAATCGGCAGTGGTCGCAAATGGATTATGGTATGGGTGATGATTCACAACAATATGATGTGAGCTATATTGGACAAGGGAATCAGGGGTAGTGGAATCAGAATCAGCAGAATCAAGGTTGGAATCAGGGGTAGAATCAGAACTGAAATCGTAACAATAATCAAAACCAAAGTTTCAGACAAAACCAAAGCTCATACAACCGACCTTGGAACCAAAATCCCCAGAATCAGAATTCCTACCAGAATTAGGGCCAAGGCAACTATCAAAATAACCAGAATCAGCAATCTCAGAATCAAAGACAGCATCAAAAGCAAAGTCAGACTTGGGGCCGAAATCAAGGATAGAATCAGAATCAGGGCCAACAGAATAATCAGAATCAGCAAGCGAACCAACCACCGATGAGAATGATAAAGTCGGCACCTATCAGCATCCGAATACCCATCTCCACCAGAACAATCAAAATAATCAGCAATCAAACAAGGTGTTCAGAAGATGCCCGCTGAGATACTCCTAGAAAGACTAAATAGGATTGTATATGAGTTGAATAAAAATGCTTTAGAGCAAAAAGTGGCCACCCATTCTGCCATTCGGAACCTGGAGACCCAAGTAGGTCAAATAACTGACACTCAAAAAACAAATCTGAGTGGTGGGCTCTGAAGTAACACTGAGAGAAACCCAAGGGGTGTGAATGCTGTGTTCACATGAAGTGGCAAAGAGGTTGGGCTGAGTGATAGGAAGAAAGAGCTATGGGCAGAGAAAGCAAAAACTGAGAAAGCCAAAAAAGAGAAGATAGTTGACCGTGAAGGGGCTATTTATGGTGAAGTCGAGATTGAAGATTTGGAAATTGGCAGTTTTGAGAAGGAAATGGCTGCTATGAGGAAAAATTTGGAAGCCACACAAAAGGCATTGGCAGAGGCAAAATAAGAATGTGTTGGAAGGGGCAGCACCGATGAAGGATTATGTGGTCTTGGACATCAATGAAGAAGAGCCCTCACCGCCAAAAGAAAAAGGTAAGAAAAACATAATTCCTCCTCCTGCCCCTGACTATGATGTTAATACTTTACCCTATCCTCCTAAGGGACCCAGAAAGGACATACTGACCCAGGGTCAGGCGAAATTTTTGAATCTCTTAAGAAAGGTAGAGGTAAATATTCCCCTATTAGAGGAAATTTCGTGCATTCCCCTATATTTTAAAATTTTGAAATGAATGTTGTCGAATAAAGAGAAGATGCAACAGATGGTGCATTTGAGTGAGGAATGTTCTGCAATCTTTGAGAATAGGATACCCCCCAAGATGCAGGATAGGGGTAGCTTTAGCATCCCAATTACCATTTGAAAGACAGTGTTCAAAATAATTTATGTGATCTAGGGGCTTCTGTGAGCCTGATGCCGAGAGGAATTTATGAGCAGTTGGGATTGGGTAAGTTAGAACCGAGCGATGAATGACCTACGGATGGCGAGATAGGCTGTTAGAAAACCTATCGGGGTAGCCGAGGGTGTGTAAGTGCGAGTTGACGAGTTTGTATTCCCCGTTGATTTCGTAGTCTTAGACATGTATATGGATGCCAAAACCCAGCTTTTGTTAGGCCGGGCTTTCTTGAATACATGAGAGACCTTGATAGACGTTAAGAGGGGGGAGATCATACTACGAGACAGGAAAGAGAGTGTGGCCATTAATGTCTATAACGCAATGAAGCATCATGAGGATGAAAAGAGTGATTGTTTTTCTGTTGATGCTATATATCCTTGTATTTTGGAGCACACTAACCTGCAGGGATACCAAGAACCGAGTGAAGAATGTTTGATGAAGTCCAAAGACAATAGAAGACGATGATCCGAAGATGAGGATCTAGGTATACCATTTGGAGGCAACTCCTTATGTCCATGCGGAATGGAACAAGAAGCTAGAGCTTGGTTTGACTGGCAAGCTACCAAAGCCATCAATCGAGGAACCACTGACTGATCTTGAGCTAAAGCCACTTCCTGATCATTTAAAGTATGTCTTTTAGAACACGATAAATTACTTCCTCTTATTATTTCGTCTGCACTAACCGTTTTGCAGGAAGCTAAGTTTATTCATGTTCTGAAGAAACATAAAAAGGCCTTCGGATTGAAGATGGTTGACATTAAGGGGATTAGTGCTGACATCTGCAAGCACAAAATCATTCTTGAAGAAGGTGCAACGCCGGTCAGGCAGTTTCAGAGAAGGCTAAACCCACATTTGCAAGAAGTGGTGAGGAAAGACGTAGTGAAGATGTTGGAGTTGGGGATAATCTACGCGATTTCCGATAGTGAGTGGTTGAGCCCCACGCAAGTTGTGCCCAAGAATGGAGGCATCACTGTTGAGCTAAATGAAAAAGGTGAGGCCATCCATACTCATTTAGTTACTGGCCATAGGGTTTGTATTGATTTTCGCATGTTGAATGACAAAAGAGGAAAAGATCATTTCCCTCTCCCCTTTATTGATCAAATGCTAGTGCGTCTAAGTGGTCATGCGTTTTATTGCTTTTTAGATGGTTTTAGTGGATACTATCAGATCCACATTGATATATATAACCAGGATAAGACTACCTTCACGTGTCCTTATGGCACCTTTGCTTTCAAAATAATGCCGTTTGGGTTGTGTAATGCACCCGCGACATTCCTGCGATGCATGGTTGCAATTTTTGCTGATATGATAGAGCTTTTCATGGAAGTCTTTTTGGATGACTTTAGCATTTTTGGCGATACTTTTGATGAGTGTTGTTTACGACTAATTTTACGGTTTTTATCGAGTTATTTCGTAACATTATCTTCCATGTTTTAGTGATTCTTATAGAAAATTACTCGCCAAAAGGATAAACTGAGCAAATGAGTTTTAAAGATAATAAATTGCAAAAGTGGCTGATTTATGTGTTCTTATCGTTGGTTTTATGTTTATTTGGATGTTGTTACACTTTGCAATATTTTGGATATCTTGTAGATGCATATCTTCGGTCTAAAAGAGGTGTTTAGAGGGTTAGAAGAAGATGCCACAAGTTTACGAGTTCAACGGAGCAAATTTTCCTAAGTACTTAAATCGTTATATATTTTCGACGGAGATTTGACCCAGCTTAGAGGCATTTTTAGGGGAGGACTTCTCCATGAAAACTATTAATCTTTGAAAGAGATTTCCAACGCACTTTGAATTACGTCAATCGGACTTCTACAATTCAAATGGTGGTCAAGTGGGTAATCAATTTGGGTAAGTGGAAAATCCCGAAATATACTCGTAATACGACGGGCTAATCAAAAACGCGTTTTCTGAAGAAGAGTCCTTAATGAAAGTTGTAGAGTTTTCCGAGAGCTTTTTTATGACATTCGGATCATAATTTTTGGAAGTCTACAACTCAAGATATGAATTTTAGAAGTTTGAGTCCATGGAGTGAACTAGCGTTCAGATTTCTAAACTAGCGTCCGGCGCCGACTTGAGCATTAACCGCCTCTCTTTTCTATAAAAGCAGCCCTTGGTCCAACCCTAATTCATCATTCACGCATACACAATTCTAGCCGCACTTTTTAACAGAGAAGCAGCCGCATCAATACCAATTAGAAGATGATTTCTTCCAATCCAATGATCATGATCAACATCATGGTTGTTGGCTAAGCACATCGCGGTGGGACAACGGATGAAACCGATCAACATCAACACCAACTAGAGAGATTTTTGCTACATGTTTAGTGAGTAAAGTTATAATTTTTCATCAATTGGATATTGTTTTTTATCGTTTACGTTTTATTCGAATCGAGAGATCGATGAAACCATCTTTTATGCTTTGAATTTATATGAAAATATTGTTCAAGTTGTGACCTTTTCAATTGATGCGATTGATTATGTTTCAAGAGATTGATCATAGTTAGTTGAGTAAGAGTATTAGAGATAATCTCGTGATCGTGTTTTGCATGTCGTTTTGTTTCACTTGAAAAAGAAAACGAAACCTTAGAATTCGTTTAGAGAAATTTAATCGAATTCGTGATAGATCATTACTAAAAATTATATCTTTAACTTGCCGTTTAGTTGGGGTTGGGTTGGTTGATCGGTGGATTCCCATTGCCTTGCCGTTGTTTTAATTATTTGTAAACCAATTCGTTCGTCATCAACTTTGTTTGTTGAGTTTAGTTATTTTAGGAACCCTAGTTATTAATTGTTATTTTTATGCAAATTTACTGTTCATTGTACTGTTCATCATCGTTTTTACTGTTCATTATTTCATAATTAGTATAAACCCTAGTTTAAATTAGTTTAAATCTAGTTTTAGTTAATGGTCGTGACATAATCGATTTAATTATTGCACTTTGATCCGATAAACATTCCCACTCCTTAGGACGATCCGTTAACATCCTATACTACGATCCTTATACTTGGGGTGTTTGGTTATAAATTGTAAAACTCGTTTTACCGAACAAGTTTTTGGCGCCGTTGCCGGGGAGTCGGTAACGGTTGTCGGATTCTTCTAGGTGCAATTTTTATTTCGATACTATTTTTTTTAGGTAATAATCTAATTGTTACGTTTTTTTTATTATTATTTTATTTCATTTTATCATAGTTTAGATTTTAGATTTTTCATAAGTTTTTCTGTCTTTTTATTTTTATTTTATTTTTTTCGCGTTTACCTTTTAATTCTAATTGTCATATTTTAGATTTACTTTAAATTTTAGATTTTAGATTTTATAAATTTGATTTTAATTATCATAGTTTATATTTATTTTATATTATTGTTCACGTTAAATTTTTATTATTTTAGCAACCTTATACGTAGCTTTAGATTTTTATTCTAGCCTTATATTTTTATTTTATTCTTTGTTGTTTAGATTTAGCGTAGATTACTAGATCTTTTAAAATTTTCTTTCTTTCCTCCTCGCTATTCTTTTTCAGATCTGTTCGTTTTCGTTTTTAAGCGGGCGCCCATCCTTTCAGGCGCCCGTCCGTTCTAAAATTTCTTATCTCGCATCGTTTTAAGTCGATCAGACGAAGCGTCTGGATTCCCAAACGCTCGTCCAAAGCCTCTAAACGCCGTTTCCCCAATCATCTTCTCGAACACCGTTCAGTTGATCTCGAACGAGCATCCACTTCGAGAATTTCCCTGACGCAGCGTTCACTCATCGAACGCCGATTCACTCTCTTCAATTGACACTTCTTTTCTCTTCTCTCTTTCTAAACCCTCTAATTTCCTCTACATTTCGTTTCTCATCAACCCTAAGGTTGATTTCTTTCCATTTTGCTCTTCTGGTTTATGCAAACCAGGAGCAAGAAGGGACCTCTTATCTTTAATCCCGAGCCTGAGCGATCTATTATCAGGAGAAAGCTCTTTCCCAATCCAGACATCATGGCTAACGAAGTCCCGAATGCAGACCCTCAAGCCCAGATGAATCTGATCCTTCAACAGATGCAAGCAATACAGCAACAACAGAATCAACAAGCTGGCATAAATAATCAGTTTCAACAATTCCGTCAAAACCAGCTAAACCAGTTAAACCAAGACCCCTATGCTCCCTATCTTGACCAAGACTTCCTGGAAGGGCATAGACCCATTCGCCCTCCAGAAATGGGGCAAGTTAATTTCGATCTGAAAAATGGAGTGGTAGGACTGGTCCAGAATAGTTCCTTTCATGGCACTGCTGACGAAGATCCTCATGACTTCTTGTCCACTTTCGTTCAAATCTACGAAGCAGGCCACTATCCTGGTGTTGATTCTGAGATTGTCAAGTTAAAACTCTTCCCGTTTGCTCTCAAGGGTGAAGCGAACCGTTGGTTTAAATCTCTAGCCCATCATTCTCTCCGCTCCTGGAATGATGTCAAAAGAGCCTTTGCTCTGAAGTTTGTCTCACCAGGGACAATCATGGACATGAAAAGGGAGATAGCCACATTTGAAAAACTTGATGGTGAGAGTGTGGGGAAAGCATGGGAGAGATTAAATCTGTTGATGAGGAAGTGCCCCAACCATGGATACAGTAGACATGAGCTACTAGAATTATTCTATCAGGGTGTTACTCAACCCAATAGAGATTTCCTTGATTCAACTGCCCATGGATCCTTCCTAGGGGGAGGTGATGATCTCGCTACAGGTGGTAGTGAAACCATAGCCAAGAATAACATGTGGTCAACTCCAAGGAAGACCAATGTTAATAAGAAAGAATCTGCTGCAAGCAATTCTGAGACTAAGGTGTTAGTTGCTCAAATGGAAGCAATTAGCAAGCAGCTAGCCACTTTACAAATGCAAAGCGAGAAACAAGGGCGCCGGATGTGAACTACACAGGAATGCAGGCGGGAGATGAAATTACTGAGGAAGTGAATTTCAACTAGACCTTCGGAAACTCCAATCAGAACCGGAATTATTCTGGATTTCAACGTCCCAATGCACCACCTGGCCCATCCAATTCTAACCCTTCTTTCAACCTAGGTTATCAAAGACCACCTCCTGGGGTGGTTAATCAATCTCATAATCCCAACTCCCAAAGACCTCAAGGTGGTTGGAATCAAAGCCAACATCAAAATCATACCACCTCATGTGTCCCTCAACATAAGTTTGATGAGCTAGTGGACATGATGAAGACCCTGTCTACTAGTGTCAAGGCAATAGAGAGACAGGTTGGGCAGATGGCAGAACATCAAGCAATCAGACCCCACGGTAAACTTCCAAGTTATACCGAGAGAAATCCAAAAGTAGATATCAACGTTTGCACTGCCATCACACCTCAATGGGAGTATGGAGACCAAGAGTTGAATGAAGTTACCTTGAGAAGTGGTAAGCAGGCGGGACCCGGAAAGGTATCGGGAAACGAGCAACCCCTCCTGACGCAATAAGTTCAGGAGGGGGTAATCAGAAGTCTTATACTGAAGAAACCTACAGCGAGGAGGAGCTTAATGATGACAGTTCTTCGGGGGATGAGGATGCTTCTGATTCGAGGAAAAGTCAGGTGGCTGTTCCCCTGACAAAGAGGAGGGAGGAAAAGTTTGTGAGATGGAAGGATAAGGAGGACGAAGCCATTAAAAATTCAGGTGGCTGTTCCCCTGACAATGATAAAGCCCTTCATTATCCACCAAAGAGGAAAGAGAATACCCTCATTCTTGACAAACAATATGACGGAGTGAGGAGGATGCTTAGAGACACCAAAGTGAGTATACCCCTAGCAGAGGTATTGACTGAAATGCCCAAGTGCTCTAAGTATCTCAAAGAAGTTTGTGGGAGTAAGAAGAAGGTTCAAGGGATGGCAGCAGAGATATTAAGAGAAGACTGTTCTATGGTTTCACGAAAAGTTCTCATGCATTAAGCGAGGTGACCCGGACGACCTTCAATCTCTTGTGAGATTGAAGGCCACAAGTTCCAAAACGTCTTATGCGACTCGGGGCCTCCATAAATGTGATGCCATTAAACGCCTGGCAAAAGCTCGGCTTAGATAAAAGAATGGGAACGCCCTATTTCTCTATGAGATGGTGGACCGATCTAGTCGCTCGTGAGCCGGTTGTGTTACTAATGTTCTTCTTCATGTTGAACATTTGGTTTTCCTACCGATTGGGTTATCTTAGACTACCCACCGACAAGAAGATGCCTCTAATTCTAGGCCGGACCTTTTAGACACCTCTGCCGCCCTCATTGACTTACTGTAATGGTCGATTACACTTAGAGTTGATGATACATCCGTTACCTTTACACAAGGGAAAAGTCTAGAGAACACTTTGAGTGAAGAAATCTCGTTCATTAAAGCAATTTATGAGGACGAAGAAGATGCCAAATCTAAGGAAGTCAAGAGGCGAGAGATAGAGTGTTTTCGAAGTTATAAACATTGAAGATCAAAGTCGGTTGTGGACCATCTTATATTTCATTACAGGCCGTAGTCAGCGACAAGTCGTCTTCACAACTTGCTCGGCTGTCAATGAACAAGAAACATGGAAATTCCCAAAGCAATGAACGATGATTTCAAAGAGTCTGCATCAGGAAGACATTAGCCCCTGTAGAAGAGAAGCCCGATGGGTAGTTGGGACGAAGTGGATTTTGGAGAGAGACTACTCATTGGGGGTTGATTATTGGGAAAGGCTAGCAGTAAGATTTGAAAGAAGAAGAGTTGAGAAAGATGATTAAGCATAAGAAGGAGGAAGGCAGTCTTGTGAAGGAGGATCCTATGGATGATGTTATCCAAGACCTTTCGGGGTTACGCCTCGGGAAGATGAGGTGTTCTCTCATCAACCACTTCAAGCCCATAAGGAAAAAGGTGGCCCTTTAAAATCTAGTATTGAGCAACCACCTATCGACTTGGAGCTTAAACCGCTCTCAACACCTTAAGTACATTTTTCTTAAGGATGGTGATAAGTTGCCCTTAATCATCTCTTCAAAACTCGAGCCCGAGGAAGAAGCAACTGGCGATAAAAGTGCTTGAAAAGAATATCCTCGCGTTCGGATGGCAAGTGGGTGATATCGAGGAATCGGCCCGATGTGTGCATGCATAAAATCCGAACGGAGGAAGGAGCTAAGAAAGTAAGACAACCTCAGCGAAGGCTAAATCCGCATATGCAGGAGGTTGTCAAGAAGGAAGTTATAAAGTGGTTAGACATGGGAATCATCTATGCAATTGCCGATAGTGAGTGGGTTAGCCCCACCCAAGTTGTGCCAAAGAAGGGAGGTATCACCGTTGAAAAGAATGAAAAGGGGGAAGAGATAGCTTTACGCCTTGTGACTGGCTATAGAATCTGCATTGACTATCGCAGATTGAATGAAGTCACCGCCAAAGACCATTTCCCCTTACCCTTCATTGACCAGCTTATTGAAAGACTGAGTGGTCACAAGTATTATTGTTTCCTCGATGGATATTCTGGTTACTTCCAGATAGCCATCGACCCTAATGACCAGGAGAAGACTACGTTTACGTGTCCATCGAGCACTTTTGCGTTCCGCGCAGAATGCCCTTTGGCTTATGCAATGCACCTGTGACTTTTCAAAGGTGTATGCTTGCCATTTTTGATGGACTTGTGGAGAAATGTATGGAAGTCTTCATGGATGACTTCTCAGTCTATGGCGATAGCTTCGATGAGATCTTAGCGAATCTAGATATGGTACTTCAACGCTGTGTTGAAAAGAAATTAGTGCTTAATTGGGAGAAATGCCATTTTCCAGTTGATGAGGGGATCGTTCGGGACACAAGGTGTCCGCATCGTATTCAAGTTAATAAGGCCAAAGTAGAAGCCATTGAGAAAATGTCGCACCTAAAAGCATCAAAGAGGTACGCGGCTTTCTTGGTCATGTTGGCTTCTCTGCAGGCGATTTATTAAGGACTTTTCCACCATCGCCAAGCCCCTGCCCAACCTTCCGAAAGATGATGTTGTGTTCTTGTTTGATGAGAAATGCAAGAAAGCTTTCAATTGCTTGAAGGAAAAGCTCATAAGTGCCCCTATCTTAATCGCTTTGATCGACTAAGCCTTTTGAATTATTATGCGATGCCTCTAACTACGCAAAGAGTGAGTGCGTTTTAGGTCAAAGAATTGATAAAAGTTCAGGCCCATTTACTATGCGAGCCGCACCTTGAACCCGGCTCAATGCAATTACACTACTGACGAGAAGGAATTCTTAGCCGTCGTTTTGCTATTGACAAGTTTAGAAGTTACCTTCAGGGTCTCAAGTTGTCGTTTGGACCGACCATGCGACCTCACGCTACCTTATGGACAAAGTAGATGCAAAACCAAGGTTACTCGGATGGATTCTAATTTTGCAAGAGTTTGACCTTGAGATCAAAGATAAGAAGGGTAGTGATAATGTTGTGGGTGATCATCTTTCTCGCCTAGTTAATGAGGGTGGCGTAAATTACAAGGAAATAGGCATCGACTTCCCGTCGAGCAATTGATGAAGCTTGATATTGTTAGGCCATGGTACGCTGACACGTCAACTATTTAGCAAGTGGACATTTAGAGGAAATGACGATCGTGAGAGGAAGAAGTTCTTTTTCGACCTAAAATATCTCGTGTGGGAGGATCCTTATTTGTTCGGGGTTTGTAAAGATGGGGTGCTTAGAAGGTGTGTTCGGAACATGAGCAATGGGATATTCTCGGAGCAATGTCATAGTGGTCCCACGAGAGGACACTACGGAGCACCCAAGGCAGTTGCAAAAATCCTCCAAGCCGGATTCTCTTGGCCGACTCTTTTTAAGGGCGAAGCCTTTTGTAAAGGTTGCGATAGGTGCCGAGAGAATCGGAGGCGAGTAATAGGATGGAAATGCCACTTGACCCATTTTGGAATGCGAAGTCTTCGACGTGTGGGAATTGATTTCATGGGACCCTTTCCATCGATCTGTGGTAATAAGTACATTCTCGTGCTGTGTAGACTACGTTTCCAAGTGGGTGGAGGCAATAGCCACCCAAACTAATGATCATAAAGTTGTGAAGAAATTCTTGCAAAAGAATATCTTCACCAGATTTAAACGCCACAGAGCCCTCATTAGTGATGAAGGTACTCATTTTTGCAATGCGCCGCTTGATAAAGTTCTTGAAAAATATGGTGTGAGACTTAAAATCGGTACACCGTATCATCCCCAAACAAGTGGCCAAGTCGAGATAAGCAACGAGAGCCTTAAAAGGATTTTAGAAAAGACCGTGAACTCAAATAGATCCAAGCTGAGTCTAAAGTTGGATGACGCGCTTTGGGCCTATCGCACCGCGTTTAAGACCCCCGATGGGCACGTCACCCTTCCAAATGGTCTATGGCAAAGCTTGCCATCTCCCAGTCGAGCTTGAGCACAGAGCTTACTGGGCTATTAAATTCTTGAATTTCGATAGCCAGCTCTGTGGGGAGAAGAGATTATTGCAATTAAACGAGCTCGATGAATTTAGACTCGAGCATATGAGAATGCGAAGATCGATAAGGAAAGAACTAAGATACTCCACGACACTAAGATCAAGGATCGAGAATTCAAAGTGGGTGATATGGCTTTACTTTATAATACCCGGCTCCATTTGTTTGTCGGTAAGCTCAAATCTAGATGGTGCGGCCCCTTTGAGATTCTCGATGTTCATCCAATTGGGCGATCACGTTAAACGGGTATGGTGATCAACCCTTTAAGGTCAATGGTCAAAGACTCAAAAAGTATTTTGGGCAACCAAGAGAAAAGCACGAGACCTTGTACTTTCAAAAGAGAGTTGAGGTGCCGATATTACGATTTGCGATGAGATCCCATCCAACTTCTTTAGTTCGGATGATGACATTTCTATATCTACCCGTGAGGACCTTTCTTCCGAGCCTTACGAACATGTTGGTGTACCGAAGCTTACTCTGCGCAAGAACGAGAAGAAGAAAAGAGTCGGTGCTATCTCGGAGAGTTAAGTTCAAACACTTAGTAGAGCACTTGACTTGTTGTTGTTGTGGTCACACCCTGCCCTTCATTCCGATTCCGATGAGGAAGTGGCGTGATAAGCCAAAGTGGCCCGATCCGGGTTAACTTTGAAATCTGTGTCAAGCTAATGACATAAAAGAAGCGCTACTAGGAAGCGCCTAGTCTCTTAAGTTAATTCCTTTTAGTTAAGTTTTTATTTTATTAGGAATAGAACCTTGGTGTTTGTGTGTTGGTTATCCTTGTCCTATTTGTGAATGCGTTATTTGCATGCTTGTTTACTCATATACCCGTGTACCCGAGATTATGTGTTATGTCGAGTGTTGCGAGATATTTTCGAAAGGAGTTTGCAAGCTTCTACTTTCGGTATTATGCGTCACGATACGAGTGCGGCGGTTTATTCATGCTACGGCTCGACCCTAACGCCAACCTACGACCGACAACCACTTCATAACCAACTAAGTATTCTTTTCTTTTATTTGCACATTATGAGGACATAATGTGATTTAAGTGTGGGGTGCAATTCATGCTTTATTTCGACAATATGAGTAGATATTTGTGATCCTTGATAAATTTTAAAATTTTAAAATTTTGGCACTTGGATAATTGTAAATCTTGAGCATGTAATTGGAACAAATGCTTGCTAGTTGTAGTTTTCTGACGATGATTTTATGTGACTTTGTGAGATAATTATAGCATGTTTTTCTTGATTTGAGATAGTATTCATTTTACACTCACGAAAGCCTTTGATATTGAAGCAAGAATTTTGAAATGTATCCTTTCACTATTTTAGTGATTTATCTTAGAGAGATTTGTTCTTAATAGTAACAGTGAAGTGATACCTAAGATCGGAACGCGTACTGTGAATATCTGAAAGTTTGAATGTGATAAGTGAAACGTGATTAAGTCTTTGAAATAGTAATAAATTGTTTACTTGAGGTGTTATGCTCGGTGGTGCGTGTTTACTAGAAAAATAATTTTTACCCTTTGCCACTGTAAATCTCTAAGTAATCACATGATTAAATGGTATGTCGGAAGCTAGTCGATGATTGGAGTGAGGTAGGGTATTATCTCGAAATGTCCTATACCACTATGATGACTAAAAGCTCACGGCAGTTAGAAGAAGCTACCTTATGATTTGAGTAAGGTAGGGTGTTATCACTGAAACATCCTATTTTACTATGGCGGGTACGAGCTCATTCTAATCTGCGTATAAAAATTAAATTAAAGACTTGGTTATCGTTAATCTTATACCTAGTATAAACTGAAAGATATCTTTGTAGGGATTATCCCTTGAGTGCTCAGGAAGACTTTGTGTGGAGCAATTCTTTGTCATACCTAGGATAGTCATTAAATTGTTTGAAAAGATATTTGTTTGAAAGGATTGTGGAGATTGAAAAGGGCTTGTTACACACACCGAATCTATCACTATGTTGGTATTACTTGCTATAGTTGTTGTATATTTTGTTACGTGAGTTAGAGATCTATTTGGATTACATATAAAGTGAGCTAGTTTTGATTGTTTTGTTCGGGACGAACAAAAGTTTAAGTGTGGGGGAGTTGTTTATGACTAATTTTACGGTTTTTATCGAGTTATTTCGTAACATTATCTTCCATGTTTTAGTGATTCTTATAGAAAATTACTCGCCAAAAGGATAAACCGAGCAAATGAGTTTTAAAGATAATAAATTGCAAAAGTGGTGATTTATGTGTTCTTATCGTTGGTTTTATGTTTATTTGGATGTTGTTACACTTTGCAATATTTTGGATATCTTGTAGATGCATATCTTCGGTCTAAAAGAGGTGTTTAGAGGGTTAGAAGAAGATGCCACAAGTTTACGAGTTCAACGGAGCAAATTTTCCTAAGTACTTAAATCGTTATATATTTTCGACGGAGATTTGAACCAAGCTTAGAGGCATTTTAGGGAGGACTTCTTCATGAAAAGCTGTAGATCTTTGAAAGAGATTTCCAACGCACTTTGAATTACGTCAATCGGACTTCTACAACTCAAATGGTGGTCAAGTGGGTAATCAATTTGGGTAAGTGGAAAATCCCGAAATATACTCGTAATACGACGGGCTAATCAAAAACGTGTTTTCTGAAGAAGAGTCCTTAATGAAAGTTGTAGAGTTTTCCGAGAGCTTTTTTATGACATTCAGATCATAATTTTTGGAAGTCTACAACTCAAGATATGAATTTTAGAAGTTTGAGTCCATGGAGTGAACTAGCGCGTTGATTTCTAAACTAGCGTCCGGCGCCGACTTGAGCATTAACCGCCTCTCTTTTCTATAAAAGCAGCCCTTGGTCCAACCCTAATTCATCATTCACGCATACACAATTCTAGCCGCACTTTTTAACAGTGAAGCAGCCGCATCAATACCAATTAGAAGATGATTTCATCCAATCCAATGATCATGATCAACATCATGGTTGTTGGCTAAGCACATCGCGGTGGGACAACGGATGAAACCGATCAACATCAACACCAACTAGAGAGATTTTTGCTACATGTTTAGTGAGTAAAGTTATAATTTTTCATCAATTGGATATTGTTTTTTATCGTTTACGTTTTATTCGAATCGAGAGATCGATGAAACCATCTTTTATGCTTTGAATTTATATGAAAATATTGTTCAAGTTGTGACCTTTTCAATTGATGCGATTGATTATGTTTCAAGAGATTGATCATAGTTAGTTGAGTAAGAGTATTAGAGATAATCTCGTGATCGTGTTTTGCATGTCGTTTTGTTTCACTTGAAAAAGAAAACGAAACCTTAGAATTCGTTTAGAGAAATTTAATCGAATTCGTGATAGATCATTACTAAAAATTATATCTTTAACTTGCCGTTTAGTTGGGGTTGGGTTGGTTGATCGGTGGATTCCCGTTGCCTTGCCGTTGTTTTAATTATTTGATAAACCAATTCGTTATTCGTCATCAACTTTGTTTGTTGAGTTTAGTTATTTTAGGAACCCTAGTTGTTAATTGTTATTTTTACGCAAATTTATCGTTTCATTATACTTTGTTCATCATCGTTTTTACTGTTCATTATTTCATAATTATTATAAACCCTAGTTTAAATTAGTTTAAATCTAGTTTTAGTTAATGGTCGTGACATAATCGATTTAATTATTGCACTTTGATCCGATAAACATTCCACTCCCTTTGGACGATCCGTTAACATCCTATACTACGATCCTTATACTTGGGGTGTTTCGGTTATAAATTGTAAAACTCGTTTTTACCGAACAAGTGTTTGTCTAATATTGATAGGGTACTTGAGCGTTGTGAAGAGACAAACCTAGTTCTTAATTGAGAGAAATGTCATTTCATGGTCACTGAGGGGATTGTGTTAGGACATAAATTGTCGGGGAAGGGAATAGAGGTCGATCGAGCTAAGATAGAGGCAATAGCTAAGCTTCCTATGCCTACAAATCTGAAGACCTTAAGGTCATTCTTCAGTCATGCAGGCTTCTATCGTAGATTCATTCCGGGTTTTTCCTAAATTGCTAGACCTCTCACCCTTCAGTTGATGAAGGGTGCCCCCGGTGTTTTTGATGCGGCATGTCTAGATGCTTTTAGAACTCTCAAGAAACTTCTTACTTCGGCTCCCATCTTAGTGGCACCTGATTGGTCCAAGGAGTTTGATGTCATGTGCGATGCGAGTGATTATGCTGTAGGAGTTGTCCTAGGTCAGAAGGTCGACAAGCTGTTTCGACCTATCTACTATGCGAGTCATACCCTGAACTCACTCAACTAAAGTACGCAACTACTGAGAAGGAACTTGTAGCCATTGTTTTTGCTTTCGATAAGTTCCGGTCGTACTTAGTCGGGTCGAAAGTCATAGTTCATACAGACCATGCTACGTTGCAATATCTTTTTGCTAAGAAGTATGCAAAACCATGCTTGTTGAGGTGGATTTTACTCCTTCAAGAATTCGACGTGGAGATTAAGAATAGGAAGGGGTGTGAGAACATGGTAGCTGACCACTTGAGTAGGATGGAACCAGGTGAAGAGAGATGCTTTACAAAGGTTGAGATAGATGACCGCTTTCGGGATGAGCAGTTGTTCGTAGTAGACACGATGCTACCGGTTAAGCGAGGGAACTTCATGCATAGAGGAAAGAAAGGGAACCCATGGTATGCACCATTTGTCAATTATCATGAGTGTGGGTTCGTAGATACCGAGTGTGATGAGAACCAGAAAAAGAAGTTCTATAGTGAGGTGATCCGATACGTGTGGGAAAATCCCCTACTTTTTAGGTTATGTGCAGATGGGATCCTGAGGAGATGTGTTGATGACAGTGAGATAGTGAGTATTCTCTCGTTCTATCATGATAAAGTGGTTGGTGGCCACTTCTCGGGCGAGAGAAAAGCGTTGAAGGTGTTTCAAAGTGGGTTCTATTGGCCCACTATCTTCAAAGATGCACATGCGTATGTAAAGATGTATGATGCCTGTCAACACTCAGGCCGGATCTCCAAGAGAGATGAGATGCCACAGAAACTGATAATAGTGTGTGAAGTTTTTGATATATGGGGATTAGACTTCATGGGACCATATGTTAGGAAATCACTAGTTTAACGCAGCGGAAATTAAAATTTGATTTCCTTTTCTAGATCGTTCTTCGTTTAATGCAATAAACACGTTAAGTAGTTTGACGGTTATACCTTGGATGATCTACAAGATCGTCGCTTTGACCGCCAACGGAGAGTAGTTCAATGCGCAAGCCGTCCACGCGTCCGGCCTCTATCGCTAATCCACACGAACCCCTCGCCGGAATCCTCCTTGGATTGCTATCAGAAAAACTCCGGCTGCTAGACCGGACCTTTTCTTCCCTCACAAACTCACTATGGAGAGCTCTCTATTTTACACAAGAATTATGAACTCTTGCAATTGTGTTGTACAAAAGAGCTTGACACCCACTTCCTTTTTATAGAGGAGGTGGCGCCCCAATGGTAGTGTAGGAGAAGAAAACCTTTTTCTAATAAAATAAGGAAAATCAACTAGATTGATTTATCTCTTTAATTATAATTTATTTTGTCAATATCATATATTGATTATAATTATCTTATTACCATAAATCTATTTTTCAAAATCAATTAATTTCTTGTATTAATATTATGGTAATCTTATTAATTAAAGTGTACAATCCAAGTGTATCTTGTACACTCAAAAGTGGCGCCCATATCCCAAAAAGATTGACTTCGGAATATTCTTTAATTAATCTAATTTATATATAATTAATATCTTGTATTTTATTTATTCATAATAAATAAATACCACCATATTAATTTACCACTATAACCTTTATAGTCTAGAGATAAACTTTCCTTATTTGGTTATCAACTATAACCGCATTTTAATCCGACTCGATGTTCATATGTGTGTGACCCGATAGGCTTCCGAATATGTTGACGCAGACACAAAGTGCGATTTACTAAAATGCCCTTCATACCTAACGATCACGGGATAGCGTCTAGCAACACACCGTGACCCCAATCATCGGAAGAGTCAAAAGCAATGACTACTACCTTTCATGTGAAGCGATTAGCTATCGTGTAACTTACAATCCTATCGCTATAATAATATCCATACGATCGATCTCGAGTGTCAATACATTGACGATCGTATCTTATAATCTGGATATCATGCTCTCTCGAATAACACATTTACTCCCACTTTGCAAAGATTCTCGAGAGCTAGACATTCCTTATAAGAAGGCCATTTCGGATATTCAATCCCAATCATAGGATACGCGATTCCCGGACGACCAATCATGTATACTCCGCATGCTTCAATATCATACCCAATCACTACCGCATGATCGCCCCGTGGTTAGGAGAAATCTCAATAGTGTCAAAGCATGACAATCCACACCGTGATGCCATGAAGACTCCGGTCAAAAGGATAATTACACAACCGCCACATAGTGTGACACTTAATGTAAGTGGGTCACCTAACGACGCATTCTCTAATACACGCCCACGCATACCCAAGTGTCTCTACACTTCGATAGACGAGATCTATCCCTATCTTCTAAAAGATAGAAGACATCCAATACGTGCTAGTCTGATTATACTATCAATGTCCCATTTGATAATATGTAAGACTAGAGACATTTAAGTACCAACCTTGTTATAGTGATTAGAGATCTCATCAACCATAATCACTATCATGGTTTCTCTATCATGATCGATACTAGGGGACGTTACTATATATATACAACAAATAATATGAAGACAAACAATATATAATAACATAAGTGCTTTTATTAATCATAATAAAGTTATTACATGAACTAAATAGACTGTAAATGACCCGACCCGGTCGGATCCGGTCCGACCCGATTGGGTTTAGGACACCTTTCCAACAATCTCCCACTTGGCCTAAAGCCAATCACCCATATGCCTAAGCCCGTGCAAGTGAACATGTTTCTCATGCTTAGCTTGAGACAATGCCTTGGTTAACGGATCGCCTATATTATCATCCGTGTGGACTTTCTCTATCTTTACATCTCCTCTATCTACTATCTCTAATCAAGTGATAGCGCCGTAGCACATGTTTGGACTTCGATGAGACCTTGGTTCCTTTGATCGAGATATCGCTCCATTATTATCACGAGTCTGCAGGCACTGGACCTTCAATGGAGGAACCACACCAAGTTCGTGAATGAACTTCTTCATCCAAACTGCTTCCTTTGCCGCCTCCGAGGCTGCTATGTATTCGGCTTCCGTTGTAGAATCTGCAGTAGTCTCCTGCTTGGAACTCTTCCAGCTCACTGCTCCGCCGTTAAGCGTGAAAACAAATCCAGATTGTGACTTGAAGTCATCCTTGTCAGTTTGGAAACTGGCATCTGTGTAACCTCGTAATACTAAATCATCATTCCCGAAAACCAGGAACATATCCCTAGTACGTCTCAAGTACTTAAGGATATTCTTGACAGCAATCCAGTGACCATCACCTGGATTGGACCGGTACTGCTAGTCATACTAAAGAGGTACGAGACATCTGGTCTTGTGCATAACATGGCATACATGATAGACCCAATTGCCGAAGCATAAGGGACTTTACTCATTTGTGCCCTTTCCTCCTCTGTCTTAGGACTCATTCCCTTGGACAGGTAGACCCCATGTGACATGGGCAGCAATCCTTTCTTGATCGCTCCATGTCGAATCTCTTCAAAGATCTTGTCTATATAGGTGGATGCGACTGCACCAAGCAACCTTTTAGATCTATCTCAATAGATCTTTATTCCTAGAATGTAGGCTGCCTCACCCAAGTCCTTCATTGAGAAGTTCTTGGATAACCAAGCTTTGACTAATTGTAACATAGGCACATCATTCCCTATGAGCAATATGTCATCCACATAAAGCACTAAGAACACAATGGCACTCCCACTAACCTTCTTGTAAACACAGGGCTCATCTTCGTTTTTGATGAAATCAAACTGTTTGATTATCTCATCAAAGCGAAGATTCCAACTCCGAGAAGTTTGCTTTAGTCCATAAATGTATCTTTGCAGTTTACACACCATCCTGGCGTCATTGGTTGTGAAACCCTCAGGCTGTGTCATATACACTTCCTCGATCGGTTCCCGTTAAGGAAAGTTTGTTTTCACATCCATCCGCCGATTTCGTAATCATGGTATCTTTGCAATAGCAAGCAAAATTCTAATGGATTTTAACATGGCAACAAAGTAAAAGGTTTCGTCATAGTCAACTCCTTGTCTTTGCTTATATCCTTTTGCCACCAACCTAGCCTTGTAGGTAGTCACGTTACCGTCCATGTCGGTCTTTCTCTTAAAGACCCATTTACACCCTATGGGAACTATTCCCTCAGGTGGATCAACTAAGTTCCAAACTTGGTTGTCTTTCATGGATTCCATTTCAGAATTCATGGCTTCCAACCACTTCTCTTTGTCATGCCTTAATAGCACTTCCTCATAAGTTCTAGGGTCCTCATCTTCCATGAGATACACGCCTGTATACCTTTCAGGTTCACGGCGTTCCCTGGTGGATCTTCGAGGTGCTAGTGTGTCCACGGTAGAGGCTGGTGTCACATCTGTGTGTGGCAAGTCCTCTACTTCCATCAACTGACTGTTATCCGTAAGTGGTTCTCGAATTTCTTCAAGATCAATTTTACTCCCACTGACCCTATCCAGAATAAACTCTTTCTCCAGAAAGTGGCCAGTCCTGGCAACAAACACCTTTTGTTCCTCAGGATGGTAAAATTGGTATCCTCTAATTTCTCTAGGATAACCCACAAATAGACATTTGTCAGATCTAGCTTCTAATTTATCGGGCATCATCCTCTTCACATAAGTCGGACAACCCCAAGGTTTAAGATAGGCTAGACTCGGTTTCCTCTTATGCCATACCTCGTATGGTGTGGATTCAACCGTCTTTGATGGAACTCGGTTCAGTGTATAGGATGCGGTTTCTAGAGCGTACCCCCAAAACGATTTTGGAAGAACTGCGTAGCTCATCATGGATCGTACCATGTCTAACAAAGTACGGTTCCTCCTCTCAGAAATGCCATTCATTTGAGGCGTCCTTGGAGGGGTCCATTCAGGTAGAATCCCATTCTCCTTTAAATAACTTTGAAACTCTCCATCTAGGTATTCTCCACCTCGATCGGATCGAAGTGTTTTGATTTCTTTACCCAGCTTGTTTCTCCACTTCGCTTCGAATTCTTTGAACTTTTCAAGGCTTGGACTTGTACTTCATTAAGTATATATAACCATAGCGAGAATGGTCATCAGTGAAAGTGATAAAATAAGAGTATCCTCCTTTGGCTTGAATCGACATTGGGCCACACACATCAGTATGTATAAGCTCAAGCAATTCATTGGATCTTATCCCTTTGCCACTAAAAGGTGAATTTGTCATCTTGCCAAGTAAACAAGCTTCGCATGTATCAAAGCGATTCAGTAATCGAATTGATCCAACATTCCATCTTTATGGAGTTTGGAAATGCGATTCTTATTTATATGGCCAAGTCTACAATGCCATAAGTAGGATTCATTCAAGTCATTTGTTTTGGCTTTCTTGTTATTTATATTAAGTACGTCAACATTCATATCTAATATGTAGAGACCATTGCTAAGTATGCCGATTACCATAAAAGATTCCATCACGTGAAAAGAAAACATTTATTCTCAAACGTAAAAGAAAATCCATCAACATCTAATGCAGAAATAGAAATAATGCTCTTCGTAAGAGCAGGAACAAAATAACAGTTATTGAGTTCTAGTACTAGCCCACTGGGCAATGAAAGAAAATAAACTCCTACGGCCAGCACAGCAACACTTGCTCCATTTCCAACGCGTAGGTCCACCTCTCCTTTCTTCAGATCTCTAGTTCTTCTTAGTGCCTCGCATATTCAGACAAATATGAGAACCACAACCGAGATCTAATACCCAAAGTGGTTAGACTTAGAAGAAGTAATGTTGATCTCAATCATAAATATACTCAAGTCGAAGCATCGAATGCTTCTTCTTGGTACTCAAGAAGCCCTTGCGTTTCTCCTCCAATGTCCGGTCTCACCACAATGGAAGCAAGCATCCTTGGATTTGTCTTTTGCTATTTTAGGCGTTGGCTTAGGTGCTGCCTTCGCCTTCTTGGACCTTTTCTGGGCTTTTGCCTTGCCCTTACTCGAAGTGACCAGCAACACTTGCTTTCCCTTCCTTACAGTGCCCTCAGCAGTCTTTAACATGTTCAATAACTCCGCAAGGGAGCAATCTATCTTGTTCATGTGATAGTTCATCACAAAGCGTGAGAATGAGTCGTAGAGATTGCGAGAATCAAGTCAATACTCAACTCGTTCCAACTTGTGGCCCAGCTTCCCAAGCCTCTCTATGTACCCGATCATTTTAAGCACGTGTGACCCCACAGCAGTCCCGGATGCCATCTTACAACTAAACAGGGCCTTCGAGACCTCGCACTCTCAAAGGCGAGGCGAGAAGCATAAAGTTCCTTCAGGTGGACCATGATAGAGTAGGCGTCCATAGACTCATGTCAAGCTGCAGATTCAGTGTCATAGAAGCAAGCATGATACATGTAGCATCGATCTTGTCGAGTAATAAAGTGCTTGTTGTACTTCTCAACAACATCTGCGGCCGAACCCTCGGCTGGGCTTTTTCGGTAGGGCCTCGTCCAAGACATAGCCAATCTTCTCGTGCCTCAAAACGATTTTGAGGTTTCTTTCCCAATCGAGAAAATTAGTTTCGTCAAGCTTGTTTTCGATGATAAAACGAAGGTTCAATTTGTTTGACATTTTCTACAACAATAAATAAAGATAGATTAAGTAAAAGCTCATGTATAAAACCCTAAATTTGCACTTAAAAATTTTATAAGGTTTTACTCCCACTAGCCAACTATTCCTATTGACTTTCAAGAATTTAATTAATTCTTTAGTGGTGGGATCCCATCTAGTTACCTCGATTCCCGACGAGGGCCGATCAACCGAGATAATTTCGACAGGTAGGTACTCTTGCCAGTCGCATCGCATGCGACTCCCAGTGGTTGACTAGTCAACTCTTTGACGTTTCACATCTCTATGTGATAGCCAACCCTTGTCTCTAAAATCGACGCCGGTGTGACGAGGGCCAATCACCGCAAGATTCCAGTCGAGTCGTAACCCAATATTCATGAGATCTCGTAACGATCATATCTCAATAATAACGATATACCCGTGGTAGGTCAACTCCCGACGAGGGCCGATCAGTTGGATCCGAACAAGGGCTCTTCACCGTCATTATAATATTGGGAGACAATTTTGGCTCGATTTTTGGCATGGGAATAATTTTAATTAATTCACTTAATTAATTTGGTTTAATTATGGTCTCATCTACTATGTGCATATTACTACGATATCATATAAAGTAAAACATACACAACATTCCGCGCATAAAATAACCGGTATGATCATGGACTTTTTCTAAAGTGCGGTTTCGAATACAAACCGAGCGAAACCGCTGGGTCACAAACTAAGGGTATCTCGCAACCGCCAATAGGATCTTTATTCTTTGTCGCCAATGGGTTCTTTATCTCTCCTTGGTCTTCAACTTCTTGCTCCATTCTTGTTACATAATAAATAATTACACCCGCCTTTGGGGAGCTCAGGGAATGGGATAAATGCAAAAAGTAAACTAGGTCACGTTCTACATAACGGCCTAGGACAATTTTTCAAAAAACCAACATAAAGAAAACATTCCCATCTATCCTATTGGTCGAGTCCATGATCAATCGGGGTCCATATAATCACATTATATCTACACATCTAATCCATACAATTTTATCTTATGAAAAAGATTAAATTCTAATTTTTAACTACTACTACTCATGCGTCTTTATTTTATCATGTCAAATAATTAAATAACTTTTAATTAATTATATGACTTAATCGAAAATTAAAATTAACATTTAATTTTAAATCGATTTCAATTTTAATTAAATTTGAACTATTCAAAATATAAAATTAAAATTGTAAGGTCTCCTATTTGTTTCCTTTCCAAAAACTAAATTTAGCTTAGGCCTGGCCACTTTCCAAAATCAAAATTTTGGAAGTGGCCTAGGCCTAGGCCTTTTACAAATCAAATATTTGAAAAGGGCCTAGGCCTATTCCAAATCAAATATTTGGAAAGGCCAAATTATTTTAGTCTGGGCCTGGCCACTTTCCAAAATCAAAATTTTGGAAGTGGCCTAGGCCTAGGCCTTTTACAAATCAAATATTTGAAAAGGGCCTAGGCCTATTCCAAATCAAAATTTGGAAAGGCCAAATAATTTTTGGTTTAGGCCTGGCCACTTTCCAAAATCAAAATTTTGGAAGTGGCCTAGGCCTAGGCCTTTTACAAATCAAATATTTGAAAAGGGCCTAGGCCTATTCCAAATCAAAATTTGGAAAGGCCAATATGCCATATGGTTTCCCAATGGTCCAAACTATTTGAACCATTGGTTGGCCATATGACACAACTAAACAAACGAGATATCTATGCACAATAAAATATCACAAAACAAAAAGGGTTGATCTCCCCCATTGGAAGAAGAGAGCCGACGGACAGCCCGAAGGCCACCGCCGCCGCCCGCCGCCGCCGAGAGGATGGGCGCCGCCACATCGGCCGACCCATGAACCCTATATATATATATATATATATATATATATATTTTTGTTTCTACGTTTCGTGATTTAAATCTTGCATCTATCGATTAAATACTACGCATTTAATTTATGCTTATTGCTTAAGCACGAAGTCCTGTCTCGATACCCTTTGTTAGAAAATCACTAGTTTAACGCAATGAAATTAAAATTTGATTTCCTTTTCTAGATCGTTCTTCGTTTAATGCAATAAACACGTTAAGTAGTTTGACGGTTATACCTTGGATGATCTACAAGATCGTCGCTTTGACCGCCAACGGAGAGTAGTTCAATCGCGCAAGCCGCCCACGCGCGTCCGGCCTCTATCGCTAATCCACACGAACCCCTCGCCGAATCCTCCTTGATTGCTATCGGAAAAACTCCGGCTGCTAGACCGGACCTTTTCTTCCCTCACAAACTCACTATGGAGAGCTCTCTATTTTACACAAGAATTATGAACTCTTGCAATTGTGTTGTACAAAAGAGCTTGACACCCACTTCCTTTTTATAGAGGAGGTGGCGCCCCAATGGTAGTGTAGGAGAAGAAAACCTTTTTCTAATAAAATAAGGAAAATCAACTAGATTGATTTATCTCTTTAATTATAATTTATTTTGTCAATATCATATATTGATTATAATTATCTTATTACCATAAATCTATTTTTCAAAATCAATTAATATCTTGTATTAATATTATGGTAATCTTATTAATTAAAGTGCACAATCCAAGTGTATCTTGTACACTCAAAAGTGGCGCCCCATATCCCAAAAGATTGACTTCGGAATATTCTTTAATTAATCTAATTTATATATAATTAATATCTTGTATTTTATTTATTCATAATAAATAAATAGCACCATATTAATTTACCACTATAACCATTATAGTCTAGAGATAAACTTTCCTTATTTGGTTATCAACTATAACCGCATTTTAATCCGACTCGATGTTCATATGTGTGTGACCCGATAGGCTTCCGAATATGTTGGTCGCAGACACAAAGTGCAATTTACTAAAATGCCCTTCATACCTAACGATCACGGGATAGCGTCTAGCAACACACCGTGACTCCCAATCATCGGAAGAGTCAAAAGCAATGACTACTACCTTTCATGTGAAAGCGATTACCGTGTAACTTACAATCCTATCGCTATAATAATATCCATACGATCGTATCTCTCGAAGTGTCAATACATTGACGATCGTATCTTATAATCTGGATATCATGCTCTCTCGAATAACACATTTACTCCCACTTTGCAAAGATTCTCGAGAGATAGACATTCCTTATAAGAAGGCCATTTCGGATATTCAATCCCAATCATAGGATACGCGATTCCCGGACGACCAATCATGTATACTCCGCATGCTTCAATATCATACCCAATCACTACCGCATGATCGCCCCGTGGTTGGAGAAATCTCAATAGTGTCAAAGCATGACAATCCACACCGTGATGCCATGAAGACTCGGTCAAAAGGATAATTACACAACCGCCACATAGTGTGACACTTAATGTAAGTGGGTCGGTCCTAACGTCACGCATTCTCTAATACACGCCCACGCATACCGGTCAAGTGTCTCTACACTTCGATAGAGCGAGATCTATCCCTATCTTCTAAAAGATAGAAGACATCCAATACGTGCTAGTCGATTATACTATCAATCTCCCATTTGATAATATGTAAGACTAGAGACATTTAAGTACCAACCTTGTTATAGTGATTAGAGATCTCATCAACCATAATCACTATCATGGTTTCTCTATCATGATCGATACTAGGGACGTTACTATATATATACAACAAATAATATGAAGACAAACAATATATAATAACATAAGTGCTTTTATTAATCATAATAAAGTTATTACATGAACTAAATAGATCAGAATGACCCGACCGGTCGGATCCGGTCCGACCGATTGGGTTTAGGACACCTTTCCAACAATCTCCCACTTGGCCTAAAGCCAATCACCCATATGCCTAAGCCCGTGCAAGTGAACATGTTTCTCATGCTTAGCTTGAGACAATGCCTTGGTTAACGGATCAGCTATATTATCATCCGTGTGGACTTTCTCTATCTTTACATCTCCTCTATCTACTATCTCTCTAATCAAGTGATAGCGCCGTAGCACATGTTTGGACTTCTGATGAGACCTTGGTTCCTTTGACTGAGATATCGCTCCATTATTATCACAAGATGCAGGCACTTTGGACCTTCAATGGAGGAACCACACCAAGTTCGATGAATGAACTTCATCATCCAATCGCGCCTTTGCCGCCTCCGAGGCTGCTATGTATTCGGCTTCCGTTGTAGAATCTGCAGTAGTCTCCTGCTTGGAACTCTTCCAGCTCACTGCTCCGCCGTTAAGCGTGAAAACAAATCCAGATTGTGACTTGAAGTCATCCTTGTCAGTTTGGAAACTGGCATCTGTGTAACCTCGTAATACTAAATCATCATTCCCGAAAACCAGGAACATATCCCTAGTACGTCTCAAGTACTTAAGGATATTCTTGACAGCAATCCAGTGACCATCACCTGGATTGGACTGGTACCTGCTAGTCATACTAAGAGGGTACGAGACATCTGGTCTTGTGCATAACATGGCATACATGATAGACCCAATTGCCGAAGCATAAGGGACTTTACTCATTTGTGCCCTTTCCTCCTCTGTCTTAGGACTCATTCCCTTGGACAGGTAGACCCCATGTGACATGGGCAGCAATCCTTTCTTGGACTGCTCCATGCTGAATCTCTTCAAAGATCTTGTCTATATAGGGATCATGACAGACCAAGCAACCTTTTAGATCTATCTCTATAGATCTTTATTCCTAGAATGTAGGCTGCCTCACCCAAGTCCTTCATTGAGAAGTTCTTGGATAACCAAGCTTTGACTGATTGTAACATAGGCACATCATTCCCTATGAGCAATATGTCATCCACATAAAGCACTAAGAACACAATGGCACTCCCACTAACCTTCTTAAAACACAGGCTCATCTTCGCTTTTGATGAAATCAAACTGTTTGATTATCTCATCAAAGCGAAGATTCCAACTCGAGAAGCTTGCTTTAGTCCATAAATGGATCTTTGCAGTTTACACACCATCCTGGCGTCATTGGTTGTGAAACCCTCAGTCGTGTCATATACACTTCCTCGATGGTTCCCGTTAAGGAAATTTGTTTTCACATCCATCCGCCGATTTCGTAATCATGGTATCTTTGCAATAGCAAGCAAAATTCTAATGGATTTTAACATGGCAACAAAGCGAAAGGTTTCGTCATAGTCAACTCCTTGTCTTTGCTTATATCCTTTTACCACCAACCTAGCCTTGTAGGTAGTCACGTTATCGTCCATGTCGGTCTTTCTCTTAAAGACCCATTTACACCCTATGGGAACTATTTCCTCGGTGGATCAACTAAGTTCCAAACTTGGTTGTCTTTCATGGATTCCATTTGTAATTCATGGCTTCCAGCCACTTCTCTTTGTCATGCCTTAATAGCACTTCCTCATAAGTTCTAGGGTCCTCATCTTCCATGAGATACACGCCTGTATACCTTTCAGGTTCACGGCGTTCCCTGGTGGATCTTCGAGGTGCTAGTGTGTCCACGGTAGAGGCTGGTGTCACATCTGTGTGTGGCAAGTCCTCTACTTCCATCAACTGACTGTTATCCGTAAGTGGTTCTCGAATTTCTTCAAGATCAATTTTACTCCCACTGACCCTATCCAGAATAAACTCTTTCTCCAGAAAGTGGCCAGTCCTGGCAACAAACACCTTTTGTTCCTCAGGATGGTAAAATTGGTATCCTCTAGTTTCTCTAGGATAACCCACAAATAGACATTTGTCAGATCTAGCTTCTAATTTATCGGGCATCATCCTCTTCACATAAGTCGGACAACCCCAAGGTTTAAGATAGGCTAGACTCGGTTTCCTCTTATGCCATACCTCGTATGGTGTGGATTCAACCGTCTTTGATGGAACTCGGTTCAGTGTATAGGATGCGGTTTCTAGAGCGTACCCCCAAAACGATTTTGGAAGAACTGCGTAGCTCATCATGGATCGTACCATGTCTAACAAAGTACGGTTCCTCCTCTCAGAAATGCCATTCATTTGAGGCGTCCCTGGAGGGGTCCATTCAGGTAGAATCCCATTCTCCTTTAAATAACTTTGAAACTCTCCATCTAGGTATTCTCCACCTCGATCGGATCGAAGTGTTTTGATTTCTTTACCCAGTTGTTTCTCCACTTCGCTTCTGAATTCTTTGAACTTTTCGAAGGCTTCAGACTTGTACTTCATTAAGTATATATAACCATAGCGAGAATGGTCATCAGTGAAAGTGATAAAATAAGAGTATCCTCCTTTGGCTTGAATCGACATTGGGCCACACACATCAGTATGTATAAGCTCAAGCAATTCATTGGATCTTATCCCTTTGCCACTAAAAGGTGACTTTGTCATCTTGCCAAGTAAACAAGCTTCGCATGTATCAAACGATTCGTAATCGAATTGATCCAACATTCCATCTTTATGGAGTTTGGAAATGCGATTCTTATTTATATGGCCAAGTCTACAATGCCATAAGTAGGATTCATTCAAGTCATTTGTTTTGGCTTTCTTGTTATTTATATTAAGTACGTCAACATTCATATCTAATATGTAGAGACCATTGCTAAGTATGCCAGTACCATAAAAGATTCCATCACGTGAAAAAGAACAACATTTATTCTCAAACGTAAAAGAAAATCCATCAACATCTAATGCAGAAATAGAAATAATGCTCTTCGTAAGAGCAGGAACAAAATAACAGTTATTGAGTTCTAGTACTAGCCCACTGGGCAATGAAAGAAAATAAACTCCTACGGCCAGCGCAGCAACACTTGCTCCATTTCCAACGCGTAGGTCCACCTCTCCTTTCTTCAGATCTCTAGTTCTTCTTAGTGCCTGCATATTCGTACAAATATGAGAACCACAACCAGTATCTAATACCCAGTGGTTAGACTTAGAAGAAGTAATGTTGATCTCAATCATAAATATATACGAAGTCGAAGCATCGAATGCTTCTTCTTGGTACTCAAGAAGCCCTTGCGTTTCTCCTCCAATGTCCGGTCTCACCGCAATGGAAGCAAGCATCCTTGGATTTGTCTTTTGCTATTTTAGGCGTTGGCTTAGGTGCCGCCGCCTTCTTGGACCTTTTTCAGGCTTTTGCCTTGCCCTTACTCGAAGTGACCAGCAACACTTGCTTTCCCTTCCCTACAGTGCCCTCAGCAGTCTTTAACATGTTCAATAACTCCGCAAGGGAGCAATCTATCTTGTTCATGTGATAGTTCATCACAAACTGTGAGAATGAGTCAGGTAGAGATTGCAGAATCAAGTCAATACTCAACTCTCGTTCCAACTTGTGGCCCAGCTTCCCAAGCCTCTCTATGTACCCGATCATTTTAAGCACGTGTGACCCCACAGCAGTCCCGGATGCCATCTTACAACTAAACAGGGCCTTCGAGACCTCGTACCTCTCAGTGCGAGACTGAGAAGCATAAAGTTCCTTCAGGTGGACCATGATAGAGTAGGCGTCCATAGACTCATCTTTGTTGCAGATTCAGTGTCATAGAAGCAAGCATGATACATGTAGCATCGATCTTCGTCGTAAGCGATTGCTTGTTGTACTTCTCAACAACATCTGCGGCCCGAACCCTCGGCGGGCTTTTCCGGTAGGGCCTCGCCCAAGACATAGCCAATCTTTCGTGCCTCAAAACGATTTTGAGGTTTCTTTCCCAATCGAGAAAATTAGTTTCGTCAAGCTTGTTTTCGATGATAAAACGAAGGTTCAATTTGTTTGACATTTTCTACAACAATAAATAAAGATAGATTAAGTAAAAGCTCATGTATAAAAACCCTAAATTTGCACTTAAAAATTTTATAAGGTTTTACTCCCACTAGCCAACTATTCCCTATTGACTTTCAAGAATTTAATTAATTCTTTAGTGGCTGGGATCCCATCTAGTTACCTCGATTCCCGACGAGGGCCGATCAACCGAGATAATTTCGACAGGTAGGTACTCTTGCCAGTCGCATCGCATGCGACTCCCAGTGGTTGACTAGTCAACTCTTTGACGTTTCACATCTCTATGTGATAGCCAACCCCTTGTCTCTAAAATCAGACGGTCGTGACGAGGGCCAATCACCGCAAGATTCCAGTCGAGTCGTAACCCAATATTCATGAGATCTCGTAACGATCATATCTCAATAATAACGATATACCCGTGGTAGGTCAACTCCCGACGAGGGCCGATCAGTTGGATCCGAACAAGGGCTCTTCACCGTCATTATAATATTGGGAGACAATTTTGGCTCGATTTTTGGCATGGGAATAATTTTAATTAATTCACTTAATTAATTTGGTTTAATTATGGTCTCATCTACTATGTGCATATTACTACGATATCATATAAAGTAAAACATACACAACATTCGCGCATAAAATAACCGGTATGATCATGGACTTTTCTAGAGTGCGGTTTCGAATACAAACCGACGAAAAACCGCTGGTCACAAACTAAGGGTATCTGCAACCGCCAATAGGATCTTTATTCTTTCAGACGCCAATGGGTTCTTTATCTCTCCTTGGTCTTCAACTTCTTGCTCCATTCTTGTTACATAATAAATAATTACACCCGCCGCACACGGGGGGGAGCTCAGGGAATGGGATAAATGCAAAAAGTAAACTAGGTCACGTTCTACATAACGGCCTAGGACAATTTTCAAAAAACCAACATAAAGAAAACATTCCCATCTATCCTATTGGTCGAGTCCATGATCAATCGGGGTCCATATAATCACATTATATCTACACATCTAATCCATACAATTTTATCTTATGAAAAAGATTAAATTCTAATTTTTAACTACTACTACTCATGCGTCTTTATTTTATCATGTCAAATAATTAAATAACTTTTAATTAATTATATGACTTAATCGAAAATTAAAATTAACATTTAATTTTAAATCGATTTCAATTTTAATTAAATTTGAACTATTCAAAATATAAAATTAAAATTGTAAGGTCTCCTATTTGTTTCCTTTCCAAAAACTAAATTTAGCTTAGGCCTGGCCACTTTCCAAAATCAAAATTTTGGAAGTGGCCTAGGCCTAGGCCTTTTACAAATCAAATATTTGAAAAGGGCCTAGGCCTATTCCAAATCAAATATTTGGAAAGACCAAATTATTTTAGTCTAGGCCTGGCCACTTTCCAAAATCAAAATTTTGGAAGTGGCCTAGGCCTAGGCCTTTTACAAATCAAATATTTGAAAAGGGCCTAGGCCTATTCCAAATCAAAATTTGGAAAGGCCAAATAATTTTTGGTTTAGGCTCAGCCACTTTCCAAAATCAAAATTTTTGAAGTGGTTTAAGCCTCAAGCCTTTACAAATCAAATATTTGAAAAGGGCTGAGCCTATTCCAAATCAAAATTTGGAAAGGCTAATATGCCATATGGTTTCCCAATGGTCCAAACTATTTGAACCATTGGTTGGCCATATGACACAACTAAACAAACGAGATATCTATGCACAATAAAATATCACAAAACAAAAGGGTTGATCTCCCCATTGGAAGAGGAGAGCCGACGGACGCGACCGAAGGCCACCGCCGCCGCGCCGCCGCCGCCGCCGAGGATGGGCGCCGCCCGATCGGCCGACCCATGAACCCTTTTTTTTTTTTTTTTTTTTTTTTTTGTTTCTACGGTTCGTGATTTAAATCTTGCATCTATCGATTAAATACTACGCATTTAATTTATGCTTATTGCTTAAGCACGAAGTCTGTCTCTGATACCACTGTTAGGAAATCACTAGTTTAACGCAGCGGAAATTAAAATTTGATTTCCTTTTCTAGATCGTTCTTCGTTTAATGCAATAAACACGTTAAGTAGTTTGACGGTTATACCTTGGATGATCTACAAGATCGTCGCTTTGACCGCCAACGGAGAGTAGTTCAATCGCGCAAGCCGCCCACGCGTCCGGCCTCTATCGCTAATCCACACGAACCCCTCGCTTGGAATCCTCCTTGGATTGCTATCGAGAAAAACTCCGTCGCTAGACCGGACCTTTTCTTCCTCACAAACTCACTTTGGAGAGCTCTCTATTTTACACAAGAATTATGAACTCTTGCAATTGTGTTGTACAAAAGAGCTTGACACCCACTTCCTTTTATAGAGGAGGTGGCGCCCCAATGGTAGTGTAGAGAAGAAAACCTTTTTCTAATAAAATAAGGAAAATCAAATAGATTGATTTATCTCTTTAATTATAATTTATTTTGTCAATATCATATATTGATTATAATTATCTTATTACCATAAATCTATTTTTCAAAATCAATTAATATCTTGTATTAATATTATGGTAATCTTATTAATTAAAGTGCACAATCCAAGTGTATCTTGTACACTCAAAAGTGGCGCCCATATCCCAAAAAAAGATTGACTTCGGAATATTCTTTAATTAATCTAATTTATATATAATTAATATCTTGTATTTTATTTATTCATAATAAATAAATACCACCATATTAATTTACCACTATAACCTTTATAGTCTAGAGATAAACTTTCCTTATTTGGTTATCAACTATAACCGCATTTTAATCCGACTCGATGTTCATATGTGTGTGACCCGATAGGCTTCCGAATATGTTGGCGCAGACACAAAGTGCAATTTACTAAAATGCCCTTCATACCTAACGATCACGGATAGCGTCAGCAGCACACACCGTGACCCCAATCATCGGAAGAGTCAAAAGCAATGACTACTACCTTTCATGTGAAGCGATTATCGTGTAACTTACAATCCTATCGCTATAATAATATCCATACGATCGTATCTCGAAAGTGTCAATACATTGACGATCGTATCTTATAATCTGGATATCATGCTCTCTCGGAATAACACATTTACTCCCACTTTGCAAAGATTCTCGAGAGCTAGACATTCCTTATAAGAAGGCCATTTCGGATATTCAATCCCAATCATAGGATACGCGATTCCCGGACGACCAATCATGTATACTCCGTGATGCTTCAATATCATACCCAATCACTACCGCATGATCGCCCGTGGTTAGGAGAAATCTCAATAGTGTCAAAGCATGACAATCCACACCGTGATGCCATGAAGACTCGGTCAAAAGGATAATTACACAACCGCCACATAGTGTGACACTTAATGTAAGTGGGTCGATCCTAACGACGCATTCTCTAATACACGCCCACGCACGGTCCAAGTGTCTACACTTCGATAGACGAGATCTATCCCTATCTTCTAAAAGATAGAAGACATCCAATACGTGCTAGTCGATTATACTATCAATGTCCCATTTGATAATATGTAAGACTAGAGAGCATTTAAGTACCAACCTTGTTATAGTGATTAGAGATCTCATCAACCATAATCACTATCATGGTTTCTCTATCACAGATCGATACTAGGGACGTTACTATATATATACAACAAATAATATGAAGACAAACAATATATAATAACATAAGTGCTTTTATTAATCATAATAAAGTTATTACATGAACTAAATAGACTGTAAATGACCCGACCCGGTCGGATCCGGTCCGACCCGATTGGGTTTAGGACACCTTTCCAACACCATATCCGTCTTCTTTCAGAAATAAGTACATTCTTGTAGCCTATGATTACGTGTCGAAGAGGGTCGAGGCAATCGCTTCACCTACTAATGACAAACATGTAGTCATTAGATTCCTTAAGAAACATATTCTGTCCCGTTTTGGAGTACCTCGAGCGATAATCAGTGACAATGGCAGTCATTTTGCAAACAGAGAGTTTGATAAGCTGCTCCTGAAGTATGGGGTAACTCACAAGTTAGGCACCGCCTATCACCCCCAGACCAGTGGCCAAGTTGAGGTAACCAATAGGGGAATTAAGAGAATCCTGGAGAAGACAGTCAATTGGAATCTTAAAGATTGGTCAAAGAAATTAGATGATGCGCTTTGGGCACACCGAACTACGTTCAAGACACCCATTGGTATGTCACCCAACATGCTTGTCTTTGGCAAGGCTTGCCATCTCCCGGTAGAGGTAGAACATAAGTCCTATTGGGTGATCAAAAATCTAAATATGGATGACGCGTTAATCGGTGAGAGGAGGATGGTACAGCTAAACGAATTAGATGAGTTTCACCTTCAAGCTTATGATTGTTCAGCGAAGTATAAGGTGAAGACCAAGATGCTTCACGACAAGTTGATCAAACCTCGTGTTTTCATCATAGGTGATGAGGTTCTTATGTACAATAATCGCCTTCATTTATTTCAAGGCAAACATAAGTTGAGGTTGTCGGGATCGTATAAGGTGTTGAGAGTTTTCGACTCGGGAGCAATCGAGGTAACTCATCCAAAGCACGGGACGTTCATCAGGAACGGCCTTCGTTTGAAGAAATATGAGAAGTTACCCTTCGATGAGGTTCTCGAGGCTGTGCATTTAACTGACCCCGAGCATTGATCAATCTTTTCTGAGTCTCGTCATGGACTTTAAACTTTGGCTATTCTGATTTTATCACTCCATCATCCCATCTTTCTATCCTCATTCCCTCGTACATGCCGGTAGTATAACCTTGGAAAAAAGCGGCATAGTTTAAGTCATCTGTCGAGACCACAACGTAAAACAAACGTGCTTGGTGGGAGGCAACCCACAATTTTCTGAGTTTTCTTTTAATAAACGTGTTAGACCGGAGGTTGAAATGGGCGTTTGACCTCTTCAAACGCACGTCCGTCCTCGCCTGTCCACGAACGGTCGTTTGACTCTTTCAAACGCACGTTCGTAAAAAATAGCCCCTCTCTGTATGTGATGCTGAATAATCCAAACGAGCGTTTGGCATGTCTCAAACGCTCGTTTAGTTCATCCATACCCTAGTGACCGAGCGTTCACCGTAGGGCAAACAGGCTTTTGCCCATCTTCTATAAATACCCCCCGACCCTTCACTATTAATTTCGGCTTTTTCTTCCATAAGCAAGCAAACCCATGCCACTTTTCACCTAAAATCTTCGTTTCTAGCCCGATCGGAGCGACTTTAAGCTCCCCAAACACCTATTGACCTCTTCTTTTCATTTCACCAACCCACATTCATCAACAATTCTCTTTTTGCCGGATTCAAAACCCAACCTTGGGCGGTTTTCCAAGTTGAAAAGGTTCAAATTTTGGCCATTCTGTGTTTCATCTAGACTTCTAGTCGACTCCATCGTCACCTTATCATCTATCTTGGTAAGAATCACTAATCTTTTCAAGCTTTAATTCATGTTTTTTTAGGTTCAATTTTCGACACGAACCTTAAACGAACTGTCACTAATTAGGCTTATTTTTCTTTGTTTTGCTTTGTTTTTCCTGTGGTGACGATGTGTGGGTGGTGTTGATGGGTTTTGGACGTCTGCATAGCGATTGTGGGTTGGTTTTTGTTGGTTTTTTTGGGAAATTCCGTTTGGATGATAATCGGGTTGTTTTTTTGCTTGTCTTTGATTTGGTGATTGGTTTGGTAATCAGTGAGAAATAGTATGGTGCGTACTGGTGGTAAAAAGGGGGCCTCAGGGCAGAAACGTCATGTCAAGGAGATAGCTAGGGGTACCGGTAAAAAGAAGAAGGTGGTAGACCCTGGGACGGTCAATCCCAACCGGGGTGTCGTGATCAGAGAGAGACAAAACCCTCCTAGGGTAGCCAGAGTCAGGCTAGGGCGTCATTGAGAGATGAATCGGAGTCGGACACCGATGATGAGCCTTCGGTAAGAAACAAGACAGTTGCTCCAGAGGGTAGGGTTGAGCAAGCAGTGAGGGAACCTAGAGTTGACCCGGTAGTTCAAGCTGAAGGGGGTGAGCCGGTAGTTTGAGCTGAAGGGGGTGAGCCGGTGGTGGAGCATGTTAGGCCTCCGAGAAGGGTAACTGTGGGACCCCCGATCCCGTTTGATAGGAGATTTGTCACTCCTAAGGCATTGGATGTGTACAACAAGCACTATTCCACCCGCACGATGCTAATAGAGAGAGCCTTCCACGACTATAATGTTGACAAGCACTTTGTGAAGAACATGACTGATAGGAAGTGGGGAGCGTTGATGACAACCCCGGAGTTGAAGGTGAATGCCATTTTGGTGCTTGAATTTTACGCCAATTTTTCTGTGTCGAGGTTAGTGACGGGGATAGTGACGGTTCGCGGGTTGAAGGTCCCGTTTAATGCTCAAGCGATTAATGAGAAATACGGGTTGGCCCTTTTGAAGGTTTGGATTATAAGGAAGCGATTAAAGCAAGGAAAGATGCGGGTGGGGACCCGTTGGAAGAAATCTGGTTGTTGGTGTGCCCGGATGTTCCGTGGACACTTGGGGATGGTGGTGCGAGGAAGCAGTTGGTCACCTTATCCTGGGGTGAGGATTGGAAGGTTCAATGCCGGTACATCCAAAACCGGCTTCTACCTAAATAACTTGACTCATTTCCACATTGGTGATCTCGGGATGTTGTATGCCCTGAACTTTAAGCTCAATGTGGATGTGGGTCAAGCCATTTATGACGAGTTGGCCACCAATCAGAAAGTTTACACCTGGAGTGTGATTTGGCCCCACCTCATCTCCAGTTTATGTCGGGATGCCATGGTTCAGGAGTACACATAGGATCACCGGCCCAAGAACCCCTGCATGCTGCAAAGAGAAAAGGGTAAGTCTCCGGCTTAGTTAGCTCGTATGACATCATGGCAACCTAGTTCTTCTGCTGGCCCTAGTTAGGCACCACCAGTTCTTTCTTTTTCTCCCTCATTTAGGATGAGGTCGAGTATGGCTAACAGTTTTCGGAACTTGATGGAGGATCAGAAGAAGACGCAGGACAATATTCTGACTCTCCTCCTATGGATGAGTGAGGGTAGACCGCCGAAGGATCCTCAAGCATTTTCCCCGAGTATAATGGATTACCATTTTTTCGACGACATGGAGCAGGCCATCCAATAGATTATGGTGAAGGATGCGTCTTCGTCTGACAAGGAGACTACGGAGACTGAGGAACCAGAGACCGGAGCTACCACTGATGCTCCTACTGCTGCTGATGATGATGCACCCGGACAGACTTGATTTCATTTGTTTTATATGATGTTCCTTTTGTAGCCTGTGTCCGGTGTTAGGGTTGTTTAGGAGCTGTTTAGCCTGTGTGCTACATTTGTACTTCTTTTGATGATACTTTCAGTCTGTGGATTCTACTAGTTGATCATGATGAGTTCTAAGCCTTAAGGAATGCTACTACTTTCATTCGTGTCTGGGCTTTTATTTGTATGCACTTTGGATGTTGTTTTTCTATTATGTGCCTCTGTGGCCTTTCTAGCATGCTTAGATGTTATGTACTTTACCCGTAGTGGTTATTTTCCCATCTATAGCAATCTAGTTTGTTTGTTATACACTGTATATCAAGTTTTCTGACGTGACACGGCCATTTATTGTTATACCCCTTATCCCTATTTGATATCTTGGCACGATGACTATGTCCCGGGAATGTTTTGCAATGTTTCTGTCTCGATAAGGATTCAGGTCGTGCTTACATGCGGCTGTTACGGGATTCGATAGCGCCTTTCTACCGGGTTTTTCAAGCTAAGTCTTCTTTTCTATCTCATTCACACACTGAGGACAGTTTTTCATTCGAAGTAGAGGGTGGATACGACTTAGCTTTATTGTTGTCATTGATAAATGTGCCAGTAATTGTGATATGCTTAGTTAATGTCCGTTTTCGAGTCTTTCAAGTCAATTCGTGGCTTAAAATTTAAAAACTTTTCACCGTTTGACACCGCGTTATATGCTTGTTTCTCACGATGGATTTGGTAGATGTTTTAGTAGTCGAGTAATGTGTGCAGGGCAATTTTATTTTGTCATGATACGAACCCTTTTAGTGCACGTAGACCTTGGTTATACTTAGTTTGGTTGCTATACACACTTACACCACTAGTTTCGAGGTGAAATAGAAAGGTTTACCTAGGCCGGAAACAGGATGAGAATCATGGCGCTTCTTTGACCCGCAAGAGCCAAAAAAGCCAAAATCCCAACATTATACCCTCGTAACCCCTCTAAGCCTTGATAGGACGGTCTGACCACCGTCCGAAATGAGCCGTTTTGGTTACTTAGCATGTATTACCCTAACCCTGAACTTTATTATTGGTCACATCTCCTTTGATCACCCTACGAGTGGACTTAGTCGTTACTTTAGACACACTTGCTGAATCAAGTGTGGGGTGGGAGTGGTGCGTGCTTCGAGAGGAGTTGGTTAGCACGAGCTAGTATAACGAAGGGGAGGAGCTCGAGGAATCTAATATGAGGCTTGTGGCTCGAAAATAAAGAGAATGAAAAGAAGAAAAGAGATGAAAAGAGAAAAAATTGAAAAAGAAAAGAAAAAAAATAATGAAAAGAAAATCAAGGAAAAAATGAAAAAAATGAAAGTTTGAATAAAGTTGAGAAAAAAGAGTCAAAGAAGGATGTTTTTTGAGTAATTAAAAGTATGATGTTAAGGTTGGAGTTGTTTGTTAATGCATATAGAAAAATCGAAGGATTTTTGGTGTGGTTTGGTATGTTTCCAAAGAAAGAATACCTGAAATGATTAGGTTCACTCGTGTTTTTCTCTTTCTCCACTCCCAAATTTTCCTTTCGATTAACCCCGTCCTGAGCTTAACATTATAACCCTTCAAGTCCTACTTGACCGTATTTAGCCTCGGTTGCCTCGATTAGTGGAGATTCTAGCCCGGTGTGAGATGTGTGTAGTCATTTGGCCGGTATTCAAAGCCGATAATCATCTTGAGTGTAGCCCTCGGTTTATTTCACACACACGTCGTTTTCGTGATAAGATAGAGTCAAGTCGTGTACATTCAGTGTGTACTTTACTTTTTCCTTGATGTTGTGAGTGCAATGTATGTTTCGTAAAGTTGATCCCTTGGTCTGTTTTAGAGCGCATAATTTACTCGAGGATGAGCAAATGCTAAGTGTGGGGTGGTTGATGGGAGTCAACTTTACTGTACTTTGGTGTGCAGTTTAACCCCCGTTTATCACTTTATTGGCATGTATTGGGTAAACTGTCATATCGATAATAAACTCTGCATTTTTAACGATATTTGACTCTTTTCCGAGCACTTTTGTCTTGCGGAATTATGCGTGGTGTTTGGTCGTACATGATATTGCAAGACTTAGGTGACTCGAGGAGCTGGAAGGCAATGTTTTGGATTGAGAAACATGACCGTGGCACAAAGGTAGCATAAAAGTGAAGGAAAGTCAAGTTTGGAGTGAAATCAAGGAAAACTGGCGGTTGCCCTACCTCAAACTAGAGTTTGTCTCAAGCCTACCTCAAACTAGCGTTCGGCCAGTCCAAACTGGTGTTTGGCAGAAGTAGCATTGATGCTGAAAGTTAGAGTTTTGGCCAACTAGCGTTCAAATTACCCCTAAACGGGAGTTTGGATGGGTTCAGCCCGAATCAAAAAGCTTGTTCATGCCAAACGGGCGTTCAGACACTTCAAACTGGCGTTTCTCCCTCAAGGCATGATCCATCAACTGGTGTTCAACGCAAGGCAAACACTAGTTCACTGAAGAAGAAACCCTAATATCATCAAGATTACCAGGCAAACTTGCATTTGCATGGAGGCAAACTGGCGTTTGGCACCGACAACAGCAGATTTTCGACATACAGTATAAATACGCAGCTCATTCAGCCCCTACACATTCTTGGCCGACTTTAGACTTTTCTTAGGTGATTTTGGTGCGATTCTAGTATAATTTGATCACCCTTTGATCCTTTGATCCCCTAGATAACATCCTTCGATTCTACATACATTTCTAGCTTAGATATACGTTTCAAACCTCAAAGATTTGGCTTTTGGTGCAATTATTTCTTCATACTTTTCTAGATCAGATTTTTTGCAAGGTATATGGTAATGACTTCTCTTTTATTTATTGTCTTGAGTTTGATTCCAATTCTTATTGTGTTTATTAGCATAATCATGAGTAGCTAATTCCTTGTGTAGTCGAATTATGTGAAAGCGAGCGAAAACCCTAAGGGGATGAGATAGGGAGTTGTGTAGTGCGTAATATTATGTTTTAACGATTAATCCATGTCTTAAAACTTATTTTAACATCTTTGAATTAGATTGATCACCTAGTTCACTGTCACACACATCAAACTTATAGATGCATTTTGCCGTAAGATTTGGGATAAGGGGTTTTTTGATCGTTGCGTAGATTCGGCCTAGTTGTTAGGTCCGTTTCCAATACAGAGGTTTGGCATTTGTGTTCGAGCAACTCTAGAACTTAATCATGTTAGGATAATCGGTTCACTAAAGGGTGATTCGGTTAACTTCACATAGGGTGGTTAGATCTAGTTGTTCAGTCTAATCGCTAGAATTAGGAGTTGGCACCCATGGATGCCGTTAAACTACATTGGATAGGTAGGTCGGTTAAGACACGCTCCATATCAAGTCTTTTCTTAGGGGTAAAAGTAGCTCGTGGGATCATAGTTCGGCTATACCTTTTAATACCAAGAAGTAAACTCATTAGTATAATCTTTATTTTTGCATTAGTATAATATCCTCCACTATCATTTTGACCTGAACTAAGTTATACGTCATCTTTGGTACTTAGACATTACTCCCTGTGGATTCGACCTTATGACCACTATACTCCCGTTGACCCGATACTATGTCGGTAAAAGTTAGCGGTTAAGTATTTTGCTATCAGTTCCCGAGGCAGAGATGGCCCAATTAGCTGTTGGATTCTTGTTAGGGAACTGTTGAAAGTTTGATTGAGGTGATAGAGAGCAGTAGTGGTAGGATTATAGGTTGAAAGGTGTTTAAATAATTTTTCTTCACCAAGTACTTTCCACCATCGGTCCAAGCAAACAAGGCAAGTCAATTTTTGCACCTCAAGCAAGGCTTACAGATGACGGTCTCGCAATACACAAATCAGTTCAATGACTTGAGATTTTACCCCGATATTATGGGGGTTGAAGAGAAGAACATGGCATTGTTTAAAAATGGTCTGTCTCGAGAGATTCAAGCAGGTATGTTAGGAGATACGTGAAGAACAATGACATAGATGTTGAACAAGGTTTTAGAGGTTGAGACTTTTAAGAACAAACAATCAGTTGTGGTTGGTGTAAGAGGATCCCTTGAGAGTAGCTAAGGACATGACCGTGAAGCACCACATCAAGATGTGAAGAAGACCTTAGCACCGTTAGCAGCCACATCATGTGCCGAGTTGCCCGAAATGTAAGAAGAATAACTCCGGGGAATGTCGAGTCAATACTAATGGATGTTACTTTTGTGGAGATACGAGATAATTGGCAAGAGCTTGCCCTTCAAGTAATGCTTGAAAAAATCAGGGAAGCAACTTATGAAATGCAAGACCAACAAGGGTGTTTGCTTTGGATGCAGCCGTTCCATGTACCTTTTACTTTGTTTATTATCCTAATGTATTTATGGCACGATTAAATTCATGTTAAAGACATATTTAAGTAAATGAAGTAGCTTTTAGGTACATTAATAATGGATAACTTAGCTAAGTCGGCCATAATTAATTCAAGAATGTCAAAAACATTTGTGTTAAGTAAGATAGCTAAGAAACATTTTGGACACCATCCGAGTAAAGTGAATATAGGGCTGATGTGTTGATTAGAAGATTGGTTAGTACGGTTTCAGTGGTTCAAGAAGTTGTTTATCGGTTTGGGAAACAGTGGTGTTTGGTTCTGTGGTTAGCAAGATTTGGGTTGTTAGAAGTTGTTCGGGAGAACAAGTTGACAATTTGGTTTTGGTTTCTTTTGAAGAGAGTTATTAGATAAGAAGCGTTTAGTTGAGTATGTTTCAGTTTTGAGGATGAAACTCCTTTTAAGGGAGGAGGAATATAATATCCTGAACATGTATTTATTGGAAAAGGAACATGGATTTATTGGAAATAATTATGAGAGTAATTGTAATTAAAAAGGAATTAGTTGGTGGTTAAGGAAATTACTCCTTTGGAATTATTTTTCCACAAAATAAACCTCTTATTTTGGAAGGGATTTGTCAGAAGGTTTTCAGAAAATGAAAAGTTCATCTCTTTCAAATTAGAAAAGAGCAAAGGAGAATTCTTATTATTTCTCATTCGATTCTTGAACAAATTCAGATTCAATTGCATCACCGTACTCGCATGAAGAGCGCTTCGTTTCAATACTAAAAGTGTAGAGTTTTATAAATGGTATGGATTGTATCCCTAGATGTGGTTTTGAGCAAGTTTGTTGGTTTAGATTTCCTAAATTCATAGAATAGATGTAATAGAAATATGTGATCAAGTTTAACTCAAGCTGGTGGTTGATCACATAAGCTTTTGGTTGAAGAATCTTTGTTGTGGGGCTGCTGTGCTTTGTAGGTTGTTTGGAAATGCTCTGATCAAGTAAGAGGCTCTCCCTATGGTTTAGTTGTGTTTTATAATGTTAAGGATTGTGTTTTTGGATTATTTGGTGGTAGAATACTTAGATGTTGTCTTTGATGTATGAAGTGTTATGGTATGTTAAAGTTGTGTTTTACTGTTGTTTTGCTGTCAAATTTGGTTTTAAACATGTTGGGAATTGGTTAGAATTCGTAAAAGTGCAGAGAATTAGCAAAAGTACAAGGGATTGAGACATCCAAAACCGAAGACGTGAGCTATTTTTAAAGGAAAGAAAACCCTCATAGGGGCGGATATCGCCCAGGTTCTCATGACCACCCTGGTTTTAGATATAGCCATCTTGATGGAGGAGAGAGACTGAAGAAAACTGGAGGTTTAACGCCTCAATTCAATAAGTCCATTTGTTAGGAAGCAGCTTTGGACAAGATGAGCTCCACTATGACCGACACAGTCAATCAACTTACAAAGTCCATAAGCAAGCTTAGTGTAAATTTCACAACATATTGTAAAAAATATGATGCAAGTGGGGCAGATCGTCGAACAAGTGTCAGCTCGTCCTCCAAAAGGATTGCCGAGAAATACAGAAAATAATCCAAAGGACATGAATGACATTATGAAAATGAAGGGAATGAATTGCCTGGACCAGTAGTCATAGAAGAACTAGAGAGCAGAAATAAGCAAACGTAGCGGGATTAGAAGGAATCGAGGATTTTATTCAGCGAGACACCAGTTCGCTTCATAGCGCCTCTGATTTAGCGAGATGAGTAGGAGAGCAAAGAAGATGGACCAGGTAAGTCTTCACATATTGTAACTATTAATCTTGTGTCTTTACCCTATCCCCTTAGGAAAACTAAACCTAATCATGATGATGCTCGTTATAAAATGTTCATCAAAATGTTCAAGAAGTTGCGGGTAAATATACCTTTGGTAGAAGCTCTGGATGGAAAGCCAGAGTACGCTAAGTTTCTGGAGGAAGCAGTATCTACAAAAAGAAAGTTGTTAGACCTTGAGGCCATTTATTTAAATGAGGAATGCTCGACATTTTTGCAATGAAAACTGCCTCCTATGTGTAAAGATCCTGGGAGCTTCCTCATACCATGTACCATTAGAGGAGTATACCTGAATAAAGAATTGTGTGATCTTGGGACAAGCGTCAAATTGATGCCTATGTCTATTTTTCATATGTTGGCATGAAGGAATTGAATGAAACATCGATACCCCTTCAATTGGCAGACAAGTCTATGAAGCAACCTTGTGGAGATATTGAGGACGTTTTGGTGAAAGTTGAAAATTTTGTGTTCCCAGTAGATTTTGTGGGATTGGACATGTAAGCTAACAGTGATGTTCCACCAATCCTAGGAAGACCCTTCTTAGCGACTAGTAGAACCTTGATAGTGTTGGAAGTAGCGCCCGAAAGACAATTTATGTAATTGTTTTTTGAATTAATAAATGACATATTTATTCTCATCTTATTACATGCTTTGTGCCTGTATGTAATACACTACTGAAAACCCAAGTCGTATCATATGTAGCCATATAACTTAGTGTGTGTCACACATGAGGATTAAGTTTATGGCGATACACTTGAAATGTAAGTCCGTGGTGAAGTCAATCAAAGTATGGGGTCTATTGATTAAATCACCATTAATGCGCCCAAACACTTTATGGTGTGACTGTCTTATCCGGACCGTCGACATTGGTTGTCTAAGTGGGGCATTTATATATGATGAGAGTCATATAGGACTGGACCGATTTAATATGTGTTTCTCATATAATTCCGTGATTAAGAAATCTTATTGAATCACAAGATGATCATATATGGATTACCGTAATCCTGATATGATTGCATACTCCTACTGGTTTCAGGATAGGATTTGATGTGTTCGTTAAGGATCGCTAAGAGGCGCGGTCCGAATCACTTTCATGTTAGCACTATTCTGGAATGAGTGAGAAGTGTGTGTTTCATGGATATGGAATTCATTCCTTCCTGTGGGAAGTAGAAAGACAATCCCCTTATTTGTTGATCCTAGAAACTGATCGATCCCGGGAGTTCGTATTGGTTATGAACTAATTGATCACTAGTGGGTTAATGGTAAATAAGGATAAGATGTATTGATGAAGGTTTACGGAAATAATCCTACTTTAGTACGGATAGTCTATGGAGGGTTAGTTTATATGTAATGATTATATCAATGGACACTTATCGACTCGACGTTTTTTAGAATAATTTATATCTATAATCGATAGAGTTCAGTGTCGGATTTATGCTGGTGTAATTTCGTAATTAATAAGTTGAGTAGAAATATTCTGTTCGATGAATATTTTATTCAATTTATTGTAGTCAGCCTTTGGTTATAGTCCATGGTCCCGGGTTGGCTCCTAACACGCGAGTGTTTTCTCATTTTATGGAACCTCGAGAATAAATTAAATAGTTTGTCTATTTAATGAATATGCAATATTATTTATTTGGTAAATAATATGTAAGATAGAAAGACAATTTCTATTAAAAATGACATTGTAATTGGCTTCATTATTGAGGATTAATTAGGAGAATAAATTTTCCTAGATTATCTCATATGTGTGATTAATTAATTATCTATTTGTTGGAATTAATGGAAAAATTAAGAGATTGATATATTGGGAATTATCTCTTATTTTGTAGCAAAAATATATTTTCCTTATAGGAATAGGTTTTTGTATTGTGAAAAGGATAACTCTCTTGGTTAGTTATTTTCCTATATAAAGAGAGTTCCTCCAACACAATTTACAACACACAAATGCGCCACACTCAATTAAAATAAAAGAAGAGAAAAATTAGTTTCTCGTTCTAGTCATTAAGAGAAGAAAAACCTAGGGTTTTTCTTGTGCATATTCGAGGAGGTTCTACGGCGAGGATCGACGTCCACCAGGCCTCGCTAGGAGATACAATCCGGAAGACTACGGCTTCTCCCTTGGTCGATTTTATCTTCTCTCTTCGGTATGCGTAAATCTACTAACCTTCTCGTAGGATTAATTAATTGTGTTTCATATCGTAAATCGCATAAGCTTCATACCATGCATCATATTCATTAATTCCTGTAACGCCCCGCTCCCGCATACCGAGCCCTTATCCGGAAGAGAAACGTTCGGCGCGTATAACATTAAATAAATCTAATATTATACGCAAGCTTCTACGTCGTCGTATCAAATAAAAGCAAACGGAAGCTAAAAAGACTCGGGTAAAAACATAAAAGCTACTATGAATAGAAAGTAACCATGCTAAAGATGGATAGTTAAGATTACAACGATGAAAAACCCGAAGACTTATACAATACGAGGTCTTAAAAGTAGAAGTACAATAAATCTAAGAGAAGAAATACAACCAGTCTAACACAACATTTACAAAGAGAATAATCTAGAAGCTTCGTCAAGACTTTAAGTCTCCAAAAGCCGTCGTCTACACTTGATCAACCTGTTCGTCTTCTCAACCCACAGAAGAAAAATGCAAAGGAGGTAAGTACAAAGTACTTAGTAAAAGTGAGAAGCTACGACAACAATTAAGATTTATAAAGAAAAGATACTTAATCGTTTAGTTAGTTATCTTTGTGTGACCGACTCAATCTAGGGTTCATTTCATGTCCATCAACATGAATTGACTAAACGTTTCTACTTAACTTATCTATGTTACAACCGCACTCAAGGGCACTACGCGTATCCACTTTTGGGACACTCTTGGCAACATATTAGTGGATCACACCAATATCAACGGAGGCTAGAATAGGTAGGCTACGATAGTACGCACATCTCAGCGGAGTCCCTCCGTACTTAGGGTTTTTTTGACCTACGGAGTTCTTCCACCTTCAGAGGTAGGCATACATCGCGATATAGACTGGTGCCTATCCAAAAGAGACTTGTTGTTTAATCTTTTACTAGTCAAGTACGTATTTATTAGGATGATTAACTAACCACCTAAGTGTTTTCAATTAATCTCCCTCACAAATGCCACTCTCTTTCTAGACCACTAGACACGGACAAGGCCTAGCAATTACACAGACAGTGATGAATGCTAATTCATCAAAGCACAAGCCTATCATGCTCTTCCGACGGATCTGAACTTCAACTCCCTTTAAGAGTACATTGGGTGTTTTAACTGAACGAATCAGAAGCTCAATTTAGGCTTGTTTATATTTATTCAATGTTAATATATCATGTTTAAGGGTTTAAAACAGTAAACACATGAGTATAAAACCTGAAACTAAGTTGAAACAATGAAAACAGTGAAAACAAATAAAACAGGTCAAACGCCCGTTTGAAAATCCTAAACGCCCGTCTAACCCCGAACGCCCATTTAAAACCCTATGGACGCCCGTCCGAAACCGAACGCCCATTCACTAACCTCAAACGCCCGTCTGTCACAAAGGGCTAAATCCTGAATCATAAGTCACACCTCAAACGCCCGTCCAGAATACCCAAACGCCCGTTTGAGCTGCAACGATCGTAACGCCCGTCTGCCTAATACAGACGCCCGTCTGCCTGGGTTTAGCCCAGAACCCTAAAATCATCAAGACACGAAATCCCATTCGTTTCTAACCTAATTGGCATCGGAAATAACCAAGTAAAACATAGGAAAAATATATCTAAACATACCAAATCATCTATGATCCTTTGATCAACAAAAAGACACATCTTTCTATCATCTAAACACCTTAGAACTTGATCTAAACCTTATAAACGATAATTGGAATCATACGATGAGCCCCTTACCTTAATTGCTTGAAAAACTGACAGCAAAACACCAAGCAGCTGCAACAACTGTTGACCCTCAACCCCAAAACCTATGTGATCAACAAGAAACCCTAAAATCCTATTTCTTTGCAGAAAAACGAAATTGAAAAAAGCCTGTAAACTGAAGATTACTTGGGTTTACTGCTGTGGAACTATTTTTATATTATTCTACGCTTCAAGATGATCGTTTCGACTACTCATGGCTGCGAAACAGAGCTACGGATTAAAAGATACGAAATTTTCAAGAATCGAACTCTACGAATACCGAAAACTAGGGCTAAACTGGAAACTTACAAAATTGAGAGATGTTATTTTCCAAAGTTGCGTCTCATCGTGCTGATCACTTTTCTCTCCTGCGGCTTCTTGATCAGACGAACGGATTGATCACACGGTTGAAGTTTACGTTCTGTCTTTTCCCTGGCAACTCTGCGTTGCTTCTTCTATGCCGCCATTCATCTCTCTTTTTTTTAGAATATGCGTGTGTAAGTTATGAGAAGTAATTGAGATTATTTCTTTTTATAGCCATTTAATTAAACCCATTAATTAAATAACTAAATCCTTTTAATTAAATCCTTTTTAATCAAATAAATAGGATAAATAATAATTAGGTCGTCGTGGGTATGACCAATTACTATTTTACCCTTTCTGAAAAGTCGGGATGTTACATTCCTTCCCCCTTAAGAGGAGTTTCGTCCTCGAAACTCGAATGTGACCGAGAGGTACTTGAACTCTGGACTTTTGCTGCGTTCGTCTCCTAACTCAAACGCAGTCTTCTTCTTCTTCCATCTTCCCAACTCTTCCACCTGTCTTGAGCTATCTCGAGGTGGCGACGATCTACTTCAATCTCCTCGTTGACTTGCTGTATCAAATCTGGTCTCGTATTCTGTTGTCGCTCCACTTCATCCCAGAAAATCGCGTTCTTCTATCTCTATCTTCGTGAAAGATCGCCATCAGTACTGTTCCAATTTTTGTACTTCTTGGTCGCTCCGAGAGGAACTGCAATTGTCATCTCGAGGTTTTCATTCTTCATTGTCCTTCCCAATCTTCCGCAATCGGATTCCCAAAGCTGATTCCGCTACCAACGGTTGCTATCTTCATCTAACTCGTGACCAATGGCTGGTCGGTTCTACCCACTCACTTGTAATCAAAACCACTGGATCTTCATCTTGTTTTTTCATGAACTCATCAACTGCCTCGAATCTTGCAATGATCGGTTCAACACTCTTTGATTGCTCCTGCTGACCTATACCCGGAAAGCTGAATCTTCCTAGCCAAAACTGCACCTGTGGCACACTTGACTTCTTTCGATCTCAACTTCCATCAAGAAACCACAAGCTTGCTGAAGAACTGCAAGGATCCCGGCTGAAAGACTTCTAAGACTCCCTGTGGGTGGAGAACATACATTGCCATACTTTCTCTCTGACAGTCAGATCCAATCCTCGTGCCAATTAGGGTTAGCTTGGAAGATAAAAGAAGTTGAGAAGTAATAAGTTGAGTACCATGGTGGTATGTCAACTAGGTAAGCCAAGGAATGGTACGATGCAATTGAAATAAGGAAGGTCTCTTGGGTTACAAGCAAAACAAGAAGATTCCGCGTTGAGGAAAGTTGAAGTTGGTTCCAGGATGAAGAATGAGGCATTGTATCATAATACAAAAGATGGTCCACAGAAGGAAAACAAAAGAACACCTTGCAGATGAAGTTCTTTTGAGAGAGTGAAATTCTGCAAGTTACGGCGGTCTACAAAGACTTCAGAGGCAACTTGGAAGAATGGTTATAGGCTTTCATATAAACCTTTAGAAAGTGGAGACGTTAAAGTAAACATCACCTGATGGACTTGGAAACATTAACTGCGAAGGAAGGAAATACTGGACTTGAGAACATTAGGTAGATGACCTTGATTGTTAAAAACTTGGTTAACCAAAAAATAAAAAGGATGTTGGCGAACTAGGAAAAATATTCAGTTCGTATGAGTTCCGTAGAGGGAACATCACACAACAGAAATCAAAGTAAAGGTGCAAGGTCGAGCACCAGAAGGACTAAAAAATTTAGAAATCAAAAGAGAGCAAGAATCTCAACATGAAGTAGCTATGGAGGGAAAACGAGCACATCAAAAGGCCTCAGAATGAATTAAACACTTGTCTGGAAGTGTCCGAGTTTACAATAGTCAAAAAGAGGTTAATTCGAGATTTAAAAGAAATAGAAATTTTTTTTCCCAAAGAATTTGTAAGGGAATATCAAAAGTTTGAATAAATAAGCATCAAACACGATTTTGAATGAAGAGGAAACGATACTTAAAAATTGTCGAATAAGGTTGGATTTCAAAGAATTAATTCAAACCTTCAAAAGAAGTTTAAACGATCATTGACGATCCAAATCAAAGGTTCAAGGTTGCACTACTCGAGAAGAATAGTACACTACCAAAGAATAAATGCTAAAGGTTATTCCCCGTGTGGAAATTAAACGGTTAAAATAAATAGAATTTCAACCGGTGTAACAAAATTGTAGTAGAAACGCCAAACAAAAGATGGAAAGTCAAAAGGTGTATACGGCGGTTCATGGCTCTAAATGGCCCGGAAGAGATTAAAAACTGAAGGGTACAAGGTGCAATAACCTGAACTGGAGATCAAAAGTTTAGGAACTCAAACGTTGGTTGGCTAAATAAGTTCGGAAGGCACATTGGAAAAGGCTACCTTATGCTTGAAACTAGCTTAGCATAAATTGCTAGAAGGTTAAATATAAGTAACTGAAGAGGAATGTCATGATAGGCTTTAAAAATATATGACCAGCAAACGAAGATATGCATACCTTAAAGGAACAGGCAGCATTAGGTGAAATAGTTACAATATCGACACTACCCTTAGGAGGGGAGCTGAGAATAAACACAAGAAAAAGAATATTCTGACGTTAAAAGGTTCAGCAAACTTTGAATTTGCAATGAATGATGGGAGTGCAACACTGCAGAGAGGATTTGTTGAGTTTAAAGATCTCAAATGAGGGATTACATGAGAAACAAAATACCAGAAAAGGTATATTTACAAAAGGCACGAAAAGGGTCTGAAAATCAAACATGGCATGCTGGAGGATAGCATCTTGGTTCTCGTTTACAACTGCAAAAGAAACTATAACGTTAGCTTTATAAGCATCCTACTAAAAGGTTTAACTCAGAAGGAGATCAGACTTCGAGGAATTCCTAAAACATGACAATCATAACTTACTACCCTCTTAGCCCAAACCCTAAGTCAAAGAGGTGAGAATTTCTTTTAGGTTGTTGTGTATGATATTTACTCTGGATCTGACATTATCAATTTGTACAGAACAAACGAAGAGGAAATCGAGCACGATCCAAAGAGAAAGATCTAGATACCGGAGTTTTCCAGGTGATGTAAAAATATTAGAATTTTTGAATGAAGATAAGTTGGTCAAAAACAGTTATTTCTGACTATTGCACAAGCTGTTAAAATTTCCAGATTAATAAGCACTGTGTTAAATTGCAAATCAAGATCAAACGAAAAAGAATCTGAACTTAATTCCAAAATAAAATCTGTAGATAAAATTGTTGTCTAGAACATATCAAAAATTCAGGTCATTTGAAGATGTTTAACCTGTTCAAAAAAGAAGAAGAAGTGAAGGTGCTGTTGCAGATTTTTCTGGACAGAGTGTCCGGTATAAACATGAATTTTTTGAATAATCCATAATGATTATCGAGTTGATGTAAAAAGAGAAATTGTAGATAAGACAGTAATCTACTTTTCTGAAAATTTTGCAAAATTTCGTATAGTAGGGGAAGACAGTCTTATGTTAAAGGGAAAACACGGAAACAAAAGCATTCACCCATGTTGGGTAAATCCAAACACGAGGATGATGAAAAGTATGTGCCAAAGTAAGAGACATTTAACACTATGAGTAGTAACGACTAAGGAGTACTTGGAAATATAGTTACCCATGGAGTTCGTGTAGAACCATATGTAATATCCCGATTTTCGAATAAAGGGCAATTCGGTCTTTTAATAAATCGGAATATTATGTTCTTTTGGTTTTTAAAGGTTTTATAAAAGAAAAGGGGATAATTGAGGAATTATAAGGTAATTAGGAAATTTGGGATGTATAAAAAGGAAATAATCCTAAATTAACCTAATCACTTTTGTCAAAAAAAAAGAAGGGGCACATCTATTTTGAGGGGAGGCCGCAAGTTTCAAAAAAAGAGAGAGGAGAAGCTTTTGAATCCCAAGGTTAATCCGTCGTTCGTTTGAACAGATTCATCAAGAGAAAAAGGATCACCGCTACAAGAGGATCGTTTGGATACCAACAATCCCTAGAACCGTTAACGTAAGTTTTACTCATCGTTTTGATTTAGGGTCGTTCTTCATGGTTTAACAGCGTTTTCTGAGTTTAAGCTTCGTAGTGACCGGTTTTGGGTTCGATCGTTTTAGGTTTGAGGTTAAAGGTTTAACATTTTTTCAAAGCTTTGGTTGCGTGGATCGTTGTAGCTCGCAAAATCAAGGTAACGTGGTTTTCTTATCGTATGGCTAAGTTCTCGTAAGGTTGTAGGGCAATTTGTTTGGTTTTTCTGCAGTTTTGTTTTTGTTATTATCTGCTATAATCGAGTTTTGGGTTGTATATGGGATGGAAACGCAGAGTTTGAGTTGCAGAAATTCTGGGAAAAGTCCCAGGTGGACGGGCGTCTGGCTATGCAGGCGGGCGTCATCTTCCATGCAACTTGGACGAGCGCCCGGCTTTGGTGGACGGGCGTTCAGAGTGAGGTTTGGATACTGAGTTGTATTTGGTGGACGGCGTTTGATACTTGGGACGGGCGTTCGGAGGTTGATTTTTGATCTGAGGATGTGATGGTTTGAGGGTGGACGGGCGTTCATTATTTTGAACGGGCGTTGATCCTTAAACGGGCGTTCACTGAGACTTTCGTTGTTTGGTTTTATTGAGTCACTTGGGTTCAGGCTTTATAATATTGTTTTATTGCATAACCTTACGTGACAAAGCTACGAACTAGCTTTCAGTGCGTTTAGTTCGGCACCACATGGATTCCCTAAAAGATGAAGTGTGGGACCACTTTGGAAGCTCGGATTTGCCTTGTGCTTCGATAAGCTAGGGTTTATCGATGTCCGTGTAATTGCTAGGGCTTGTCCGTGTTCAGAGGTCTAAGTACGAGGGTAGGAGGTGTGAGGAGCTTACGAAAACACTTAGGTGGCTAGTTAAACATCTAATCAAACGTATGTGCTAGATTAAAATCTTAAACATCATGCAATGCTTGGTAAGGCATAGTACAATATCGCGATGTGTCCTCTGACCAGACAAAGTAGCTTATACCCACGCCGGTCAATCGATTGGCCAGATAAAGCGTCGGTGCGTTACGCTCGCCGGTCATCACACTATCGGGACTCGGATATTCCCGGGCTACTAGAGCGAGTCTCTAAGTAGGTTGCACCGATTGTCCTAGTACATCCTATTACTAGGCGTAGTGCCCTTGTTATTCATGATGTAACAAACTTGAGCTAAGATAGATACCCTTGGAACCTCATGTTATGCAATGAACATAATGTGATAGATAGTTAGGGCTAATAACGGAAAATGAATTAATAAAAGACGGTATTGCTTTTATTTCTTTATGAGGGCATAGTTATACGATCTTCTACACGTTACTAAGTACTTTTGTACTTACCCCGTTACGTTGTGTTTGTCTTTCCTTTTCCCCAAAGAAGATGAACAGGTGGTTACCGCTGATGAGTTCTTTGATGACGAAGTTTGAGTTGGAGCTCGAAGACTTAGATCTTTTAGTTTGTTCTTTTAAAACAGTTGTTTCAAGATTTGAATAATGTTGTTCTTCCTTTTGGATTTAATTTTGGATGATTAGTTCTTTGAATGGATTTTAGTTTTTCACAGCATTGATTACCGTTGTTGCGATCGTTTGGGTTCCCGAGTTGTTGAGTTGTTTTATCTTCCGCGTCGTTTGGATTCTGATGTATGACGTAAGGCTTGCATGTATTATTGAGTTTTATTTGATAATATATGTGCCGAGCGCTCTTTCCGGATAAGGACTCGGTGTCCGGGAACGGGGCGTTACAGTTGGTATCAGAGCGAAAGGTTTTCTTTGCTGTGTAGGACTTGGTTTCCTTTAAGATAAGTTTAGAGCTTTAGTAACCCCTTCTCTTTTCTTGGCTACAGGATGGTGCTTACTAGAGGAGGAGCTAGTTCGTATAACGCTGATGCAGCTAATACCCAGACAAGTAACGCAGAGACGGATTTTGCTGAAGTTGTGGTTCCGAGAAGAAGGAGGAGTGGACCAGCTACTCAGGTTCCTCCGGTCACTCAAGTGAGCAACCCCAGTCATGGTGGAAATCAAGGACCAAGTAATTCTGTTAGAGGTCGAGTGGAACAAGCGGGTCCTTCAAGGTTTAGCACTCGTGTACCAGTTTCTACATCAGCTCCAAGGACCACCACTTGGACCGGATTGGGACTTTCTAATCCACCGGCCAGTCAGTTCTTCAGTTATCCACAGGTATCCATGTTTCCACCTACACCTTTGAGTTTCACCCCTCAGCCGACAGTTCGACCTCCACCACCACCTAGATCGAGTTCTTTCGTAGCACCTACACCCAGCCGCAGCAGAGTTATTAGAATGCCCACCGATACAGCAGCAGTTTCAGCAGCAGCAGTTTGGGGGTTATGATAGACCAATAGACTGGTATGAGAAAGTGAAGAAGCATAGGGTACCAGAGTTCTTCGGTAATGTTGAGCCAGCAGCAGCAGACTTATGGCTACGTCAGTTTGAAAAGTCTTGTAGAAACATGAGGGCCCCAGAATCTGAATGGGCTCAGTTGGCGGTATCTTTGTTCAGGGTAATGCAGAGAGTTGGATGGAGTCTTATGAGCAAGCTAATCCTAGAATCACAAATTGGGCGGTATTCAAGGATTTGTTCTATCAGGAATACTTCCCTAGAACGGCACAAAATGCAAAGGCCAACGAGTTTCTGAGTTTAAAACAGGGAAGAAATACTACAGTGACACAAGACTCATGAAGTTTCATGAGTTGGGCGTGTTCTATCCCGAGATTATGAAAAGTGAGGAAAAGAAGATAGACAAGTTTATGGAAGGGTTGTCACATGATGTGGCGAAAGGTATGCTTGGAGATAGACCGACGAGTATGGCAAGCGTCATGGATAGAGCATTGACAGCGGAAAGGTTTGCCAACAGGCCGACCGTTGTAGTTGAGGACAAGAGGCCATTCTCAAAATTTCAAGGAGGTAATAGAGGGGCGCCACAGCAGAATGTAAAGAAGACAGGGAGTTCAGCAACAAAGAGTTCGACTAGTGGAACACCACCAACTTGTGTCAAGTGCAACAAGGCACACTCGGGTGATTGCATGGCAGGTAGCACGAGTTGTTTCCACTGTGGGGAAGTGGGACATTACTCGAGGGCGTGTCCTAAGAAGATCTCTCAAGGAAATCGACAGAGGGCGAGGTAACCCAAGCAGGCAATCGCCTACAGGTGTAGCGCACCAGTTCGTGTTTTTGCAACCGATGCGGAGCCAGAGGAGTTAGATGACTTTGTGGTGACAGGTACCTTTCAGTGTTTGTGTTTCTTATAAATATTTAATATGATATAGCGCATATGATATTACATATTTGTACGTAAATTGATTCACTTGTTAGGTACCATAATCAAAGATAATCTAGCAGTTTCAGCTCTGTTTGATACCGGAGCTTCAAGAACCTTTGTTTCTCCAAGGATAGTTAAGAAGTTGAACCTACCCCTTAAGGAGTTGGAGAGACCTTTGAGTATAACCACCCCGTTGGGCCGAGTTACTAGATGTGCTCAAGTCACACCCCAAGTTGATATTAGAGTCGGGACTCACCAGTGCCAGCATGCTTTGACGGTGTTGGATTTCTCAGACTTGGATGTTATCTCAGGCATGGGTGGTTGTCTAAGAACCATGTCTTTTGGATTGTAAAGGCAAGAGAGTAATCTTTAAAGTTCAGGAAAATCAGCTAGGACGTTTCAGGGTATCGTATACAAGCCTAGCAAGAAACAGCATCCGATCATCTCAGCAGTTAAAGCTTTAAAAGCCTTGAGGCAGGGTTGCCAAGGTTTTGTGGTGTATGCGCTAGATAAGGAAAAGCTCAAACCCGAGTTAGGAGAGACTCGTTTGGTTAAAGAATTTCTGAAGTCTTCCGGAAGATTTGCCAGGACATATGCCCGATAGGGCCATAGAGTTTGAGATCGAAAGCACTGCGTGAGCCGCACCAAGAGCTAAAGCGCCATACTGAGGATGGCACCGGTGAGTTGAAAGAGTTGAAAATTCAGCTTAAGGACATGTTAGAGAAAAACATCATCCAACCAAGTACATCACCGTGGGAGCACCGGTCTTGTTTGTGAAGAAGAAAGATGGGAGTATGCGCTTGTGCATCGACTACTGAGAGAGTTGAATAAACCGACAATCAAGAATAAGTATCCTTTACCAAGGATTGACGATCTGTTCACCCGATTCTGCGTGGTTAGAAGGTGTTCTCTAAGATTGATCTTAGGTCCGGTTACCATCGGTTGAAAATCAAGGTGTCGATATACCTAAGACGACCTTGATGCAGGTATGGACATTATGAGTTTTTGGTCATGCCGTTTGGACTCACTAATGCTCCATCAAAGTTCATGGACCTAATGCAAAGAGTTGTTATGCCTTATCTCGATTAAGTTTGTGATTGTCTTCATAGAGCGACATTTTGGTATACTCTAAAGACGAGGAAGAGCATGAAGAACACCTAAGGATAGTGCTACAAACCTTAAAAGAGAACAAGCTGTATGCCAAGTTTTCCAAGTGCGAGTTTTGGTTGGATCAAGTCAGTTTTCTTGGACATATAGTTTCGGGAGAAGGTATTAAGGTGGACCCAGCAAAGATAGAAGATGTTTCTAAGTGGCCTAGACCGACATCAGTGACAGAGATAAGGAGTTTCTTGGGTCTAGCAGGGTATTACCGGAAGTTTGTAAAGGATTTCTCGAAGATAGCTACACCTCTCACGAGACTTACTCAGAAGAACGTTAAGTATGAGTGGACCGATGAATGTGAGGAGGCCTTTCAGACTTTGAAAGAAAAGTTGACCACAACTCCAGTGTTGGCTTTACCGGAAGTTTTTGGTAACTACGACGACGTGTATCTGAGATGCATCGGGACAAGGTTTGGGTTGTGTATTGATGCAGTCAGGAAAGGTGATTGCTTATGCATCTAGGCAGCTAAAGGTGCATGAGAAGAATTACCCTACACACGACCTAGAGTTGGCAGAGCAGTGGTGTTTGCTCAAGCTTTGGAGACACTATTTGTATGGTGTCAAGACAAGGATCTTCACGGATCATAAGAGTCTTAAGTTCTTCTTTACTCAGGAGAATCTGAACATGAGACAAAGAAGATGGTTAGAGTTTGTGAAAGACTACGACTTGGACATTCAATACCACCCGGTAAGGCGAATGTCGAGCCGATGCACTTAGCCGGAGAGCGGTTAATGCTATCACCACCTTACAAGAAGTTGTGGATCAGTTGGATAGAATGCGATTGAAGTGGTTGGAGCGAAGGATGAAGACCAGGTTTATGGCGCCATTGATGGCGAGGTCGGATCCGCTAGATGAGATACGGTTTAAACAAGATAAGGACCCAGTGATGGTTAATTTGAAGCGTGTGGCCCGAGAAAAACCTACACAGTGGGTTATCGTTGGACAAGAGTGGTTATCTTTGGTATGGAGACCGTTTGTGTGTACGAGATGTGGATGGTCTAAGAGAGAAGGTTATGGATGAGGCTCACAAGATTGCTTTTGCGGTTCACCCTGGAGCCACTAAGATGTATAGAGATCTCAAGGAAAGATATTTGGTGGCCTGGTATGAAGTTAGGGATCGCAGAGTTCGTGGCGAGATGCGATACATGTCGAGGGTGAAAGCGAGAACATAAGAGGCCAGGAGGTTTGTTGAAACCTTTGGAGATACCGGAATGGAAATGGGAGAATATCACGATGGATTTCATCACCGGTTTGCCTAAGACGAAGGCGGTCATGACATGATTTGGGTGATTGTGGATAGACTTACCAAATCAGCCCATTTCTTGCCGTGTAAGGTAGACATGCCTATTAAGAAGTTCGCTACTATGTACATCGACAATATAGTGAAGCTTCATGGTGTGCCATTATCTATTGTATCCGGCGAGGATAGTAGATTCATCGATCGCTTTTGGAAAGGTTTGCGTAAAGGTTTTGGCACGTAAGACCGATTTGAGTACAACGTTTCATCCTCAGACGGATGGGCGATCCGAGAGAACGATTCGAGACTCTTGAGGATATGCTTAGAGCTTGTGTTTTGGATGCCGGAGGTTCATGGATAGATTACCTCAACTTGGCGGAGTTTGCTTACAATAACAGTTACCACGCAAGTTTGGGAATGCCACCTTTTGAGGCCTTGTATGGTAGGAAGTGCAGGACTCCACTTTATTGGGATGAAGTGGAGAGAAACACATCACCGGGCCGGAGATGGTTCACAAGCCAAGGAGAAGATCGAGTTGATACGGAAGAATCGAAAGCCGCGCAAGACCGTCGAAGAAGAGTTGGGCCGATGTTAGAAGAAGACCGCTAGAGTTCGAGGTTGGGGATAGAGTTTACCTTCGAGCATCTCCAATGAAGGGTGTCAAGAGGTTTGGTCAGAAAGGAAAGCTAAGTCCAAGATACGTAGGACCTTTTGATATCATCGAAAGAGTTGGGAAGTTGGCTTATAGACTACGGTTGCCAGAGTCGATGTCTAGAGTCCACAATGTCTTCCACGTATCAATGCTTAAAAAGTGTTTATCAAAAGTGGATGTGGAATCTGAGATTGCCCCGGAAGTGTTACAAGACAACCTATCATACGTGGAAAAGCCGATCAAGATTCTGGACAGGAAGGAAAGAATGATCAAGAGGCGAATGATCCCGTTAGTGTTAGTGCAGTGGAGCAACCATGCACCGACGGAAGCCACTTGGGAAGTGGAAGCGGACATGATAGACGAGTTCCCAGAGTTCCTTCATCTTCCAGGTATGTTCTAGTTTCGAGGACGAAACTCCTCTTAAGGGGGGAGGAATGTAATATCCCGATTTTCGAATAAAGGGCAATTCGGTCTTTTAATAAATCGGAATATTATGTTCTTTTGGTTTTTAAAGGTTTTATAAAAGAAAAGGGGATAATTGAGGAATTATAAGGTAATTAGGAAATTTGGGATGTATAAAAAGGAAATAATCCTAAATTAACCTAATCACTTTTGTCAAAAAAAAAAAAAAAGAAGGGGCGCATCTATTTTGAGGGGAGGCCGCAAGTTTCAAAAAAAGAGAGAGGAGAAGCTTTTGAATCCCAAGGTTAATCCGCTGTTCGTTTGAGCAGATTCATCAAGAGAAAAAGGATCACCGCTACAAGAGGATCGTTTGGATACCAACAATCCCAAGAACCGTTAACGTAAGTTTTACTCATCGCTTTGATTTAGGGTCTTCTTCATGGTTTAACAAACGTTTTACGAGTTAAGCCGTAGTGACCGGTTTTGGGTTCAATCGTTTTAGGTTTGAGGTTAAAGGTTTAACATTTTTTCAAAGCTTTGGTTGCGTGGATCGTTGTAGCTCGCAAAATCAAGGTAACGTGGTTTTCTTATCGTATGGCTAAGTTCTCGTAAGGTTGTAGGGCAATTTGTTTGGTTTTTCTGTAGTTTTTTTTTTTTTTTTTTATTATTATCTGCTATAATCGAGTTTTGGGTTGTATATGGGATGGAAACGCAGAGTTTGAGTTGCAGAAATTCTGGGAAAAGTCCCAGGTGGACGGGCGTCTGCCTATGCAGACGGGCGTCTGTCTTCCATGCAACTTGGACGAGCGTCCAGCTTTGGTGGACGGGCGTTGAGTGAGGTTTGATACTGAGTTGTATTTGAGTCGAGGTGGGACGGGCGTTTGATACTTGGGACGGGCGTTCAGAGAGGTTGATTTCGATCTGAGGATGTGATGGTTTGAGGGTGGACGGGCGTTCATTATTTTGAACGGGCGTTCAGTCCTTTAAACGGGCGTTCAGCCTGAGACTTTTCGTTGTTTGGTTTTATTGAGTCAGCTTGGGTTCAGGCTTTATAATATTTTTTTATTGCATAACCTTACGTGACAAAGCTCGAACTAGCCACAGTGCGTTTAGTACCGGCACCACATGGATTCCCTAAAAGATGAAGTGTGGGACCACTTTGGAAGCTTCGGATTTGCCTTGTGCTTCGATAAGCTAGGGTTTATCGATGTCCGTGTAATTGCTAGGGCTTGTCCGTGTTCAGAGGTCTAAGTCACGAGGTAGGAGGTGTGAGGAGCTTACACGAAAACACTTAGGTGGCTAGTTAAACATCTAATCAAACGTATGTGCTAGATTAAAATCTTAAACATCATGCAATGCTTGGTAAGGCATAGTACAATATCGCGATGTGTCCTCTGACCAGACAAAGTAGCTTGTACCCACGCCGGTCAATCGATTGGCCAGATAAAGCGTCGGTGCGTTCTGCCGGTCATCACACTTTCGGGACTCAGATATTCCCGGGGCTACTAGAGCGAGTCTCTAAGTAGGTTGCACCCAGTTGTCCTAGTACATCCTATTACTAGGCGTAGTGCCCTTGTTATTCATGATGTAACAAACTTGAGCTAAGATAGATACCCTTGGAACCTCATGTTATGCAATGAACATAATGTGATAGATAGTTAGGGCTAATAACGGAAAATGAATTAATAAAAGACGGTATTGCTTTTATTTCTTTATGAGGGCATAGTTATACGATCTTCTACACGTTACTAAGTACTTTTGTACTTACCCCGTTACGTTGTGTTTGTCTTTCCTTTTCCCAAAGAAGATGAACAGGTGGTTACCGCTGATGAGTTCTTTGATGACGAAGTTTGAGTTGGAGCTCGAAGACTTAGATCTTTTAGTTTGTTCTTTTAAAACAGTTGTTTCAAGATTTGAATAATGTTGTTCTTCCTTTTGGATTTAATTTTGGATGATTAGTTCTTTGAATGGATTTTAGTTTTTCACAGCATTGATTACCGTTGTTGCGATCGTTTGGGTTCCCGAGTTGTTGAGTTGTTTTATCTTCCGCGTCGTTTGGATTCTGATGTATGACGTAAGGCTTGCATGTATTATTGAGTTTTATTTGATAATATATATGCCGGCGCTCTTTCGGATAAGGACTCGGTGTCCGGGAACGGGCGCATTCTGATTGGTATCGAGCGAAAGTTTTTTTCTTTCTTTGTGTAGGACTTGGTTTCCTTTAAGATAAGTTTAGAGCTTTAGTAACCCCTTCTCTTTTCTTGGCTCTGAGGATGGTGCTTACTAGAGGAGGAGCTAGTTCGTATAACGCTGATGCAGCTAATACCCAGACAAGTAACGCAGAGACGGATTTTGCTGAAGTTGTGGTTCCGAGAAGAAGGAGGAGTGGACCAGCTACTCAGGTTCCTCCGGTCACTCAAGTGAGCAACCCCAGTCATGGTGGAAATCAAGGACCAAGTAATTCTGTTAGAGGTCGAGTGGAACAAGCGGGTCCTTCAAGGTTTAGCACTCGCGTACCAGTTTCTACATCAGCTCCAAGGACCACCACTTGGACCGGATTGGGACTTTCTAATCCACCGGCCAGTCAGTTCTTCAGTTATCCACAGGTATCCATGTTTCCACCTACACCTTTGAGTTTCACCCCTCAGCCGACAGTTCGACCTCCACCACCACCTAGATCGAGTTCTTTCGTAGCACCTGGCTACACCCAGCCGCAGCAGAGTTATCAGAATGCCCCACCGATACAGCAGCAGTTTCAGCAGCAGCAGTTTGGGGGTTATGATAGACCAATAGACTGGTATGAGAAAGTGAAGAAGCATAGGGTACCAGAGTTCTTCGGTAATGTTGAGAGCAAGCCAGCAGCATCAGACTTATGGCTACGTCAGTTTGAAAAGTCTTGTAGAAACATGAGGGCCCAGAATCTGAATGGGCTCGGTTGGCGATATCTTTGTTGGCGGTGTGCGAGAGAGTTGGATGGAGTCTTATGAGCAAGCTAATCCTAGAATCACAAATTGGGCGGTATTCAAGGATTTGTTCTATCAGGAATACTTCCCAAGAACGGCACAAAATGCAAAGGCCAACGAGTTTCTGAGTTTAAAACAGGGAAGAAATACTACAGTGACACAAGACTCATGAAGTTTCATGAGTTGGGCGAGGTTCTATCCCGAGATTATGAAAAGTGAGGAAAGAAGATAGACAAGTTTATGGAAGGGTTGTCACATGATGTGGCGAAAGGTATGCTTGGAGATAGACCGGCGAGTATGGCAAGCGTCATGGATAGAGCATTGATAAATGAAAGGTTTGCCAACAGCCGACCGTTGTAGTTGAGGACAAGAGGCCATTCTCAAAATTTCAAGGAGGTAATAGAGGGGCGCCACAGCAGAATGTAAAGAAGACAGGGAGTTCAGCAACGAAGAGTTCGACTAGTGGAACACCACCAACTTGTGTCAAGTGCAACAAGGCACACTCGGGTGATTGCATGGCGAGTAGCACGAGTTGTTTCCTTGTGGGGAAGTGGGACATTACTCGAGGCGTGTCCTAAGAAGATCTCTCAAGGAAATCAGACAGGAGGACGAGGTAACCCGGCGGGGCAATCGCCTACGAGTATGAATCATTCGTGTTTTTGCAACCGATGCGGAGCCAGAGGAGTTAGATGACTTTGTGGTGACAGGTACTTTTCAGTGTTTGTGTTTCTTATAAATATTTAATATGATATAGCGCGCATATGATATTACATATTTGTACGTAAATTGATTCACTTGTTAGGTACCATAATCAAAGATAATCTAGCAGTTTCAGCTCTGTTTGATACCGGAGCTTCAAGAACCTTTGTTTCTCCAAGGATAGTTAAGAAGTTGAACCTACCCCTTAAGGAGTTGGAGAGACCTTTGAGTATAACCACCCCGTTGGGCCGAGTTACTAGATGTGCTCAAGTCACACCCCAAGTTGATATTAGAGTCGGGACTCACCAGTGCCAGCATGCTTTGACGGTGTTGGATTTCTCAGACTTGGATGTTATCCTAGGCATGGACTGGTTGTCTAAGAACCATGTCTTTTTGGATTGTAAAGGCAAGAGAGTAATCTTTAAAGTTCCAGGAAAATCAGCTAAGACTTTTCAGGGTATCGTATACAAGCCTAGCAAGAAACAGCATCCGATCATCTCAGCAGTTAAAGCTTTAAAAGCCTTGAGGCAGGGTTGCCAAGGTTTTGTGGTGTACGCGCTAGATAAGGAAAAGCTCAAACCCGAGTTAGGAGAGACTCGTTTGGTTAAAGAATTTCCTGAAGTCTTCCCAGAAGATTTGCCAGGACATATGCCTGATAGGGCCATAGAGTTTGAGATCGAGTTAATTGCAGGAGCTGCACCAGTAGCTAAAGCGCCATACAGGATGGCACCAGCTGAGTTGAAAGAGTTGAAAATTCAGCTTAAGGACATGTTAGAGAAAAACATCATCCAACCAAGTACATCACCGTGGGGAGCACCGGTCTTGTTTGTGAAGAAGAAAGATGGGAGTATGCGCTTGTGCATCGACTACAGAGAGTTGAATAAAGTGACAATCAAGAATAAGTATCCTTTACCAAGGATTGACGATCTGTTCAGCCAGTTGCAGGGTTAGAAGGTGTTCTCTAAGATTGATCTTAGGTCCGGTTACCATCAGTTGAAAATCAAGGTGTCAGATATACCTAAGACAGCCTTCAGTACGAGGTATGGACATTATGAGTTTTTGGTCATGCCGTTTGGACTCACTAATGCTCCATCAAAGTTCATGGACCTAATGCAAAGAGTTGTTATGCCTTATCTCGACAAGTTTGTGATTGTCTTCATAGACGACATTTTGGTATACTCTAAAGACGAGGAAGAGCATGAAGAACACCTAAGGATAGTGCTACAAACCTTAAAAGAGAACAAGCTGTATGCCAAGTTTTCCAAGTGCGAGTTTTGGTTGGATCAAGTCAGTTTTCTTGGACATATAGTTTCGGGAGAAGGTATTAAGGTGGACCCAGCAAAGATAGAAGATGTTTCTAAGTGGCCTAGACCGACATCAGTGACAGAGATAAGGAGTTTCTTGGGTCTAGCAGGGTATTACCGGAAGTTTGTAAAGGATTTCTCGAAGATAGCTACACCTCTCACGAGACTTACTCAGAAGAACGTTAAGTATGAGTGGACCGATGAATGTGAGGAGGCCTTTCAGACTTTGAAAGAAAAGTTGACCACAACTCCAGTGTTGGCTTTACCGGAAGTTTTTGGTAACTACGACGTGTATACAGATGCATCGGGACAAGGTTTGGGTTGTGTATTGATGCGATCGAGGAAAGGTGATTGCTTATGCATCTAAGCGACTAAAGGTGCATAGAGAAGAATTACCCACACACACGACCTAGAGTTGGCGGCAGTGGTGTTTGCTCAAGCTTTGGAGACACTATTTGTATGGTGTCAAGACAAGGATCTTCACGGATCATAAGAGTCTTAAGTTCTTCTTTACTCAGGAGAATCTGAACATGAGACAAAGAAGATGGTTAGAGTTTGTGAAAGACTACGACTTGGACATTCAATACCACCCGGGTAAGGCGAATGTCGAGGCGATGCACTTAGCCGGAGAGCGGTTAATGCTATCACCACCTTACAAGAAGTTGTGGATCAGTTGGATAGAATGCAGATTGAAGTGGTTGAGCAGAAGGATGAAGACCGGTTTATGGCGCCATTGATGGCGAGGTCGATCTCGCTAGATGAGATACGGTTTAAACAAGATAAGGACCCAGTGATGGTTAATTTGAAGCGTGTGGCCCGAGAAAAACCTCTGATGGGTTATCGGTTGTACAAGAGTGGTTATCTTTGGTATGGAGACCGTTTGTGTGTACGAGATGTGGATGGTCTAAGAGAGAAGGTTATGGATGAGGCTCACAAGATTGCTTTTGCGGTTCACCCTGGAGCCACTAAGATGTATAGAGATCTCAAGGAAGATCTTGGTGGCCTGGTATGAAGTTAGGGATCGCAGAGTTCGTGGCGAGATGCGATACATGTCGAGGGTGAAAGCCAGAACATAAGAGGCCAGGAGGTTTGTTGAAACCTTTGGAGATACCGGAATGGAAATGGGAGAATATCACGATGGATTTCATCACCGGTTTGCCTAAGACGAAGGGCGGTCATGACATGATTTGGGTGATTGTGGATAGACTTACCAAATCAGCCCATTTCTTGCCGTGTAAGGTAGACATGCCTATTAAGAAGTTCGCTACTATGTACATCGACAATATAGTGAAGCTTCATGGTGTGCCATTATCTATTGTATCCGACAGGGATAGTAGATTCATCAGTCGCTTTTGGAAAGGTTTGCAGAAAGGTTTTGGCACGAAGACCGATTTGAGTACAGCGTTTCATCCTCAGACGGATGGGCAGTCCGAGAGAACGATTCAGACTCTTGAGGATATGCTTAGAGCTTGTGTTTTGGATGCCGGAGGTTCATGGATAGATTACCTCAACTTGGCGGAGTTTGCTTACAATAACAGTTACCACGCAAGTTTGGGAATGCCACCTTTTGAGGCCTTGTATGGTAGGAAGTGCAGGACTCCACTTTATTGGGATGAAGTGGGAGAGAAACACATCACCGGGCCGGAGATGGTTCAGCAAGCCAAGGAGAAGATCGAGTTGATACGGAAGAATCTGAAAGCCGCGCAAGACCGTCAGAAGAGTTGGGCCGATGTTAGAAGAAGACCGCTAGAGTTCGAGGTTGGGGATAGAGTTTACCTTCGAGCATCTCCAATGAAGGGTGTCAAGAGGTTTGGTCAGAAAGGAAAGCTAAGTCCAAGATACGTAGGACCTTTTGATATCATCGAAAGAGTTGGGAAGTTGGCTTATAGACTACGGTTGCCAGAGTCGATGTCTAGAGTCCACAATGTCTTCCACGTATCAATGCTTAAAAGTGTTTATCAAAAGTGGATGTGGAATCCGAGATTGCCCGGAAGTGTTACAAGACAACCTATCATACGTGGAAAAGCCGATCAAGATTACGGACGAAGGAAGGAAAGAATGATCAAGAGGCGAATGATCCCGTTAGTGTTAGTGCGAGTGGAGCAACCATGCACCGACGGAAGCCACTTGGGAAGTGGAAGCGGACATGATAGACGAGTTCCCGAGTTCCTTCATCTTCCGGGTATGTTCTAGTTTCGAGGACGAAACTCCTCTTAGGGGAGGAATGTAATATCCCGATTTTTTGAATAAAGGGCAATTCGGTCTTTTAATAAATCGAATATTATGTTCTTTTGGTTTTAAAGGTTTTATAAAAGAAAAGGGGATAATTGAGGAATTATAAGGTAATTAGGAAATTTGGGATGTATAAAAAGGAAATAATCCTAAATTAACCTAATCACTTTTGTCAAAAAAAAAGAAGGGGCGCATCTATTTTGAGGGGAGGCCGCAAGTTTCAAAAAAAGAGAGAGGAGAAGCTTTTGAATCCCAAGGTTAATCCGTCGTTCGTTTGAACAGATTCATCAAGAGAAAAAGGATCACCGCTACAAGAGGATCGTTTGGATACCAACAATCCCTAGAACCGTTAACGTAAGTTTTACTCATCGTTTTGATTTAGGGTCTTCTTCATGGTTTAACAGCGTTTTCTGAGTTTAAGCTTCGTAGTGACCGGTTTTGGGTTCAATCGTTTTAGGTTTGAGGTTAAAGGTTTAACATTTTTTCAAAGCTTTGGTTGCGTGGATCGTTGTAGCTCGCAAAATCAAGGTAACGTGGTTTTCTTATCGTATGGCTAAGTTCTCGTAAGGTTGTAGGGCAATTTGTTTGGTTTTTCTGTAGTTTTTTTTTTTTTATTTATTATTATCTGCTATAATCGAGTTTTGGGTTGTATATGGGATGGAAAGCATGAGTTTGAGTTGCGAAGTGCAGGAAAAGTCCAGTGGACGGGCGTCTGCCTATGCGCACGGGCGTCATCTTCCATGCAACTTGACGAGCGCCCGGCTTTGGTGGACGGGCGTTCAGAGTGAAGTTTGGATCTGAGTTGTATTTGAGTCGTGGTGGGACGGGCGTTTGATACTTGGGACGGGCGTTGAGGATTGATTTCGATACAGGATGTGATGGTTTGAGGGTGGACGGGCGTTCATTATTTTGAACGGGCGTTCAGTCCTTTAAACGGGCGTTCAGCCTGAGACTTTTCGTTGTTTGGTTTTATTGAGTCAGCTTGGGTTCAGGCTTTATAATATTTTTTTATTGCATAACCTTACGTGACAAAGCTCTGAACTAGCTTCTGGTGCGTTTAGTACCGGCACCACATGGATTCCCTAAAAGATGAAGTGTGGGACCACTGGAAGCTTCGGATTTGCCTTGTGCTTCGATAAGCTAGGGTTTATCGATGTCGTGTAATTGCTAGGGCTTGTCCGTGTCTCAGAGGTCTAAAACGAGGGTAGGAGGTGTGAGGAGCTTACACGAAAACACTTAGGTGGCTAGTTAAACATCTAATCAAAGCGTATGTGCTAGATTAAAATCTTAAACATCATGCAATGCTTGGTAAGGCATAGTACAATATCGCGATGTGTCCTCGACCGCAGACAAAGTAGCTTGTACCCACGCCGGTCAATCGATTGGCGATAAAGCGTCGGTGCGTTCGCGGTCATCACACTTTCGGGACTCGAGATATTCCCGGGGCTACTAGAGCGAGTCTCTAAGTAGGTTGCACCCGATTGTCCTAGTACATCCTATTACTAGGCGTAGTGCCCTTGTTATTCATGATGTAACAAACTTGAGCTAAGATAGATACCCTTGGAACCTCATGTTATGCAATGAACATAATGTGATAGATAGTTAGGGCTAATAACGGAAAATGAATTAATAAAAGATGGTATTGCTTTTATTTCTTTATGAGGGCATAGTTATACGATCTTCTACACGTTACTAAGTACTTTTGTACTTACCCCATTACGTTGTGTTTGTCTTTCCTTTTCCCCAAAGAAGATGTACAGGTGGTTACCGCTGATGAGTTCTTTGATGACGAAGTTTGAGTTGGAGCTCGAAGACTTAGATCTTTTAGTTTGTTCTTTTAAAACAGTTGTTTCAAGATTTGAATAATGTTGTTCTTCCTTTTGGATTTAATTTTGGATGATTAGTTCTTTGAATGGATTTTAGTTTTTCACAGCATTGATTACCGTTGTTGCGATCGTTTGGGTTCCCGAGTTGTTGAGTTGTTTTATCTTCCGCGTCGTTTGGTTTCTGATGTATGACGTAAGGCTTGCATGTATTATTGAGTTTTATTTGATAATATATGTGCCGAGCGCTCTTTCCGGATAAGGACTCGGTGTCCGGGAACGAGGCGTTACACCATATCAAAAAAAACAAAGGTCAAAGAATGTGTGATGAACTAAACCAAGTGATAGTGAAAAGAGAAGGTAGAGGACTTGTAGAGCTGAATCAAATATCATTCTCTACAAAGTTAGGCCAAGATAAAAGATATTCATATGTAGAGAAGGTGAAGAGATTTCAATAGGGAAAGTAAGGAAAAGGAAATCAACCAAGAGAACCTCGACTTTAAGGTGTAGGCATAAGACTCCGATCCCAAAGCTTTACTTAAAGGAGTTTCACAACCCTATGCAACAAGCTACGGTTTGGAACTTCAAAAGAAGAAAGAGTTTACACTAAGGATACTAGAAGGAACAAACCTGAGGTGATCACATAAAAGATGTGAACTAAGAACTCGACCCAACCTTCGTCTCAGAAGACTCCTCACTAGGTCCTGATAACTGGACCACGGTTTAAGGGTTCTTAGTCTTACGAGCATCATGCTCAAGTTCTGAAAGGTCTAAAGGATTCTTGTCTTAGAGGAAGAGATGCCTAGAACAGAAAAGACTCTTCTCTCTGATACCAACTGTAACGCCCCGCTCCCGGATACCGAGCCCTTATCCGGAAGAGAAACGTTCGGCGCGTATAGCATTAAATAAATCTAATATTATACGCAAGCCTCTACGTCGTCGTATCAAATAAAAGCAAACGGAAGCTAAAAAGACTCGGGTAAAAACATAAAAGCTACTATGAATAGAAAGTAACCATGCTAAAGATAGATAGTTAAGATTACAACGATGAAAAACCCAAAGACTTATACAATACGAGGTCTTAAAAGTAGAAGTACAACAAATCTAAGAGAAGAAATACAACCAGTCTAACACAACCTTTACAAAGAAAATAATCTAGAAGCTTCGTCAAGACTTTAAGTCTTCAAAAGCCGTTGACTACACTTGATCAACCTGTTCGTCTTCTCACCTCACAATGCATACAAAAGAAAAATGCAAAGGAGGTAAGTACAAAGTACTTAGTAAAAGTGAGAAGCTACGACAACAATTAAGATTTATAAAGAAAAGATACTTAATCATTTAGTTAGTTATCTTTGTGTGACCGACTCAATCTAGGGTTCATTTCATGTCCATCAACATGAATTGACTAAACGTTTCTACTTAACTTATCTATGTTACAACCGCACTCAAGGGCACTATGCGTATCCACTTTTGGGACACTCTTGGCAACATATTAGTGGATCACACCAATATCCATGGAGGCTAGAATAGGTACGCTCCGATAGTACACACATCTCAGCGGAGTCCCTCCGTACTTAGGGTTTTTTTGAGCTACGGAGTTCTTCCACCTTCAGAGGTAGGCATACATCGCGATATAGACTGGTGCCTATCCAAGAGAGACATGTTGTTTAATCTTTTACTAGCCAAGTACGTATTTATTAGGATGATTAACTAACCACCTAAGTGTTTTCAATTAATCTCCTTCACAAATGCCACTCTCTTCCTAGACCACTAGACACGGACAAGGCCTAGAAATTACACAGACAGTGATGAATGCTAATTCATCAAAGCACAAGCCTATCATGCTCTTCCGACGGATCCGAACTTCAACTCCCTTGAAGAGTACATTCGGCGTTTTAACTGAACGAATCAGAAGCTCAATTTAGGCTTGTTTATAGTTATTCAATGTTAATATATCATGTTTAAGGGTTTATTACAGTAAACACATGAGTATAAAACCTGAAACTAAGCGGAAACGATGAAAACAGTGAAAAAAAATAAAACAGGTCAAACGCCCATTTGAAAAGCCTAAACGCCCGTCTAACCCCGAACGCCCGTTTAAAACCCTATGGACGCCCGTCCGAAATCGAACGCCCGTTGACTAACCTCAAACGCCCGTCCGTCAAAAAGGGCTACATCCTGAATCATAAGTCACACCTCAAACGCGCCCGTCGAGAATACCCAAACGCCCGTTTGAGTTGCAGCGATCATAAACGCCCGTGCGCCTATCTGAGGCGCCCGTCTCGCTGGGTTTTGCCGAGAACCTAAAATCATCAAGACACGAATTCCCTTTCATTTCTAACCTAATTGGCATAGAAAATAACTTGATAAAACATAGGAAAAATATATCTAAACATACCAAATCATCTATGATCCTTTGATCAACAAAAAGACACATCTTTCTATCATCTAAACACCTTAGAACTTGATCTAAACCTTATAAACGATAAATGGAATCACAGGAAGAGCCTCTTACCTTAATTGCTTGCAAAACTGATAGCTAAACACCAAGCAGCTGCAACAACTGTTGACCTTCAACCCCATAACCTATGTGATCAACAAGAAACCCTAAAATCCTATTTCTTTGCAGAAAAACGAAATTGAAAAAGCCTGAAAACTGAAGATTACCTGGGTTTACTACTGTGGAACTATTTTTATATTATTCTACGCTTCAAGACGATCGTTTCGACTACTCATGGCTGCGAAACAGAGCTACGGATTAAAAGATACGAAATTTTTAAGAATCGAACTCTACGAATACCGAAAACTAGGGCTAAACTGAAAACTTACGAAATTGGGAGATGTTATTTTCCAAAGTTGCGTCTCATTGTGCTGATCACTTTTCTCTCATGCGGCTTCTTGATCAGTCGAACGGATTGATCACACGGTTGAAGTTTACGTTCTGTCTTTTCCCTGGCAACTCTGCGTTGCTTCTTCTATGCCGCCATTCATCTCTCTTTTTTTTAGAATATGCGTGTGTAAGTTATGAGAAATAATTGGGATTATTTCTTTTTATAGCTATTTCATTAAACCCATTAATTAAATAACTAAATACTTTTAATTAAATCCTTTTTTAATTAAATAAATAGGATAAATAATAATTAGGTCGTCGTGGGTATGACCAATTACTATTTTACCCTTTCTGAAAAGTCGGGATGTTACAATTCCACTCCTAGCATATGCATACATGTAGAAAATTAATATTGAAATTAATTAGACAAATATGAACATGATAATTAATTTAGATTAATTTAGATAAATTAAATTAATTAAAGGAAACGGAGTTTTATCGGGAAATGAAATTCACATGATAAAATTAATTTGGGATAATAAATCCTACGGAGTTTAGGTTGTGTAGTGTCTACATAAATTTTGAAATTTTGATAATAAAAAATTGGAAAATCCAGAAAATTTGGACACCAACTAATCAAAAGGTTCGAAAATTGGTTTGGGCGGTCAACAGGGCTTCGGCTCGACTCGACTCGACCGTCCAAGTGCGACGTTAGCGTCGGGGGTCCGGCAAGGTCAAGCTAGTGGGAAACTCATGAATATAGTGTCACTAGTTAGACGGTATTTAAAACCGATAAACTAGTGGGAGCTTTAAATTTTTGATTTTTTGTTTTTCGATTTGGTGGGAAATCCACAAGTCCTAATAGATTAGGATTATAAAATTCTTGGTGAATTTTAATTGTGTAGTGACTACACAAAAAATTTTAAAATCTGAGAAATTGGAAAGTCGTGAATAAGTGACACTAGTTAGACGGTATTTGGAACCGATGAACTAGTGGGAGGATTAATTGAAATATTCATGATTTATTGTTTTTCGGATGATTAAGAAATTCAGAAAATCCTAATAAGAATACCTATTTTTCAAAATAACGAGTGGGAGCGGGGAAGGTGACAACCGACCCCTCGGCCTCTACTGTTAACACAAGCACCGTGAGAGAATGGTGACGCCTCGTGCCACTTTGATTTCGGCCCCCTTCGGATTGCCTTCACTGCTATCAAAATTCAAGGCTTTGTTTTCAAAAGGATAGGATTTTGAGTACTCGTCGGGTCACTAACCTACCCTTCGGCGGTATACTCGGGGTCTACTTAAAAATCTAAAACAGTAGATCACACTCTAATGGGTATTTTTGTAAATATCTTGGCTGAAAAAGGAATGTAATCAACAATTAAATCGGGATGTCTGACTCTCAATTAATTGTTGAGAGAGATTGTCTCAATTTAATCGTCACCTCTTTGACCTACCCATCGGCGGCACTGTAAGTGTGAGATTAAATCCTTGGAATGGTCGGATAAACTGCATGCATGACATCACGTTTGTAATTCCTAAAATTTATTATTTGTTGGGGTGTATGATTTGATTTATATTTCTGTCATGATTTATTTTATACAACTGCATATTATCTCATGGTATCTAAACTGCTAAACATGATAAATTGACTGATGATGACTTCGTAAAAGTGGAAAAGAACAAGAAAGTTGAACTCAATAATCGAGAATGCAAATTAATTTTTCGGAAGAGATGTTCCTCTTAAGCCTTCAAACTTAAGTGACATTGATAAGAATGTCACTGCTGTCACTTGTGTTAAACGAGGGACAAAACAAAATTAGTTCAAAGATGACGAGAATGATTTGTTATCAATCTTGACATCTCACAGTTTACGGGTTGTGTCTACTCAAATGAAATGCTAGTTCACGGCCATTTCCTTTAAAAAAAGCCAAGAATGGGAAGGTAAATGTCTACAACTGTAAGTCATCTAAACTAAATAAGTTAAAGGCTAAACCGAAATATTAATAAAAGGAGAAATATAGGATAAGGAAAGTGATTTCGGATCACTAACCTATGAATCCTTAGAGACTTTCTTAACCGGAATTATGGCCTGGAAGCTAAGTTCTTTTGTAAGAACAAGGTAGCTAGGCATTAATGATTAAAGAGTAATAAACGGGCAATTATTTAAGCTAAGATTGTGGGAGTGATATAAGGAAATAAATTTCGGATTTTAATCCTTAAATGTCGAAGAAATATAATTTCTGTTTTTTGAGTCGTTGGAACAAATGGATTCACTTTCATATCGATAATATAGTTTCCTCAAAGAAAGTGAATATGACATTTGTATACGATTCTGAGACTCGGACATTTATCTGATAAAGTCAAAACCACTTAGTAATGCTGAAAAGGTATATGTAACACATCATAAACTATTAAGACCAATGGTTTCCGTATTTAGATAAACGATTCTTCAGCATCTATTAATTAGTTCATATAGCCTAGAGATAAGATCTGAAGACTGGCTAAGGGTGATTCCTATCTCCCAGTCTAAGAACACTATCTCTAAGGAAAAATGACTAAGTAACCTTTCAACTTGGAAAGGAAATAGAGCTGAAGAAGTATCATATCTTGTTCATATTGACCTTCGGGGTTTTATGAAGATACGAGCTAGTGGGAGCTTTTGAGTAGTGGACAATTTGTCTGATAGCTACTCGAAACGCCAATTAGTTTATCTAAATATTTGGAGGAATCTATGATATTACTAGAGAAACGAGTATTCCATGCTCGGATATTGGCTATAGCATAGTTTGCTAATCGATGCTCGGCCTACCTCCGAGTGAAATGATTTTACTGAAAGGATAAACCATGGATTGCCTTATATTGTTATTGATATAATACAATACACTGCTTAACTCAATTCGGATATTAGTAGCAAAATAACGGTTTACATTATTATGTAATACCGAGAAGTTTACCTAGAAGATGCCTATGAATTTATGGATAAAGAGAGAACTAAGTTTACTCCACTTCCATAAATAGAGGCATTTAGCACTTGGTGCTTGAAGGTAGGACTGGAGATTTTGCATACACGTTCAGATGGTGACTGTTCGTGAAATATCTTAATGCAATGAGTAAAGGCTGGTTATAATATTCTTAAGATTGGATACTGACGGTTACACTGTACAACCTTTCTAAAAGAATGTTTAGATAACGACCTTTGACCTTGAAGTACGGTTACTCAAGGAGTTACTTTCTGATTTAATCAGACCACTTCCAACATTGGTTGTTGGGGATTAGACTGATAAATACTACTGAACCAGATTAGAATGTCAATCCACCCGAATACAGTGGGAGTATGGTTTATCCATTGACTCATTGTGATTTGAGCGAACTTCTGATCTACTGGGTGTGATTTATAACATATGGTCTTCTCTGGAGGGCTGTAAAGGATTCTGACAATAGGAGGTTGGTTTAAAGCCAAAAACCTGAAAATGGAGTTTCGGTACTCCATCTCTGTTCATACTCTTGTAGAACCACATGAGTGTCTCAGGCCCAATGGGAGCAATTGGATCTACGTGGAAAAGAGTTGAATGAATAAGAAAGTTTATCTTTCTAAGCAAAGCCAAGGTGTTTTGGTGGTAACTCCCTGAGAAGTATAGAGTTAAACAGGGGTGATGCCCTGAAACTTTCTCACAACTCGGCCTTGCTTAACTCCATGAAAAGCTGAAAGACTAATAAGGGTGATGCCCTGAAACTTTCTTGCCATACAAAGAAGATTGAATTCATTCGGAACAGAAGGGTTTTTAGCTTAAAGCCAAAGGCAGATTGACTGCCTATGCTTATGTCCATCGGTGGATGAAATTAAACCTTCAGGTCATTAAAATTCACATGTTTTAAAATGTGTGAGCTTGACCAGAACATTGATGAGTCTTTTGTAGACCAGCGAATCAACGTTGGTAAAGTAGTAGACATTAGTGTTTATAAAGGTAACACTGCAATAGTTGTGAACAACATGGGTGTGTTATCTGAAGTCAAGAACTGACAAGCCAAAGATTCTCTAAATTAGAGATATGGACTATATTCTTAGAAATTGATTCGGTCGAATTCATGAGAACAAGTTGTGGCAACGTCCTATGCATCTTATTGGTTAAGATGATAATGCATTTTCGAATGCCAAATTCAATGAGAGGTTTCCTACCCAACCCCTCATGGAATATTTCTCTCAATCTTCGGATATAGAGAAAATGGGATAGATTCTCTCTAGGATAAAGAAAGTTGGGTTATTAAAAGTCAATAAAAGTCGAGTCTTGGATTCGGACGTTGAAATCAGTATAGTGCATCCTCAAGTATCTTGAGAGAATGCGGGATCATATGCTTGTGCATTTGGGTGCGAATCTGAGTGTCGTTGACTGCACTGATTATGATTTTTTGTCGCATTAAGGATGATCGTGAATCGATCTCAGACTCAGTGTTTACTCATTGTGATGGAGCTACAGTCTGAAGCAATCCAGCACTACAAATTTTACTCAGTTAGTCGAATACATAGCAGCTTTCGGAGCGGCTAAAGTGGTGGTGTGGTTTGAGAAGTTCTTTGTTGGATCGGGAAGTGATTCCAGGTCTCGATGAGCCGATACCATTTTACTGTGACAATAGTTGAGAGGTAGCTCATGCAAATGATCTTCACAATCATAAGAGGTCAAAAGCATATTGAAAGTTAGTACCACATGGTCAGATAGATTGTGCAAAGAGGCGGCGTTTCGGTCCTAAAGATCGCCTCGAGCCGACAACCTAGCTGATCAGTTTACCAAGTTGCGTGAGATCTAGTGTCACTGATAAGCGCTTGGCGGGTATAAAATCGGGAGATATGTCTCATTTGCTTTAGAGCAAGTGGGAGAATGTTGTGGATAGAAAAAATAAGGGTGTGGGGCTCTAAAAACAATCATTGCTTGTCTTTACGGGCAAGTGGGAGATTGTTAGATATATTGTGCCCGAAAGAAAATTGTTGCTTGTCCTTACGGGCAAGTGAGAGATTGTTGGAAGTAGCGCCCGAAAGTCAATTTGTGTAATTGTTTTTGAATTAATAAATGACAGATTTATTCTCATCTTATTACTTGCTTCGTGCATGTAAGTAATACACGACTAAAAACCCAAAGTCGTATCATATGTAGCCGTATAACTTAGTGTGTGTCACACATGAGGATTATTTTATGGTGATACACTTGAAATGTAAGTCCGTGGCGAAGTTAATCAAAGTATGGGGTCTACTGATTAAACCACCATTAATGCACCCAGAACATTTTATCGTGTGACTGTGTTATCCGGACCGTCGACATTGGTTGTCAAAATGGGGCCTTTATATATGATGAGAGGCATATAGGACTGAACCGATTTAATCTGCGTTTCTCATATAATTCCGTGATTCAGAAATCTTATTGAATCACAAGATGATCATATATGGATTAACCTTAATCCTAATGTGATTGCATACTCCTACTGGTTTCAGGATAGGGTTTGATGTGTTCGTTAAGGATCGCTAAGAGGAGCGGTCCGAATCACTTTCACATTGGCACTATTCTGGAATGAGTGAGAAGTGTGTGTTTCACAGATATGGAATCCATTCCTTCCTAAATGAGTAGAAAGAAAATCCCCTTATTTGTTGATCCTAGAAACTGATCGATCCCGGGAGTTCATATTGGTTATGAACTAATTGATCACTAGTGGGTTAATGGTAAATAATGATAAGATGTATTGAAGAAGGTTTACGGAAATAATCCTACTTCTGTTCGGATAGTCTATAGAGGGTTAGTTTATTTGTTATGATTATATCAATGGACACTTATCGACTCGACTCGACGTTTTTGAATAAGTTATATCTATAATCGATAGAGTTCCATTTCGGATTTATGGTGGCATAATTCCTGAATTAATAAGTTGAGTAGAAATATTCTGTTCGATGAATATTTTATTCAATTTATTGTAGCTACAGGTTATAGGTCCATGGTGCCCGGGTTGGCTCCTAACACGCAAGTGTTTTCTCGTTTTATGGAACCTCGAGAATAAATTAAATAGTTGGACTATTTAATGAATATGCAATATTATTTATTTGGTAAATAATATGTAAGGTAGAAAAGGCATTTTCTATTAAAAATGACATTGTAATTTGCGCCATTATTGAGGATTAATAGGAGAAGAAAGTTTCCTAGATTATCTCATATGTGTGATTAATTAATTATCTATTTATTGGATAATTAATGGAAAAATTAAGAGACAGATTTTTTAGGAATTATCTCTTATTTTGTAGCAAAAATATCTTTTTCTTATAGGAATAGGTTTTTGTATTGTGAAAAGGATAACTCTCTTGGCTAGTTATTTTCCTATATAAAGAGAGTTCCTCCCAACACAATTTACAACACACAAATGCGCCACACTCAATTAAAATAAAATAAGAGAAAAATTGGTTTCTCATTCTAGTCATTAAGAGAAGAAAAACCTAGGGTTTTTCTTGTGCATATTCGAGGAGGTTCTACGGCGAGGATCGACGTCCACCAGTCGTCGCTAGGAGATACAATCCGGAAGACTACGGCTTCTCCCTTGGTCGATTTTATTTTCTCTCTCCGGTATTGGTAAACTTACTAACCTTCTCATAGGATTAATTAGTTATGTTTCATATCATAAATCGCATAAGCTTCCGCTGTGCAAAGATCGAGTGTCTCGATCGGTGCTATTACTCCCAGCAGATAGATGTCCGTAAAGGAGAACCGATTCTGAGAGTGAATGATGACAGTGTGGCCTTCAATGTGTTGAAGACGTTGGGGTATGCCAAGGATGAATGAAAAGCATGTTATATGTTGGATGACATTGATGAGCTTGTTTTGAAGTTACAAAAGCAATTAGCAGTAGATCTTAAAGTCGCGGAGACTTTGCTGATGAAGGAAGAAGAAGAAGAAAGTGAGGAGGAAACCTGGCCGGGGTGTAGTGAAGGTCGTGCACTAGAAGTATAACTTATATCTTCTGTGGATGTAGGAGGACCCATTCATAGACCTTCCTGGCACAAGTTCTTTGATTTGCAGTTGACTGGCAAGATACTAAAGTTATATTTGGAGGAGCCACCAATGAATTCAATGCTTAAACCTTTTCCCTCTCATCTGAAGTACGTATACTTACAAGATGACAATCTACCCTTGATTATTTCTACAACATTATCACCCTTAGAGGAGGGGAATTTATTGAGTGTACTCAGGGAGCATAATGGAGCATTTGGGTGGACAATTGTGAATATTTGAAGGATAAGCCCATATGTGTGTATGCATAAGATCTCTGTAGATCTGGTGAAGGAAGCAGTGGCTCAACCTCAGAGAAGGTTGATGCCTCAGTTGAAAGAAGGTGTTAAGGAAAAGATTATCAAGATGCTTGAAATGAGAATCATTTTCTTGATTGCTGATAGCGAGTGGGTAAGCCCAATTCATATGGTTCCCAAGAAAGGAGGATTTATTGTTCAACCAAATGAGTTTGACGTGTTGATCTCTGTACGACTGATTACTAGACATTAATTCTGTATCGACTTCAAGAAACTGGATATTCTGGTTATTACCGGATACACATCACCCCTGAGGACCATGAGAAAACTACTTTCACATGTCCCTATGGAACATTTGCCTATAATTGCATGCCTTTTGGATTATGCAATGTTCCAGCCACATTCCAAAGGTGCATGATGTCATTGTTTGCGGATATGGTGAAAGATTTTCTGGAGATATTTATAGATGATTTCTCGTGTTTCGAGGAGATAGCCGTGATTTAATGCTTGGAAACTTTAAGTAGAGTGTGGAAAAGATGTGAAGAGACCTACCTCGTACTTAATTGGGAGAAGTGCCATTTTATGGTCATTGAAGGAATTGTGTTAGGTCACAAGATTTCAAAGAGGGGAATGGAAGTAGACAAGGCTAATATCGAAGTGACAGAGAAGATTCCACCTCCAACAAATTTGAAGACATTACGAACCTTTCTTGGCCACGCAGGATTTTATAGGAGGTTTATAAATGATTTCTCTAAGCCTTCTAGACCTTTGATTGAAATGGTTGCAAAGGATGTACCTTTTGTCTTTGGAGAAGAGTGCAAGGAGGCATTCAATACTTTGAAGAAAATGATGATAACTGCCCCAATTCTTGTTGCCTCAGATTGGAACCAACCTTTCGAGCTAATGTGTGATGCTAATGATACGGCAGTTTGATCAGCTCTGGACAACGAGTGGATAAAATCTTTAAACCGATCTATTACGCCAATCATACACTCGACAGTGCCCAAAACGGAATTACACGACTATAGAAAAAGAACTCTTGGCTTTCATTTTCATAGTTGACAAGTTTAGGTCTTACCTTAAAGGATCTAAAGTCACGGTTTTCACTGACAATGCAGCTTTGAAGTATCTTCTGACCAAGCAAGACTCCATGCCGAGACTATTGTGATGCATTATCTTTATTACAGAGGAGTTTGAAGTTGAGGTTAAAGAAAAGATAGGGTCTGAGAACTAGGTGGGTGACCACATGTCAAGGTTAACACTGATAAAGGAGGAGCAACCTACGGAGATAAAAGAATACTTGTGAGACGAACAACTTTTTGCCAACTCAATAGTAGCTCCAGTCGAGTCTCAACCCAGGCACACGACATGAAGAGTGAGGAAGGTATACCCTTGGTTTGAAAATATTGTTAATTGTATTGAGGGAAGAGACCTACCACTAAAATACACGGACATCGACAATAAGAAGTTTTTTTTATGGATCTGAAGCATTTCTAATGGGATGATACGTATCTAAACAAGATATGTCCCGATAATATTCTAAGGAGATGTATTCATGATGATGAGATTCTGTGCATACTAAGTTATTGCCATTCAAGGGAAGTTGGAGGCCATTATGGGCCAGATAAACAGCAGCAAAGGTACTACAGTGTGGATTTTACTGGCCAACAATATTCAAATCTACGTATGAGTTTGCTATAGCCTGTCATTCCAGTTAAATGACTGGTAATATTTTGAAGCAGAACCAAATGTCATTGCATAGTATCTTTGAGGTGGAGCTATTTGATGTTTGGGGGATTTATTTTGTTGGACCTATTAGAGTGTCAAAATATAATTGTTGCATCCTGGTAGAAGTCGACTATGTTTTCAAATGGGTTGAGGCAGTGGCCTCACCTACAAATGATGTCGGGGTTGTCTTCAGATTTCTAAAGAAGAACATTTTAACGAGGTTTGGGCTACCAAGAGCCATTATTAGTGATGGAGGGAGCAATTTCTATAATAGGTTGTTTGAGAAATTGATGACTAAGTATATTGTGCGACATAAGATTCTCGTAGCATATCACCCCAGACAAGAGGACAAGTTGAAGTTATGAATATAGAAATAAAGAGGATTTTTTAGAAGACTGTGAATCCCATGAGGAAGGATTGGTCTTTGAAATTAGATGATGCTTTATAGGCGTATAGAACTACTTATAGGACCACCATTGTGAAGCCACCGTATATGATAGTGTTTGGGAAAGCGTGTCATTTACTGGTTGAACTATATCATCGTGTCCTGTGGGCTACTTGGTTTCTAAACATGGATGCAAGTTTAGCCGGAGAAAAGAGATTATTGGAATTGAATAAACTTGAAGAGTTCCGACTTCACGCGTATGAAAATGCGAAGACTTATAAGGAAAGAACGAAATTCCAACATGTGAAGAGGATTCGCAATTGCACCTTCAAAGTCTAGATGGTTTGGACCATATGTCATCACAAAAGTCTTCCATTCGGTGCATGTGAAGTAAAGGATGAACAGTCTAGCGAGATTTTACATTGAAGCGACCATATAGGTGAATTATTACATAGAGCACAATTACGACACCGAGTTCGAAGTCTTATGTTGGACGACCCAATTTACAAGTGAAGGAGCCGTATTAGTACAATCGCACTGGAGAATATAAATTTAGAACTATTTCTAAAACCTTAGTTATTATTTTATTTTGAAATATTGAGTCATTAAAGAATGGATGACAATCGAGAAGGTTTTTTTTCATCACATAAATCTTTTGTCATCTGACTGCAGATATATGCAGTTTTTTCCTTAGCAATTCTCATGTGATCCCTTGTTAAAGTTTTCGCGTCTTACTTAGGTCAATCAAGAATAAAGTGGCTTATCTTTGTTTTTGCGCATTCCTTAGGTTTGTACGATTACGCAACTTTGATTTTCTTATTACCTTTCGCATGATACTCAAAGTTTTGGAAGTATTTGAATGCGAGATGAATACTTGGAAGATGGATGCTCTAGGAGATTATTCATGATGGTTATGCTCCATGATTGTATACTTAACTCGGAATACCAATTCCAGAGCTATGTACCTCTTCTATTTTAAGTTTTATTCTGAGTCATTGCGGGAAATGCCTATAGTAGGCGGTCTTAGCTTGAAATTTGATATTGAAACTGAAAAAGGCATTAATTTTGAAAATTTTAGAGTATTTTTTAGCTTGCCTATTGAACGCCTTGTGTAAGGAATCGTTATAAAATGATCCCAAGAATGATTTGAAGCTAGCTATTGTATATTCAATTTAGTATGGAAGAATGAGAATGTGTTATATTGCATGAAGTAGTGACTTATTAATTGTTATTTTTCCATTGCATTCACTTATTTGAGCACGTAATCTAAGTGAGAAGGGTTTGAGGTTATATGATGGGTTATTTTATCCGTAAATCATTATTTGTTTGTGTATATACTTTAACTGATAGTTTAAGGTCAAAGAAAAGTAGTATGAACATCACAAAAGGTGGAACGGGAAAAAACGGGCTAGTGAGAGAGTGAGGAAAAGAAAAAAATGAGAGAAATCTGCCAGAAAGAAAAAAGAGAAAAAATTGAAAAATGCGAAAAGCATAAAGGCAATGAGGGAAGCAAATTCAAGCGTAAAACGCACGACCCTCGCATAAAACTAAAAAGAAATGAGGACCTTTGAGTAGTATTCGGTCCCGTAGTCCGCCCGGCCTGATTAAGGTACAATGTTGTGTAACTGAGTCTGAAAGGAAGAAAAAGCGAGTGTATGCATAGGGAAGTTGAGATTGAGGTTAATATAACTTGATTCTTTTCACGAATTCACTATCACGACGATTTATCGCATGACACATTAATGCATTGGTAAGGGATGATTAATGAGAAGCTTATGGATATTTTCCTGACACATGTTCTACATGAAATCTTTATTGAGCATATGATAGTTAGTGGGGATTGTTTTGGAGGTACATTTTGCCTTGATACTCTGCTCGAGGATGAGCAAAGGGCTAGCGGGGGGGTTGTTGATGACGGTTAAAATAGCATATCCTACGACATCAACACTCTACCCATTATGAGCTAAAAATAGTTGTTTCGGCCTTTAAATGTGAACCATTTGTGTATAATGCAATATGTCAGGTTCACGGGATAAGTATTTAGTATTTTGAATTATTATATCCAGAATTGGCATTACTTCGTATTTTGGATTATTTTTAGTTTATGAATTAAGGCCATGAGTTAAGGACGGATTATGAAGCAGATGGGATGAAAGAAATGGACCTAGGGTTTCCAGAACATTCCATGATTAAGTCGGTTGACGAAAAAAGATGAAAAAGTCCTCGATGAGTCGGCATCGCCTTTTGATGCATCGAGCACCCAGAACCTTCTTGAACACGTTTTCTTGGATTAGGGGTAGTTTTTAGGGTTATCTAAGTCGGTTGTAAGACTATAAATAACATGCACTGGCCTCGGTTTTCAATGTACCATTTTTCACTCATGACAAATATTATGCAATAAAAGTTCTTTCGTTCTTTATTTATTTATTATCTTCATGAGTTCTAGTCACTGATACGATGGATTCGCCTACTAGGGAGAGATCTGAGAAAGATCTATGCTCATTTTTTAGGGTATGAGTTTCTGCCTCTTTCTAGATGTAGATTTGTCGTTGTTCTATGTGATTAGTATGCTTTGATTGTTATTATTAGTTCTAATCATATAGTAGTTAGTTTATTTTACCCCATATGTGTATAGATCTGAATCGTTGGTGAAGATTTCATGAAATAGATGTTGTGTTCTCTCGAGTTATCGACGGTATCGATGAATCGATATACCTAGTAAATCCTTTTTCATGACAATCGGCGCCAGCTACATCTGATTGACAGATTTAATTTACATGTTTTTAGCCTGGTCAACTATTTGCATGTCATAAAATTAACATGAAGGACGCTAAATTGATGTGTGAGTTCTGACTTAGTCTTGATCGATCCTTAGGAATGTGCAAATCAATCCACGATAGCTTCTTAGAGAGGTTTTCGGTCTTGAGCCGACTAGTCCTAATCATTATTGCATGTGAATTAATACAACCAACGAAGGAGGTTAATTGCACATAGATACCTAATGCCCTTTCAATGGAAGTAGCAGAGTATTAGGATTAGCACCCGTAGCAATTAAAGATCTAGAAAGTCATCACGGGGAAGAACAATTCATATATTGGGGGGGGGGGAATAACTACTAACTCATAATTAGACTAATACATTACAAACTCTTATGTGCTTTTGTTGAACTTGCATAACCTGGCCATAAGGATTGGATCAGACTGATTGACAGGAAGTATGGAAAATACGTGTTTCTCCTTCCCGAAAAGTCTCGGAAATCCTCCAGCCGGAATCCTTGCAGTTCTACTGCAAGCTTGTGCCGCAGTAAGAGAAGTCAAAGATTTTCAACACAAACTTTGTCCAAATTGTAGTACAAGTCATACCATTGAGTGCTGAAAAAATGTAGGTGGCTTCTATTATGAGGATATCCAGAACACTTTGCAGGAGAATCTCCAACCAAGAGAAAGAAAGGGAAACATAATCAAGGAAGTGGAAAAGGAGGTTCAAGTCGACCTGTTCGTGTGTTTGCTATGAATGCGGAGATAGCGGAACTAGATGATAATATTATATCAAGTATCTTTAATTTGTATATTCTATGTTATTAAAGTACTTTTATAGCACGTTAAATCATGTTATATTTGTATTTAAATAAATGAATTTACATCTTAGATATAATAATATTAAACAACTTAGCGGTTACAACTTTGTTTCACACCGGAGCGTCTAATACATTTGGGTTGACTAAGATAGCAAAGAAACTAAACTTACCTTCGGAGACCTTAAGGAATTCTTTGGAGATAACTACATCTTTAGGAAAGGTAACTATGGTAACCAAAATTACACCTCAAGTTGATGTACGTGTAGGAACCTATCGGTGTAAAAGTGATCAGATAGTGTTGGACTTTTTGGACTTCGAAGTGATTCTTGGAATAGATTGGCTATCCGAGAATTATGTTGACTTGGACTTTAGAGAGAAATGTGTGACCTTTAAGGTACCCGGGAAATCGTCTAAGACCTTTCAAGGTAATGTATACAAGCCTAGCAAGAAGCGTCATCCGATAATTTAAGCAATTAAGGCTATAAGAGCTTGTCAAAAGGGTTGTGAAGGCTACTTGTTGTATGAAAAGGATGTAGAACAAATTAGGCCTACGTTGGAAGAAAGCCCTATAGCAAAGGAGTACCCTGAAGTATCCCCGGATTACCTACCAGGCAATATGCCGGATAGGGAAATAGTGTTTGAGAGAAAGCTAGCACCAGGAGCGGCACTAGTGGCCAAGGCACCTTATAGGATGGCTCCAGTTGAATTGAAAGAGTTGAAGGCCCAACTTAAAGATATGCTTGAAAGGAATATATTTCAACAGAGTACTTCACCGTGGGGAGCCCCTATTCTGTTTTTCAAGAAGAAAGACGGTAGCATGAGGATGTGTATTGATTACCGGGCTTTGAATAACCTCACCATCAAGAAAAGATATCCCCTATCGAGGATTGATAACCTGTTTAATAGTTGCAAGGCAAGAGAGTGTTTTCTAAGATTGATCTTAGGTCAGGTTATCATACGTTGAAGATCAAAGTGGCTGATATATCAAAGACGGCTTTTAGTACTTGATATGGACATTATGAGTTATTGGTTATGCCATTTCGACTTACTAATGCTCCATCACCATTTATGGACTTAATGCAACGTGTTTTCATGACTTATTTGGATTATTTTGTGATAGTGTTCATAGACGATATCCTTATTTACTCAAAAGATGAGAAAGATCAAGAAGAACACTTAAAGATTGTGTTGAAAACCTTAAAAGTAGAAATAGTTGTACGTTGAGTTTTGAAAGTGTGAGTTTTGTTAGAATCAAGTTAATTTCCTGGGCCAAGTGATTATTGGGGATGGAATTCAAGTCGATCCGGCAAAGATTGAAGCGGTTGAGAATTGGCCTAGACCTACCACAGTTTCAGAGGTGAGAAGTTTTCTGGGGTTGGCCGGATATTGTCGGAAGTTTGTGCAAGACTTTTCAAAGATAGCTAAATGTTGGAATAAAATTTAGTTTTGATGATGATTCATTGATGGCGTAGATCAAGTGATAATAAAATACTTGACCACCATAAACCAATACTAGCAAGAGGACTAGGTCTATCATAGTATAGCTATAAAGAATCAAGGTCGATCCCACAAGGAACCAATTGTGGATCATTTATATACAAACAATTAATCATCAATGTCAAGGACAAAAAGCGGTCTATGACCAAAAAAAGACAAGAAAGGTAAAGGACAAGACTTGACACAACACAAATAAAGACACGTAATTAATCTCCCCAATTATTATATTATCGTTTGGAATTAGAGATTCTGTATAATTATGCTAGATTCGACAACTATTAATCTGATTCGTATTTCTTTTATATTGGCTACGGGAGTCATCCCCTAAACGAGATCTAGCTCCGGTTAGGCCATCTAGATCACTATGCTACATTACGTGACTTCGTTTTTTAGGCCTCCATCTCATATAACTTGCACGCTCACAAAACTAGGGATGCCGATATTAACCGTATTCCTCACCTAGGCAACATTCTTGTGATTAGGCGTACTTCCTAGATGATCGCATCAGTCTTTGTCCCATTAACAATTACCTGCACGGTCTCATGTTAATCTACGATTTACGTATCACTAGGTGTCGACAATTCCCAAATACAGAACAGCTCTAGATCTCGCTGAATGTCCCGGAAGATCAATTCATGAGCCGACCTAGGAGCCCTATATTGGTATTTCCTAATAAAACGCTAATTAAAACAGACGAGCAACGTAGCCGTAGCCATACCTACTAAGATAAGAAATTCTAGGTGGACAATCACACCATAAAGACGTGGCTAGATTGACGCGGCGAAAACCTAAATCTTAGCGTTTCTACATACGTAACGGATAAAATAGAGATTAATAAAACAATTATATAGATCTACTAAAAACACGGTTGTCGATCATACCAAAGTCATCTATTGGTCACCGGTGAACAGATCTGGGCGTGTGGATCCTTATAGACAAGGAATCCCCACTGCCTCATATCGTATCCTTAGATCAACATCGTTTGGAGAAGAAGGAACAACCTCAAACAATAAACAATAATTGGGGGGACTTAATTACAAAGAACAAAGAACAAAGAAATAAATACAAGAACTTACATTATTGCAGAACTTGTATAAAAACTGCTCTGAGAAACTGAGAATTTTATTATGAATTGAGAGAAGTGTCTGAGGTGTATTGTAAATGAAATTCGTACATCTCTATTTATAGGGGTTCAAGCTAATTAATAGATATACTTCAAAATATCAAAACAATTAGAGATAACTCCCGGCCGATCTCAGAAGAAAAAATGCGCCCCCCTTCATGCGTGTCCTCCATCGGCGCCAACTCTTCGGATTGGCTCACCGGCTCTTGTCATGCCTTACTCCTCTTTCCGTGCTTATCCGATCTTTATCTTTAATGCATCGGATTTTCTTGATTTATCTTGAGATTTAATTCATCCATTTGTAATTATCCTCCAAAATTTATCTCAATCTACAAAATAAATATTTATCCCAAAGTAAATAATAAAATAATAAAAACAGATAAATACCAAATTATCTCTTTTAAATAATACAAAATGGATAAATACCAAATTATAAATTATAAATCACATAACATTAAATAATCAATATAACACGTGATTTAATTATAAAATATATATTATTAATCTCGATTTAAGGTCAACGTTGATGACTTTTACGGGTATAATTTGACCGTCATCATTCATCTTATTCAAGAACATATTTGTTTACACCCCATTGATGATGTGCTGAAACTAGCTGTTATAGTGAAAGGCTAAAAGATGTCTATAACTGAATGTATATGATTTATTAGAGTCTGATATTTGTATAGGTTACATCAGACAAGCATTATAATAGTTAGAGAGTCGTAAGACTGATAACTAGAAATCACTTAGAAAACTGGAAAGTATCTAAATAACTGAAATACATTTAGATAACTATCAAGTCATTCAAAACTGACTCAGATTACACCAAGAAGCGGCGTTCACTTTAACCCGGGAAGGTAAGTTCATTGAGGACACATACTCGGTTGGCTTATAAAAGAGAAGGTTGAGGAACAAACTCAGATTTGAAGAACCGAGGGTCTGATTCGATTATAAAAGATTTGAAGAAGCGAGGTTCAAACTCGATTATGAAAATTGAGGCTGTAAAGTTAGAATTCGAAGCAAGTGTGTGGTGACCTAAATCGACTTTATGGATCTTGTATGAAGTCCTATGAGTCATAAGGACAATGAACTCTTAGAAGATATATGCTTAAGGTGTGCTCTGATTAAGTCAATAATAATCAGATGAAAACTGTAGTACTGAAGTTTTTGAAGAAGATTAAAAACTCAGTTAATACTCCAAGTCAGTCCAGAAACTGACAACTGACAAACTCAGCATGAAACTGATCAGGATACTCAGTTTCATAGTCAGTCATCCAACAAATAGATAGTACAGTCGAACGTTGTAAAGGAAGCAATTCTATTGGATGAAATACTGACAAGTCAGAACGGCCACAAAATATAGCCGTTACAAGATAAACGTTGTTACAATTCGAATTCAAGCAAGATGAACGTTGGAACTCACACTATAAATAGAGGACTTTACACCAAGCATCAAATACCAAGAATTAACAAGATTACTAGCACTTTCGTGCAAAAGTCTAGTTCATTCGAATTGCCATCATTGTTATCTGCGCTCAACAAGATCATATCTAGAATTCTTCAAGTGTTCAAGCTACACATAATTTATTCAGAATCTGACACTTTGAAGAACCACAAACAAGAATCATTTTATTGATTATCAGCCCAACTTTGATTCTTAATCAAAGGTTTAGACTATGAAGCAATCCGGTGAAGGAGTTTCCAAGGACAGTTGTATCAGCAATCGGGTAGACTGTGTTTGTGGTGGTAGCTGGTGAAATGGCATATGTAACCCTTCAAGGACCAGTGGTTCAAGCATTTGAAGAGCAGAAATCCAACATGTTCTTTGACTGTATAGATAGTGAAGCTAAGATTAGCCAAGGACTATTGTTTAGGACTTTTTGTAACAGTTTACCTTAAGAAGTTCTAGTGGAATATTCCTCTACACACGAGAGGAAGAGTGGACGTACAAGATTACACCACTGGAACCACTATAATTATTGTTTATTTACATTACGCACTTACATTCTTTTACAGCATTCATTTACTCATACTGAAGAACTGATTGTTACACTGACTCACAGCTCACAAACTGACATTCATAAGAATTCAGTTTAACACACTCAGCTTTCACAGAAAATAACAAGATCAAGAAAAAGGCTAAAATTTATATCCGCTTCTGGCTAACTTAGTTTTTTTATAAGTCAGCTTTCACTTAGACTCAGCTCAGTCAGCTTAACTCATTTTAACTGAACCTAAATCGCTTAAAATCAAGTTTTTAGTGACAAGTTTATTCACCCCCCCCCCTCTAAACTTGTTTCAGCCTTTCCAAAGGACCAATACTAAACCACTCACCAGGCTCACACAAAAGAATTTGATGTTTGAATGGACTAGTGAGTGTGAGAAGGCTTTTTAGACATTGAAGGAAAGATTGACTTCATCACCAGTTCTGGCAGTTCCAGAGATCTTCGACAACTACGACGTCTACACCGATGCTTCGGGACAAGGTTTGGGATGTGTGTTGATGCAAGGTGGAAAGGTAATCATTTACACATCTAGACACTTAAACGTGCATGAAAAGAACTATCCAACACATGATTTGGAGTTGGCAGTAGTAGTCTTTTCCTTAAAGACTTCAAGGCATTATTTGTATGGAGTGAAAGCAAGAATCTTTACGGATCACAAGAGTTTGAAGTATTTCTTCACCCAAGAGAATCTAAATATGAGAAGAATGAGATGGCTAGCATTTGGGAAGGATTATGACTTGGATATTCAATACTATCCGGGTAAATCCAATGTGGTTGCAGATGCTGAGTAGGAAACCAGTGTTTGTGGTTCAAGGGTTGAAGATGTGGTAGAACCGTTAGATGGGATAAAAACCCAGGGTATTGAGCAGTTTCGGAATCATATGTTTGTGGCACTGTTGTTAGCAAGATCTGAGATGATGGATGATATTTGGGCAAAACAAGATGAAGAATCGGTTTTGGTAGATTTGAAGTGCAATGCTAGAGAAAAGCCTACAGTGGGTTACGTGTTAGACAAGACCAGAAACCTTTGGTATCAGGATCAGTTGTGTGTGCCTAATGTTGGTGATTTAATGGAAAGAGTTATGGATGAAGCACACATAATTGCCTTTGCAGTGCATTCGGGAGCTACCAAAATGTTTAGGGATTTGAAGGAATGTTTTTGGTGACCCTTAATGAAGTTTGAAATAGCTAAGTTTGTGGCTAAATGTGATACTTGTCAAAAGGTTAAGGCAGAACATAGAAAACCGGGAGGTATGCTTAAGCCTTTTGACATTACCAAGTTGAAGTGGGTTAAGATCACAATGGACTTCATCACCGGTTTTCCAAGAACCAAGACTGGATACGACATGATTTGTGTGATTGTTGATAGTTTGAATACATCAGCCTATTTCATGCATACAACAGTTGATATGTCTTCGAAGAAAATGACTACACTTTATTTGGATAATATAGTGAAGTCGCATAAAGTACCTATCTCAATAGTTTCGGATCGTGATAGTTGGTCCATCTACCATTTATTGAAGATTTTGCAAAAGGCATTAGGTACAAAGTTGGATTTGTGTACGGACTTTCATCCCCAAACAGATGGACAATCGGAAAGGACAATCGAAACACATGAAGATATTCTAAGAGCATGTGTTTTGGAAGTAGGCGGATCATGGGATGATTACCTACCCGTGGCTGAGTTTTCTTACAACAACAGCTACCATGCAAGTTTGGGTATGCCACCGTTTGAAGCCTTGTATGGGAGAAGTAGTCGTACGCCGCTTTTGTGGGATAAAGTCAGGGAGAAGCAACTTACCGGACCGGAAATGGTTGAACAAGCTAAATAAAAGGGTTTTGTTGGTAAAGAAGAACTTGAAGTTAGCTCAAGATCATCTGAAAAGTTGGGTGATGTTAAGTAGAAGACCTTTAGAGTTTGATGTTGGTGAAAGAGTTCGCCTTAGAGCATCACCAATGAAGGGAGTTAAAAGATTTGGCCAAAAGGGAAAGTTAAGTCCAAGGTATGTTGGACCTTTTGAGATCATTGAAAGAGCTCGACCCTTGGCTTACAAGTTATAGTTACCGGAATCAATGTCAAGAGTTCACAATGTGTTTCATGTGTCTATGTTCAAGAAGTGCTTAACAAAGACGGATGTTTAAGCTACATTTGACCCAGAAGTTCTTCAACATAACCTTGTGTATGATGAGAAACCAGTTAAGATTTTAGATTGGACGGAAAATATGATCAAAAGACGGTTGGTTCCTTTGGTCTTGGTGTAATAGAGCAACCACTCATCGAATGAAGCAACTTGGGAAGTAGAGGATGACATGATCCAAGAGTTTCCTGATTTTCAGGTTTTACCAGGTACGTTTCAGTTTCGAGGACTAAACTCCTATTAAGGATTATGGATTAAAATATTATATTTATTATATTTAAGGATCGAAAGTATTATATACATATTTAATAAATATGTATGAAATGGGAATTCTTGGATAAATGGTAATTAACTGGTAATAAAAGGAATTAATTAGTATTAATCCCATGGAAGTTAATTTCTACAAACAAAACTCCCCATGACTCAAGGGAGTTGTCAGAAAAGCAGTTTATTGACAAAGTTTGAACTCTGAGAAAAAACTTGAGAGCAAAAGAAAGGTAAAGCTAGTTTCCCTAAATTCTCATTGACTTCTTGACAGATTCTAGATTCATTAGAGAAAGAGAATTGTGAGAAGACAGGGATCATTTTGATATCATGTTTTCCAAGTTTCAACAAGGTATGAATTTAACCCTTTTTTGGAGGATCATTGAATATGATCAAGTATTAACATCTTTCATGAAGTAATTCGCTAGTTGTTTAGAAACATTGATCTTAATTTGTTTATGAACCAATTGTGGATCAAATAGGTTTTGTTGGAGTTTACGGGCAAGAGCTGCAATTTTCTTGAAGTCTTGGAGTTGGATTTTGCTTGCTATCAAGTAAGAGGCTCTTCATGTGACTTAATTATGTTTTATAAGGTTAAGGTTTGTATTTTGGTATGTTTTGGTGCTAGAAACCATGTTTAGAAGTGGTTGTGGAAGTATGAGATGTTATGCTTTTTTTAAAGTTGTGTTTTCCTACTATTTTGTTGTTAAAATGTATGATAAATATGTTTGGAAATGAGTAAAAATCGTAAAAGTGCAGAAAACTTTGTTTAAGGCAGTATTTGGGATTAATGTGCGCATAGCGCTTAGAGCATGCACATTGATGGTAGCGAGAATGTGCTTTAGAATATTGAGTTATTTTAGCATGCACATTAGGGGCATAGTGTGTACTTTGCATGACAAAAAGCAAGCGTAATCATCAAAGAGCTTTAGCGGCGCATTGAATCTAAATCGCGCGCATTGCATGTGAAGCGTGTGCAATGCTTGTAAAGTGTGAGCCAAAAGGGTTGTTGGTGTTTTCTACAATTTCGAGCCCCGAATCCAGGTTGAATGTTGTTTCTTGATCTAATAACACTCAATCAACATGAACAAGCCTTGATTTAGCTTCTGAGGCGTTTAGTTCCGGCACCGAATGGATTCTTCAAAAGTTTTGAAGTTTTGGACTGTCGGAAGGGCATGATAGGCTTGTGCATTGATGAATTAGCATTAATTAATGTCTGTGTATGTTCTAGGATGTCGTGTCTAGATGTCTAAGTGAGGGAGTAGGGCTGCTAGGTGAGTATTGCCTTGAAAATACTTAGGTATCTAGTTAATGATTGATAAAATACATGTTTGTGTAGTAAAAGACTAAACATCATGTCATTCTTGGTAAGGCACAAGTTTATATCGCGATGTGTGGGCGGTCAGTAAAAGTCAATCACTCCGTAGGTTCACAAGACCCCAAGTACGGAGGGACTTCGGCGAACGTGTACACTATCGGGACTAGCCCGAGGCTATTTGTGTGATCCATAGATAGGTTGCATACGATATCTCACAGCGAATATACACCATGCGTAGTGCCTTTGAATGTGGATTAACAAAGATAAGCTAAGTTAGAAACAATGTAAGTACGACATGTTGATGAGCATGAAGTGAACCTTAGAGTTGTGTCTGTCGAATAAAGATAATTGAATAATTTATGAATTAACCATATGTTATAAACCGTAATTAATTCATGGCTTGTACCTTTTACTATATACATTTGTAATTACGTCGAATGCATGTTTGTTTTGTATTTGAGGATTCGAAGATGAACAGGTGGAACAAGAGTTCGACAAGGAACTTGAGGATGATATTGGATGCTATGCTATGCTTTTGTCATGCTTTATATTATCATAATCTATGTTGTAATTCATATTTCAGGATAATTTTGTATTTTATTTCAGGACTTATAAGTTAAGTTTGTATCTCTTTCTTTTACGACATCGTATCTTTGTAAGTTTGGAGTCTCGATTTTGTAAGATACCCTTCTATCTTTAGTATGGATGTTTTCTATTCTTGTTACTTTTATACAAAAAAATATACCCGAGTCATTTAGCTTCCGTTATTGCTAAACTCGATACGACATTGTAGAGGATTACGTATAATACATAATTAAATATATATTATACAGGCCAAATGGTTCGTTTTAGGATAAAGACTCGGCCGGGAACGGGGTGTTAAAGTGTTAATGAGGGCTCCTGTGGCGGTCCTTGGACCATTGATGGTGTTTTTTTTGTTCATTTTGTTATCATTGATTATTTCTTTTGCTTTGTATTGTTTGTGGTCCGGGTGAAGCTTACGGCTCTATGGGCTTCTTCACCTTTTTTTTTTGTCAAGGGTTCTCTCTGAGATCATGTCCTTGAGAAGCCATTTTTTTTGTTTGTTTGTATTTAGTAGCTCAATTGTTTAGTTTCTTCGTTTGTGTCGTCCGGGCGGTGCTCCGGTTCTATGTTGGTGTTTTCTGGTGTTAGTTCAGGTTTTGGATAAAATCTTTCATCTTTCGTGAAGAAAAATAAACTACTGCATTACATTAAGGGGGAAGAATGCAATGGAAGAACTAATACACAAAAGACCAAGATAAATGATATGCCATGATCGACCATCTGTAATTCCAAGACGAGTCTTTTCACAAGATTGCAAACCCAACTAGGAAATCAAATCCACCAAATACGTACACAAAGGAAACAAACTTTAAGGTTTCGTAAAAAGTATACATTGAGTTTTATGGATGCAAACACATTTAACTTTTAAGGGGAAGTAATTGAAGTACATGGGTTTCAAAATCTTCCTCTTGAGGTACGGTGTCCTGACCAAGTGTTTATATCAGAACCAGGTTCTATTGGCGAGATCCATATATCATTTTTTTCACAATAAAGCCTAATAAAACTAAATTCTTCAAGGTCTACAAAAGAAGATGCCAACTCCATGAAAAGACATTACATTTTTTTTTCTCCATTAGTTTTCTCAACCTTTTGCAGTGGGGGCATTATATCATAACATAATAATGCCAATGGAAATATATGTCCAGGAACACCTTCGATGCCATTGAATCTGAACTTCTTAGAGTATCAATAGGGACAGAATTTATGGGAAAAGATTCTAATGGTAGACTTTACTAGATGTTTGGACGCAAGGCCAGATGCTTGTCCACGGGTATTAGCGAATATGAATCCGGAGTACACAAGGGAAATTCGGGTCATAAAGCTTCAACCTGCAAACAAAGCAACATCAAAAAGATTGCCAAAGGAGATAGTCACATGATGCTCCCTTCCTGCCTGCAATGCCCCGTTTCAGAGAATTTACGAACTCGTTGTCTGGAATACAACTTTTTAGAAGAAACAGCCTTTTTAAGATGCAAACTAGTGCCCAAACTTGGCTTTTGGAGTAATGGTGCCCGGAATTAGAAGAATATCCAATGTGTACCACCATAGCATATAGATCGTAGTTCAATTCAGGGCAAAATTAGGATTTTAGTCCTCTAACTTGGCCTATTTTGGATTTTAGTCTGCTCTGCTCGGTGAGGAAAATAGTCCTCTAAGTTGGCTATTTTTGGATTTTAGTCTATCCGCCGGAAATAGGCGATTGGACACCGGAATCTTTAAAAATGCTTACGTGGCAGCCTAGTTAGAGGACTATTTTTAAAAATTCGGTGCCCAATCGGCTATTTCCGGCGGATAGGACTAAAATCCAAAAAAAAGCCAACTTAGAGGACCATTTTCCTCACCGGAGCAGAGCAGGACTAAAATCCAAAATAGGCCAATTTAGAGGACTAAAATCCTAATTTTGCCTTCAATTCACCTGTGAAAAGGGACAAAACATTAATATCACTTCAAAAAGATGAGAACATAATTCAAGAAACATCTTTGTAATGATAGAATACTCACATTTTGAGTTTGAGAACCAAAGAGTATAATCCGACACGTCCAACTCTAATGGAAATGCTACAAGTTTATCAATCTTCTCCACAAAAATGACCATTACTTTTAAATCTTATGAAATGAAACACAACAACAAAATGTGTGCGGTCCAACATCAATTTGCTTTTCATGAAGGATTAGAACTTCTTTACACAATTCTCACACGTGAATTCCGTATCGAATCCTCAATCCATTCCACCCTAGTGAAAGACTTCAAGCACCAGGGAGTGTGTTTGCATCCTCGATCTCTAAACTAACGTCATCTAAAAGATCGTAGGTATCTATGAGACAAGAAGTAAGGGAAAACGAATTGTTATTCAGTCAATATGTTGAACATGTGATGTGCGGACGAGAAAATAAGCTGTAAGGAGAAAGAAATCATTAGATTATAGATGTAGGCATTAAAATACGCCGGAACTGAGGAATATAAGCCAAATTGAAGATTTTAACGAAATATAGTGTTTATGTGCTAGCTATTACCTCTACTATGCCTTACCTGGAATATGTTGAGTGTGAATACTGAATAGATAGACACAAAATCATAGTAATGCAAGCGATAGAAAACCGGATGAAATAGAAAGAGCAAGAATGATATATCAATCAAGAAAATGAGAGGCCTCCTCAATCTTGTACGATTGTACTTTTCAGTGGACCCAACATTTACGTTGGAAAAGACGACAAAATGAGGGACATCATCAAAAGAAGTGTTTTTGCAGAAAACATAGCCGTTATGGAAAAAGAGTGATAAAAGCTTTCACCTTATTCTATATCTCTTTATTGTAATTGATTCTGCACTTTTGTTTTCCACGTTATGGAAAACACCGCCGTTCGGGGAAAACGATAAGCAAAAGCATCATTTAATTAATTTTTGCAACAAACACTGAGTCGAAAATTGTAGATTTCGGAAACATACAAGGACAAAACTATAAAAAAAAAAGTCCCAATTTTATTTCAGATTCTGTGAGACAAGAAGTAAGGGGAAATGGATTATTATTCTTGTCGAACATGTGATGTGCGGATGACAAAGTACGTACGCTATAAGGAGAAAGAAATCCTTAGGAAATTAGGAATATATAGAAGCCAAATTGCAGATTTTAACGAAATATAGTGTCTATGTGCCTCAGAATATGTTGGACCAACAGTCTAGATTTGTAAATTATCCTGACTTTAGATTTTGGACTTAAAAACAACGCCTCCTCATCATTGAAATGAATAGTACATGACGTAAAATAAGAGTAATGCAAGTGATAGAAAACCGGATGAAATAGAAAGAGCAAGAGATACATTGATCAAGAAAATGAGAGGCCTCCTCAATATTGTACCTTTCGGTGGACCCAACATTTACTTTGGAAAAGACGGACAAAACGAGGGACATCATCAAAAGAAGGGTTTTTTGCAGAAAACACCGCCGTTACAGAAATAAAAAAGTGATAAAAGCTTTCGCCTTTATTCTCTATCTCTTTAGTGTAATTGATTCTGCACTTTTGTTTTCCACGTTATGGAAAATACCGCCGTTCGGGGAAAAAGATAAGCAACAAACACTGAGGCGAACATTGTAGATTACGGAAACATACAAGGACAAAAATTAAGAAAGTCCCAATTTTATTTGAGATTTAGTGTGGTTTCTAGTTGTGTTTCTCGGCTTCATGTTCTTCCATTTCAATAATTAGAGATGAAAATAAACAACACAAAACATAAAGAAAAAAATAAAGAAAAAGCCATCACAGGGTACCTATACATGGAGGCCTAGGATAAATGATATGCCATGATCAACGACCAGTAGTTTTATCCAGAGTCCTTCCACATGAATTTTTGAATCCAAATGCATACTTGTTGATTTGGTTAAAACAATCACAGGAAGAATGACCCCACTGATTTTTCGTGAATATTTGGGTCCAAATTTACTCCCCTTATATAGATGGGAGAACTCTGAGAGACTGATGGGAGCTCGTGCCCCCATTTTTGGAAATTACTAAACTGCCCATTGCAATTGTAATATTCACAGGGAATTGCTACGTATATTTTGTTCTTCTCTCTTAAAGCTAAATTTTTATGTATCGTGGTGTTACTATCTTTAAACTTCAATAAAGTAAAGGTTCGATTCCCCTTGTTATCATTTTTTCTTTTTCCAATATTTCCTCTTTTTCTACTCTTTTTTAAACTCTATTTTAGTAGTCAATATCCTTATTCACGTATTCCTGATTTAGCCGTTTAATTATTTAGTAATAATAGTCATCACACTCCTAATATTAAAAAAGTATGCGCAATATCTCTTCAAAATCTAAACTAACCCCAATGTTCTTATTTATATCCGAAAAAGGTTGTTTTTTTTTTTTTTTTTTTTTTTTTTTTTTTTTTGGTTTTTTTAATGAACATCTACTATTTAGCATTATACTTTGAATTATGTCTGTGTTAACTGAAATCATGCCTTGTATAGATTGTGTGTTAACTATTATTGCTTGCATTAAATTTCTTCTATTTGTTGAGGTATATTTACTAAAAACATTTCGCACCATACATGAAAGTATAAATACTGATACAGAATCAGTTTTGTTGTCATCATTTAGACAATATAAAAAATGTCATTTACTTTTCCCACTCTCAATAAATATATATTTTCAATATACTACTTCAGTTCCAAATGTAGTTGTCAAAGTCATTTGTTCCCTTTTATTTAAGGCAGTTACATTTTCAATACATCATTTTTTGTGTTTTTCCTACATCTACCATAATTTATTGATGAGTGAGAAAATAAAAATAAAATTGTATTAATTATAGTGTAGGGTTTTAGTCATTTTGGTATTCTAGTTAAAGCATTAACCCACCTCTTTAATATGCGTGTTTTTCCAGATGCATTAGTTATTTTGGAACAGAGGAACTATTTGGAATCAGGGGCCCAAATACGTATTGAAGAGAAAAGGAAGAGGAATTGCGTAAGTGGCAAACGATGGAAGAGTAGAATTGGTGGGCGGGGTAGGAGTGAGTGGTTGGCTATGTTGGATCGAAACACGAGATACTTTATTAGGAGATTAGTATTATAGTTGTTATATATTAATTATATGTAATTATTGTATAAGGCTATACTTGTAATTATATCATAGCTAGGGCTTCGTGTAATTGTATATATATGATTTTACATTAACCCCAATCAATCAATGGAAAACACTTTCCACTAATTATTCTAGCATGGTATCAGAGTTTTGAGACTCCAGTCTCCCGATCCCGTTTTCTCTCTTTTCCCTTTGCGAATTTTTTCAGCCTTTCCGTCCAAAAACTACCATCCTAGTCAAGCAAACCATCTTCTATAACGACCCGTTCCCGGACACCTAGTCCTTATCCGGAATAAGAACGTTCGGCACGTATAAAATAAAATAAATTTCACTTTATACGTAAGCCTCTACTACGTCGTATCGAGTTAAGCAAAACGGAAGCAGAAAGACTCGGGTAATTTTTTTTTTCCATCCAAGAATAGAAACTCAATATCTAAAGATAGAAATGTAATATTTATTACATTGGGAAAAGAAATCAAACGAAAACCAAACGTACGAAAAACATCCAAATGTAATCTAAAGGAAATTACAAAAATTCCAACCAAACTCCAAGTCTAAGATAATAAATAAAACAGGAATAAATAAAACTCTTCAATTCCGGCGTCCTCAAACGTCGTCATCAAAGTCCTCCTCGAACTCCAGATTTACCTGTTCATCTTCTCTCCCCCAAACACATAAATAAACATGCATTTGAGGTAAGTACATTATACATAGTAAGAAGTAGAAGCAACAATTTAATTATGGTTTTATAACAAGTTTTATTATAAGGATTATCTTATGAGACCGACTCGATCTACGGTTCACTTCATGCCCATCGACATGTCATGACTATATGTTTCTAGCTTAGCTTATCTTGGTTACATCATTACTCAAGGACACTGTGCATGATGAATATCCATCACGAGATATACTTGACAACTACGGTGATTAGCACCGATAGTCCCAGGATCTCCCTGAAGGATGTAGGATCCTAGATCTAAACGAATTAGATCTACGCGCAGCGGATGGATCACGATTTATATATCACAATACATAAATAAAGGATTTAACTACTACAAGGGGGTTAAGATTATATTACCAATAGTGGGAAGAGAAGCCTTGATCTTCCAATGTGTTCTCCAAACGGTGGTTGGTGGACACCCTTCTTGATAAAAGCACCTCCTTGATGTGCAACGCCAAGAAAAACCTGGAGTTTTTCTTCTTCTAAAAACCCTAGACAAGAAAAAAACAATTTTTCTCTCTTTTTAAGTCCGTAGGTCGAATTTTTGCCTTGCAAATACCCGTGGAATAACTCTCCTTTTATAGGAGATTAAATCCTTGGTCTCCAAGTATTAATTAATTTAATAGATAATTAATTAAACAAAATAAAATAATATTTTCCTTAATGACTAATTGTGACATGTATTGACCAATAGGAAATCAAATAACAAGTCATCCAACAAATTATATAACTAGAATATATTTTATTTTCCATAACACAAGAAAATTAATTCTTGTGATAATTATGAGACCTTAGGCGCCACTTTTTAGGGTTTAGAAGACCACATAAAATGTGTTTTATGTGTATTATATTATTTAGTCCAACTAAATAATATCCATGCATATCAATTAATTAGCTCAGCCAATTAATTATCACTGAGGCCCAAATAACAAGAATATCAGCCCGAATTATAGAAGCCAAATTGGGGACCATGGACCTATAACCAGTAGCTCCAATAATTAATTATTCATCGAACAGAATAAGTACATTATTTATTAATTCCGGGATTACGCCACCATAAACCCGAAACTGAACTCTAACGATTATATGTATATACTTATACTCAACCCATAGAGTGAATAAGCGTCCATTGATATAATCACTACATACGGATTAACCCTCCATAGACTGTCCATTCTTAGTAGGAAGTCTCCGTGAACACGACACAGAATATCTTATCCTTATTTACCATTAACCCCCTGATGATCAATTAGTTCATATATCTGACTAGTGATCAATTAGTCTAATATGAACTCGGTCGATCGATCACTTTCTTAGGGTTAACAAACAAGGGGACTTTCTCTCTACTTCCCCCAGGAAGGAATGGATTCCATGTCTGTGGAAATCAGAACTACGCACTCATCAGGAGATAGTGCCAATGAGAAGTGGCTTGGAACACATATTTAAGTGAACCGTAACTAACACATCAAACACTACCCCAAGACAAGCAGCACCATGTGATCACCTCAGGATTAAGGTTGATCCATTTATGATCATCTAATGATTTAATAAGATTCCTCGATTACGGAATTATATCGAGAAATTCATATTAAATCGGTCGATCTATATGAATGCCATCATATATAAATGCCCCACGTAGGTACCTCTACCGATAGTCGGATAAGACTATCACACCCTAAGGTGTTCAGGCGCATTATTGGTGTTTTAATCAAGAGACCCTAAACTCGATTAAGTTCACCACGGACTTCTGATTTAAGTATACCACCACTAACTCAATCCTCACGTGCATGCCATACACTGAGTTAAGCGGTTACATACTGATATACTTAGGGTTTGCAGCAGTGTATTATTTACAAGCACAAAGCAAGTAATAAGGTGAGATAAATTTTGTTATAAAAAACAATTACACAAATTGTCTTTCGGGCACTACACCTAACAATCTCCCACTTGCACGAAATGACAAGTAATAATTGTTTTAGAGCACACCCATTCTCATACAACACTCTCCCACTTGCTCTAAAAGCAGATGAGATATATCCCTCAATGCTATACCCTCCAAGTACTCGACTTGCTACACTGATTAGTTTGGTTGTCGGCTGGAGACGATCTTTAGGATCGAAACGTTGCCGGTCCATCTAATCTGGCGGTATTCTCTCTTATTATGCTTTTGACCTCTAGTGACTGAGAACATCCTTCTAAGCTATCTCTTCACTGTTTTCTCAACGAAGTGATATCGGCTCACTAGACCTGGAATTACTCCCAGATCAGAAAGGAAATTCCTAAGCCATATCGCCACTCTAGCTGCTCCGAAAGCTGTTACGTATCCGATTAACTAAAATTGAATTGGCGGTTCTGGATTTCTCCGGACTATAGCTCTATCACAATGAGTAAACACTGAGCCCAAGATCGTCCCAACGATCATCCTTAATCTAACTTTAAGTCAGAATCAGTGTAGTCAACCATATTCAAGTTTGCACCCGAATACAGAAGCACATTATTCCTCATTCTTCAAAGATAATTGAGGACGTACTAAACCGCTATTCAAAGCTCAAATACGAGATTCGACTACTACTGACTTGCCGTTATCCAAGAGAGACTCTATCCCATTTTCTCTTTATCCGAAGATTTAGAGAATCATTCCTAAGAGGTAGGGTAGGACTACTCTCGATGAATGTTGCATACGTATATGCAAGATCATCTTAACTAATAAGACGGATGGGATAGCCAATGACTCATTCTTGTGAATTTGACTGAATCAAATTTTTAGAATATAGTCCAATTCTCTCATCCAGAGAATCTTGGCGTGTCAATTTCCGACTTCAGATAGCACACCCATGTTGTTTCCAACCGTTTCAGTGTTATCATTCATGAACACTACTACTACTTTACCAATATTGATATCCAGTCTACAAAAGACTTACAAATATTCTGGTCAAGTTCACATATTTTAAAACATGTGACTTTAAATGACCGAGAGGTTCTCTTAAATCCATAAAGGATATAAGCCGCAGCAGTCATCCTGCCATTTGTTCTAACCAAGACCCTTCTATTCCAAATGAATCCAGACTCCGGCTTTTGGCAAGAAAGTCTCAGGGAATCACCCCTATTTTCTGCTTTCTAACGAAATCTAACAAGACTGAGTGGTGAGAGAGTTCAAGGTCTAGTTAACTCTCTACTTGTCAGGGAATCACCCCTATACCACTCGGCTTTGTGCTGAAAGTTTAAACTTTCCTATTCCTTCGACTTTTTTCAGTGCAGATCCAATTGCTCCTACTGGGCCTGAGACACTTAGGTGGTTCTACAAGAGGCTGAACAGAACTGGAGTACCAAAACTCCATTCACAGGGTTAAGGCTTTCTAACCAACCTCTATGATCAGAATCCTATACAGTCCACCGAGAGCCATAGGTTATCAATCACCCCAGCAGACTGTAGAGTCCACAAAACCATAATGGGTCAACGTTAAACCATACTCCCACTGCGTTTTGGGTGTAATGACATTCTGATCTAGTAGTATTTGTCAGTGTAATCACCAACAAACGATGTTGGATGTGGTCTGATTAAATCAGATAGTAACTACCTTTGGGTAACGTACTCCAAAGTTTAAGGCTGTAACTTATAGATTCTATCAGAAGCCTTGTGACAGTTCAACTGTCACTTTCTGATCTCAAGAATCTTATAACCAACCTTCACTCGTAACATTAAGATATTTCACGAACAGTTACAATATGAACGTATGCGTAAAATCTCCCGTCCTACCTTCAAGCATTAAATGCTAAATGCCTACTTTTACGGAAGTTGTGTGAACCGAATTCACTCCTTATCCATAAATTCACTAGCATCTTCTAGGTAGACTTCTCGGTTTACATTATAATGTTAACCGTTATTTTGCAACCAATTATCTTAATCGAGTTCAGCAGTGTATTGTAGCACATCAATAACTATATAGGGCAAGTCTATGGTTTCTTCCTCAATGAGAAACATTCACTAGGAGGCAGGCCGAGCATCAGTCCCAAGACTATGTCATAGCCTATTTCTGAGCATGGAATACTCTATTCTCTGTTAAAATCAGAGACTTCTCCTTATATTCTTTCGATAAACTAAATCGTGTTTCGAGTAGTTATCAGACAAAATGTCACCACTCAAAAGCTCTCATTAGCTTGTATCTTTCACTAGACCCCGAAGGTCATTGTGAACAAGCTACGTTACCCCTTCAAATCTATTACCCTTTCCCGATTGAAAGGAAACTTAGTCATTGTTCCTTTGAGATAGTGTTCCTAGACTGGGAGATAGGAATCACCCTTAGCCAGTCGTCATGTCTTATCTCTAGGATATATGCACTAATTAATAGATATTGAAAGGTCGTTTATCTTAATACGGAAACCTTTTACCTTTAATAGTTTTAGACGTGTTACATATACCTTTTCAGCATTTCTTAGTGGTTCTAACTTTATCAAACAAAAGTCCGACTCTCGGATTCGTACTACAAATGTCATATTCACTTTCTACGGGGCAACAATATATCGAGTTGAAAGTGAATCCATTTGTTTCAACGAATCTGTAAACAGAAAAATAAATTTTTCTGTGATATTCAAGGATATAATTAGAAATTCATTTCCTTATATCACTCCCACTATTCTAGCTGAAATTACTGCCCGTTGTTACTCTATTAATCGTTAATGCACAGCTTCCTTGTTCTTCCATAGAACTAAGCTACCGAGTCAAGTTACTCGGTTAAGAAAGTTGCTAAGGATTCATTGGTTAGTGATCCGAAATCACTTTCCATATCCTATACTTTCTTTATTTAATGTTTCGGTTTAGCCTCAAAACTTCAGTTAAGATGATTAACACTTATAGACATTCTTTCCCATTCTTAACTTTCTTAAAAGGAAATAGTCTTGAACTAGCAGTTCGTTTGAGTAGACACTACTCATGAACTGTGGGATGTCTGATGAAAGCGTTACCCAGTGGGACTAATTTTCTAATAAATTAGAAAAACATAAGACAAAAGCTCCCACTAGTTTATCGGTTCCAAATACCGTCTAACTAGCGACACTTTAATTTATGATTCTCCAATTTTTTTATTAGAAAACTTCTCGTGTAGACACTACACAATTAAAATTCACTAGAAGAATTTTATCGTCCAATCATCTTTCTAACTGACTACAGTCGTCTCTCGTTCAACACGATTGACAACAGTGACATCCTTATTTATGTCACATAAGTTCTGAACGCTCACAATATATCTTCCGAACGATTAATAAGTACAACGTTCTAGTTACTTACCACTTTTTAACGAAGTCATTACTAGTCAATTTTACATTAGCAGTCTAGCACCTTAGAGAGATATGTATAACAGTTGTAAATAAAATTGACAGAATAAATCCAAATCATACACTACTAATAAATTTTAGGAACTATAAAGTAAGTACTTATAGTCTATCCTACCGTTCCAAGGATTTAATGTAATACCTCAGTGCCGCCTTAGGGTAGGTCAAAGAGGTTTCGATTAATATTGAAGATCAGATTGAGAATCGAACATCTCATTTGTGATCGTCAATCACCTTTCCTTTTTCAGCCAAGGTATTACCAAAATACCTTTATGAGTGTGACCCTCTTGTTTGATTTTTAGGTAGGCCCGAGTATGCCGCCTTAGGGTCGGTCAGTGACCCGGCGAGTATCCAAAATCCTATCCTTTCGGAGACCAAGCCTTGAATTTTTATAGCGGTGAAGGCCTTCCTTAGGGGGCTGAAATCAAAGCCGGCACGAGGCGCCACCATTCTCTCACGTTGCTTGTGTCAACAGTAGAGGCCGTGGGGTCGGCTCTCGCCTCTCCCGCTCCCACTCAATATTTTGAAAAAGTGGTGGGTATACTGATCACGTTTTTGGACTTGATGTTACATTAAGCAACAATAAATCATAGGCCCAAATGTTGCCGGTTATGTGGGCTAGCCCACACGACCTATTCGTTGGAACATATGTGGCCGTCGGACGGGTCAAGATTAGGGGAGCTCCGTTGAGCCGTAGTGGCTCTTCAGATGGCTCAGCCTTGCCAGACCCCGTGCAAACGCCACACGTGGAGGGTGAAGTCGATCGAGCCGTAGCTACTGTTGACAACTCAAACGTGGTTAAACCACTTTCGAACCATGTTTGCCCGTGATTATCGAATCCTTAAACATCAAACTTTCACGTAGACACTACGGAACAAAAATGTAATCTCGTCTAGGTAAGGTAGAATTCACCGAGAATCCAACACCTTAACCACGAGGTTTCGGGATTTTACTCCTTCTGCTTTCACAGAGTGGGATTCACCGAGAATCCATCACCCAACCTCGACGATTGAAAAACCCGTGATCCTCGGTTTTTACCCTAATTAGTTTCTAATTAATATCAAACAATTAATTAAAACTAATTGCGTGTTGTATACATGCCTAACTAAATCCTCAAATTAATTTCTACATGTATGCATATGGAGTGGAATTCATGATATGATGCATGTCATGGCAATTTTCCGATTCTACACAAACAATCTAAACATGTATTCTAGTGTGGAAAATAAACACCGAGATGGACCGTTGGCACTGATGACGGTCAAATTATACCCGTAAAAGTCATCAACGTTGACCTTAAATCAAGAGTAATAATATATATTTTATAATTACATCACGTGTTATATTGAATATTTAATTTTATGTGATTTATAAAATATAATTTGGTATTTATCCATTCTTATTATATAATTTGGTATTTATCTGTTTTTATTTATATTTTGGTATTTATCCGTTTTTATTATATTTATCCATTTTTATTTAAATATGATTTATTTTGGAATAAATATCTATTTTGCAGATTTGGATAATTATGGAGGATAAATACATATGGAAGAATTAAATCTCAAGATAAATCCAAGATGCATTGAAGATAAATATCGGATAAGCACGAAAAGATCGGATAAGCATGACAAAAGCCGGCAAACCAATCCGAAGAGAGGCGCCGACTTTGGGACACGCACCAAGAGGGTGGGGGGTGCATTTTATCTCTTATTTTGGAGATCGGCCGAGAGTTATCTCTTATTTGTTTTGATATTTTGATGTATATCTCTTAATTAGCTTGAACCCCTATAAATAAAGGCATGTTATACACGCCATATACACTCTACACGACCATATACACTTTTCAGTTTATAATAAAGTTCTCGATTTTTCTTAGAGCAGTTTTTATGCAAGTTCTGCAATAATGTAAGTTCTTGTATTTATTTTTTCTTAGTTCTTTGTAATTAAGCCCCCAATTATTGTTTATCGTTTGAGGTTGTTCGTTCTTCTCCGAACGATGTAGATCTCAGGATACGATATGAGGCCGTGGGGATTCCTTGTCTATATGGATCCACACGCCCAGATCTGTTATCCGGTGATCTATAGATGACTTTGGTATGATCGACAACCGTGTTTTTAGTAAATCTGTATAATTTCTTTATGAGTCTCTATTTTATCCGTTACGTATGTAGAAACGCTAAGATTTAGGTTTTCACCGCGTCAATCTAGCCACGTCATTATGGTGTGATCGTCAACCTAGAATTTCTTATCTTAGTAGGTATGGCTACGGCTACGTTGCTCGTCTGTTTTAATTAGCGTATTATTAGGAAATACCAATATAGGGGCTCTAGGTCGGCTCATGAATTGATCTTCCGGGACTTTCAATTGAGATCTAGATACATGCTCGTATTTGGGAAATGTCGACACCTAGTTATACGTAAATCGTAGATTAACATGAGACCGTCCAGGTAATTGTTAATGCGACAGGGACTGATGCGATCGCTTAGGAAGTACGCCTGAACAAAGGAATGTTGCCTAGGTGAGGAATACGGTTAATATCGGCATCCCTAGTTTTGTAAGCGTGCGAGTCATATGCGATGGAGGCCGAAAAAGCAAAGTCACGTGATGTAGCATAGTGATCTGGTTGGCCTACCCGGAGCTAGATCTAGTTTAGGGGATGACTCCCGTAGCCAATATAAAAGAAATACGGATCGTATTAATAGTTGTCGAGTCTAGCTTAATTATATAGAATCTCTAGATCCAAACGATAACTTAATAATTGGGGAGGTTAATTACGTTGTGTATGTGTTGTGTCGAGTCGTGTCGTTTATCTTTTCTTGTCTTTTGTTGGTCGTAGACCGCCTTTGTGTCCTTGACATGAATGATTAATTGTTTGTATATAAATGATCCACAAATTGGTTCCTGTGGGATCGACCTTGATTCGCTATAGCTATACTACAATGGACCTAGTCCTCTTGCTAGTATTGGTTGTGGTGGTCAAGTATTTTATTATCACTTGATCTACGTCATCAAGTTTTTGGCGCCGTTGCCGGGCAACCAACGGTCAATCTTATATATAATAATTTTTTATTCATGTCGAGTTTTCTGTCTTAGAGTCCGTTTTTGCTTTTTGAGTCCCTCTGGTTGTCTGCTCTGTCTGAATATTCCAGATTCTAAAAGCGGTTTTGCTCCCGGCCGAGGCGCTTAGTGCCCGCCAAGCAAGCCTGGATTTTACGGAATTTCACGTGTCTGTTTATCTCCATATGTTTAATCCGTAGTTCTGATAGCAGCATGGGAAACCATGTTAAAATCAGTCTACGGTTCGTTTTGTTTTTCTTCTGTTTGCAGAAACCAGGGAAGCAACAATCCGAGTCAGTAATTTTTCGCGAGCGCTGAGAAAATAACCCAGCAACATGTGGAGCTACGAATCTACGATGGGAAAAGTGATGGAGGCAACACCTTTAAAGCACCAAGATGGCTCCGAGAAAACAAATATTAAAAGGTTCGAATTATTCGTGGTACAATGTTGAAGGCAAGGTACTACCTTTTTTTGCTTATGTTTTGGTTTTTTGAACATAAGTTAGTCTTTACATGAACCTGAATAAGAATCTTAGCCCGGAGTTGGTTTGTAAGATTAATTTTATTTGTGCCGAAGGTTCTGCCCCTAAATCTGTCTCATCTAGAGGGTGTAGGGAAACATGTAGTTGTTGAATGGAAGCAATGAATAAAGAGTTCCTCGTAGTTCTGTCAAAATCTCATTGTCATATGCATGAGATTGCTTCTAGTGGCCACGGGAGCAACAATTTGTGTAGTTAAGCATTCGCAATCTAAAGAAGACGTTGAGTTTTGAGAGAGCATAATAAAGCAGCATTATAGAGGATGTGATTAAAATGGGTCCCTGGGACTAAATCTTCTTAGAATTCAGTAGTTCCTAAAACGAGAGCCGAGGTAAGAGCCTCGTATAAATGGTATAGATAGATGTCGTTTCCTAGGTCTCACAACCAAGGGAAGGGTATTAATCCGCAAAAGCGACGAGCCCACCTCATATAGTGCTCAAGGGGTCAACATCTAGCGATCCAAGAAGGATAACTGACAAGGATAATTTTTGGAAAGTCGAGCTGAGGACTTTAAACTCAGAACTATTTCTTTAAAACCCTTAGGATTTCTTTTTTAGGATTTTAGGTTTTGTTTTCTTTGAGTCCAATAAGAGTAACGTGACATATGTTGAGGTTTTTTATTTTGCCGTGTTCCGATGGCCATTGGGCTAAGGATGTGCAAAACTTTTTTATTCAATATAGGCCACGTGAAGTAGAGTTCCATAGGAGAGTCGAGAAATTGCTAAAGAAAAGGAAATTTAGCAATCAACCTTAAGATGAAAGCATTGAGAGAGCTTGAGAATTACTGAAAATGTAACAGAGAATGATTGGTGTTAACAAGAACGCTTTTTGGTCAACTCCCAAAACTTTTTAGAATGGCGATCCGAGTGAAAATCCAAAATTCTGTGCAATTCGTTCCGCAACTACCCTTATCCCTTCCTTTGTACCTTTTCACCCTTCAACCTTTATATTCTCTCACCAATCTGCCTCACAGTTCACATTTCTAACCATTCTTCCATTCCCTCTCTTTCTTCCCATCTATTTCCCTCTCCCACCCTAACCCAATCCCTTAACCAATACCCACCCAACACACAATTTCTTACCCACCCTTTATCTTTTCTTACCATCTTTATGTAAATCTTTTTCTAAACCCATCATACTCTAAATCTCCATTTTGTTTACAAAATACCTTTGTGTTGCGGAATTTGAAATATTGCTAAGTTTTAATATTTATCTTTTATCATTTTGGTTTTCATGATCCTAGCTGGGGTACGTGTAGCTCTGACCCTAGCTAGATTTTAAAAGTTTTTGGTTCGATCAAAATACAACTTATCTTTCTACCGGAAGTTTTAAATTTCACACTTTTACGCCTATTCCGGCATTTCGAGATGATGAGTTTTGTTGTAAATATCGCACCGATCCGACCATGTTGATGACGGTTATGACTTTTATGTGATAAATTGGGTTATTAGTAATTTCAAGGAGACGCTACATCTCCCTAAGTTGTTGATATCCATTCAAAACGTGCAGAGTCTGCGCTCAGTACCTGATTTTATCTTTAGCCGATAGGTCACATTGAATCTGTTATACCTTACCAAGTTTCTCTGGATTGAATAGTTGATCTAGTCAACCTCATGTTCTCCCACATGGGGTAATGCTTTTTGATCTTTGTCTTCTCCACCCGGTTTGAAGAATATTTAAGCGGTGGAGATTATAGATGAAGATTACCATCTTTAGTTGCTTGTTTATATTTCTTTCTATTTAGTATTTTTCTTTTTGGCGTCTGAACAAGTAGTTTTAACTCTTTGGTTTTCCTTGTCATTGGTTGTATGGAATAAAGTGGCTTAATCTATTTTTGGATGTTTTATATCTAATTACTTCCACATTATTTTATAACTTCCATTGACATGTTATTAACGGTTTCGTGGAGTTTCTGTTTGGTTTGCTTCAACAGGTTTTCACTTGCTTCTCCACGACGTGCTTGGATTACTCTGATGTTCTGCATCTACTTGAAAGCCGTTTCCAGAGCTAAGTCTTTTTCTTAAATTCTCATTTTTCTTTGTCATTGGGGACAATGACAGGTTTAAGTGGGGGGTAGGAGACTTAGCTATGATATGCTATAATTGAAAATTGAATGAAACGGTGAAAAATTGAATAAATGCCATATTATTTATCATGTACCCGTAGAATTGTGAGTTCCTAGATAAGAATTGATAGGAAAGGAACCAAGCTGCATGAGTACGTGATCATTTTATACTTATGTGAATGTAAATTTAAGGATATTCATGCCAGTCGTTGCAAGTAGTTATTTATTATTCGATTACTCAATCTTTGAATCGAGTTTTACCGTACAAATTATAATAACTGAAGAAGTATGTGTACATTGCGTAGATGATTGGTTATGCAGACCTAGAGTCGATATTTATCTGCTGATGTATTCTTATCTTCTAGCCATCAAAGCGGAGTAATAAGCTTGAGATTTATCTGTGTTTTGACAATGCGTTAAACTCTGGGCTTGTAGTAACATTACCAAAGTAGCTTCGCGCTTGTGGTAATATTCAATGCTTCCACTAATCCATGAGAGAGGGATTCTTGCAATGCATACTTTACTTTTAAAGCAAGTTTCTTTCTTGAGAGGTGTTAAAGCTTGAAACTACGGAAATGCGAAAAAATTCAAATTTTTAAGAGGCTTGAGTATTTTTTCTCGGTCTCCAAGTCGAAAAACCTCTTAGATAACGCTATTTCTTATTGCACCATGTCTTTACCCATTGCGAGGCTTAAGAAGTGGGAATGTTGATGTTGGTAGGTTGAGACTGCGAAGTTAGCATAAACTTTAATCTTGCCACGAATATATAAAATCAAATGCACATGCACACATCACTTCGATTCATAACGAGTAGTGAATAATGGATATCTTATGAGCATGAATGGTATGAGTTGACTCGAGTTTCATGTGTAAGTATGACTTGACCACGGGAAACGTTATCTTGGGGAATGACTTATTGATGCTTTGTTCGGGACGATCAAAGTCTAAGTGGGGGGTAGTTGATGACGGTCAATTTATACCCGTAAAATTCATCAACGTTGACCTTAAATCGAGAGTAATAATATATATTTTATAATTAAATCACGTGTTATATTTATTATTTAATGTTATGTGATTTATAAAATATAATTTGGTATTTATCCATTCTTATTATATAATTTGGTATTTATCTGTTTTTATTTATATTTTGGTATTTATCCGTTTTTATTATATTTATCCATTTTTATTTAAATATGATTTATTTTGGGATAAATATCTATTTTGCAGATTTGGATAATTTTGGAGGATAAATACAAATGGAAGAATTAAATCTCAAGATAAATCCAAGATGCATTGAAGATAAATATCGGATAAGCACGAAAAGATCGGATAAGCATGACAAAAGCCGGCAAACCAATCCGAAGAGAGGCGCCGACTTTGGGACACGCACCAAGAGGGTGGGGGGCTCATTTTATCTCTTATTTTGGAGATCGGCCGAGAGTTATCTCTTATTTGTTTTGATATTTTGATGTATATCTCTTAATTAGCTTGAACCCCTATAAATAAAGGCATGTGATACACGCCATATACACTCTACACGACCATATACACTTTTCAGTTTATAATAAAGTTCTCGATTTTTCTTAGAGCAGTTTTTATGCAAGTTCTGCAATAATGTAAGTTCTTGTATTTATTTGTTCTTAGTTCTTTGTAATTAAGCCCCCAATTATTGTTTATCGTTTGAGGTTGTTCGTTCTTCTCCGAACGATGTAGATCAAAGGATACGATATGAGGCCGTGGGGATTCCTTTTCTATAAGGATCCACACGCCCAGATCTGTTATCTGGTGATCTATAGATGACTTTGGTATGATCGACAACCGTGTTTTTAGTAGATCTGTATAATTTCTTTATGAGTCGCTATTTTATCCGCTACGTATGTAGAAACGCTAAGATTTAGGTTTTCGCCGCGTCAATCTAGCCACGTCATTATGGTGTGATTGTCCACCTAGAATTTCTTATCTTAGTAGGTATGGCTACGGCTACGTTACTCGTCTGTTTTAATTAGCGTATTATTAGGAAATACCAATATAGGTCTCCTAGGTCGGCTCATGAATTGATCTTCCGGGACTTTTCGCGAGATCTAGATCTGTTCTGTATTTGGGAATTGTCGACACCTAGTTATACGTAAATCGTAGATTAACATGAGACCGTCCAGGTAATTGTTAATAGGACAGAGACTGATGCGATCGCTTAGGAAGTACGCATGGACAAAGGAATGTTGCCTAGGTGAGGAATACGGTTAATATCGGCATCCCTAGTTTTGTAAGCGTGCGAGTCATATGAGATGGAGGCCGAAAAAGCGAAGTCACGTGATGTAGCATAGTGATCTGGATGGCCTACCCGGAGCTAGATCTAGTTTAGGGGATGACTCCCGTAGCCAATATAAAAGAAATACGGATCGGATTAATAGTTGTCGAGTCTAGCTTAATTATATAGAATCTCTAGATCCAAACGATAACTTAATAATTGGGGAGGTTAATTATGTTGTTTATGTGTTGTGTCGAGTCGTGTCGTTTATCTTTGCTTGTATTTTGTTGGTCGTAGACCGCCTTTGTGTCCTTGACATGAATGATTAATTGTTTGTATATAAATGATCCACAAATTGGTTCCCTATGGGATCGACCTTGATTCGCTATAGCTATACTACAATGGACCTAGTCCTCTTGCTAGTATTGGTTGTGGTGGTCAATTATTTTATTATCACTTGATCTACGTCATCAGGCACCCCCGTATCTAACCTATTAGAAAATAAATAACCAAACCCTAACTAGGGTTTACTACTTTCTAACATAATCTGCAGCTGTTCAAATTCATCGATTATTGGGACACCAAAAGAACTCGGATCGCGACGAAACTTTGTAGATCTGTTCTGCACTCCTTGGGCTTCAATATGGACGGTTGGATAGGAGTTTTGACTTGTCAATTTTCTCCAGGGAGTCTCCCAACTTGCTGCTGAATCTGTCTCTTACAGCAGCGCATCAGTGAATTCCCGAGGCCGATCGGGAATCGAGATGAAACCCGATCGACCTGAAATCTTTATGACATGTCTAAAACTCCACATTTATTCATCTGACCGGTCGGATTTGCGTTTCAACGGTCCAAACGCGTCCAGAAATTCGAGGAAGTCACAGCTAGGGTTTCTGTGAATCCTGCGTTTTTTCTGTTACAGCAGCCACTTTATTGCAACTAACGGATATTGAGACGGACTCTGATAGACCCCAAATTTGGATGGCTTGTTCATCAATTTTTAATTTTCATTCTGACTGGAGGGATCGTCGTTTCAACGGCTCGATCAACGGTAAAAATGAAAAAACTAAACAGCTACTAAACAGATCTACTTTCAGGAATAAAAATTGCAACAACGAATAAATTACATAATTTCCTATACTCATATGAACGAATTTTTTTCGTTTATATGAGCTTACAATAGATCTAAAGGGTAAACGGTGTCAACCCCCAATCCATCTCTTCAACCACAACAACCAATCATTATCTATGCATATAAAAAAAAATTAAAATTTATCTACATGCAATTCCACTCCTTTAAATCGTTTATTTATGATTATAACTACATAAATCGTGGAACCTTGCTCTGATACCACATGAAGGATGTAGGATCTTAGATCTAAACGAATTAGATCTACGCGCAGCGGATGGATCACGATTTATATATCATAATACATAAATAAATGATTTAACTACTACAAGGGGGTTAAGATTATATTACCAATAGTGGGAAGAGAAGCCTTGATCTTCCAATGTGTTCTCCAAACGGTGGTTGGTGAACACCCTTCTTTATAAAAGCACCTCCTTGATATGCAACACCAAGAAAAACTTGGAGTTTTTCTTCTTCTAAAAACCCTAAACAAGAAAAAACAAATTTTCTCTCTTTTTAAGTGTGTAGGTCGAATGTTTGCCTTGCCAATACCCATGGAATAACTCTTCTTTCATAGGAGAGTAAATCCTTGGTCTCCAAGTATTAATTAATTAAATAGATAATTAATTAAACAGAATAAAAGAATATTTTTCCTTAATGACTAATTGTGACATGTATTGACCAATAGGAAATCAAATAACAAGTCATCCAACCAATCATATGACAAGAATATCTTTTATTTTCCATAACACAAGAAAATTAATTCTTGTGATAATTATGAGACCTTAGGCGCCACTTCTAGGGTTTGGAAGCCCACATAAAATGTCTTTTATGTGTATTATATTATTTAGCCCAACTAAATAATATCCATGCATATCAATTAATTAGCCCATCCAATTAATTATCACTGAGGCCCAAATAACAAGAATATCAGCCCGAATTATAGAAGCCACATTGGGGACCATGGACCTATAACCAGTAGCTCCAATAATTAATTATTCATCGAACAAAATAAGTACATTAATTATTAATTCCGGGATTACGCCACCATAAACCCGAAGCTGAACTCTACCGATTTTAGATATATACTTATACTCAACCCATGTAGAGTGAATAAGCGTCCATTCATATAATCACTACATACGGATTAACCCTCCATAGACTGTCCATTCTGAGTGGGAAGTCTCCGTGAACCCGACTCAGAATATCTTATCCTTATTTACCATTAACCCCGTGATGATCAATTAGTTCACATATCTGACTAGTGATCAATTAGTCTAATATGAACTCGGCCGATCGATCACTTTCTTAGGGTTAACAAACTAGGGGACTGTTTCTCTACTTCCCGCAGGAAGGAATGGATTCCATGTCTGTGAAAATCAAAACTACTCACTCATCAGGAGATAGTGCCAATGAGAAGTGGCTTGGAACACCTATTTCAGTGAACCGTAACTAACACATCAAACACTACCCCGAGACAAGCAGCACCCTGTGATCACCTCAGGATTAAGGTTGATCCATGTATGATCATCTAATGATTTATTAAGATTCCTCGATTACGGAATTATATCGAGAAATTCAGATTAAATCGGTCCAGTCCTATATGAATGCCATCATATATAAATGCCCCATGTAGGTAACCTCTACCGATAGTCCGGATAAGACTGTCACACCCTAAGGTGTTCTGGGCGCATTATTGGTGTTTTAATCAAGAGACCCTAAACTCTGATTAAGTTCATCACCGACTTACAATTTAAGTATATCACCACTAACTCAATCCTCACGTGCATGCCATACACTGAGTTAAGAGGTTACATACTGATATACTTAGGGTTTGCAGCAGTGTATTATTTACAAGCACAAAGCAAGTAATAAGGTGAGATAAATTCTGTTATCAAAAACAATTACACAAATTGTCTTTCGGGCACTACACCTAACACTCCCCGGTATGCATATACGTCCGATGAATTTCCTCCACTACCCTTCAGCCTTTTGGGCCAGTAGCTTTGTTCACCTTTTATGGACGTATCACATCGTCGGTATGAAATAGTGCCTAACCGAGAATAAGTGACGTTTTAGCTTTTAATACACTTATGTAATTATTGTGTATTACTAACCACCTACGTGTTTTCAAAGCAAAGCTCACCTTATCAACTCTACTCCCTCACTTAGACAGCTAGACATCACGTCCTATCAAATACACAGACATTGGTGAGCTCAAGATCACCAAAGCACAGGCCCTTTCATGCCTTTCTGATGGTCCCGAACTTCAACTCCCTTTAAGAGTACGTCCGGTGCCGGAACCAAACGTATCAGAACATAATCGGGGCTTTTTTATGTTTAATTAATGTTTTTAGATCAAAGGATTAATATTTAAAACTCAATACTTAGCTTAATCTCACAATTGGCCTCAAAACAGGGTCCAGTACGCCAGCACTGGGGTTCAGTGTGCCCGCACTGAGCCTTTGTATGTAAAACTCAAAAACTGCTCGTCCGGTGTGCCAGAACTGGGTCTGTTGCTCCCGCACTAGGCTCCACTAGTGCGCCAGCACCGGGGTCTGGTGCACCATCACCGGGGTCTGGTGTGCCCGCACCAACTCTCTGAATGTAAAATTCAACTTCAGGTTCTCCAGTGTGTCCGTACTAGTCCTGGTGCGCCCGCACCAAGCACGGACACTCTCCAAAAACTCAGTTTTTTAACCTTAATCCATGCCTAATCGTTCCCAAACTTATTCAACGTCAATAGACTCAGAAAATAGCAGAAAAACTTGACTTTTACAAGACCATAACATCCTATGATTCTTAAACAACTTGTAGCATGAATTCTAAGGTCCAAAACAACAACACAATCATAACTTAAACCCTATAAACCGTAACTAAAATGTAGGAAGACCTTCTGCGGAGAAACCTATATGAGCAATCCGAATTCGCATTAAAATCGATTACGCATTTTCATACAACAAACTACGAAAGGTATGAGTTTTGATCTTCAAAAATCAACCAAGAATAGCAGATAGGTCGAATTACAAACATTAGCAAAGCCCTGATCTTTGAGTGTTGAAATGACATTCCTTTCATGATGATTCCAATGCTTCTCACGGATCTGAAAACGGTTGAAATCTCCGTGAGATATCGTAGAAAGTCTCTCTGGCTCCTCTCTTGCTCTCAGTCGCGTTTTTTCAAGAACATGGGAAAGAAATTCTGATTTCTAATAGGTTTAAATGTATAATGTGGATTGTTTTTCCTTAAATAAGTTTTCCCAAAAATAACGTATTTCCTTAATTACCCCTTTTTACTTAAAATCATATTTTTCCCTTAAATATATATACTTATATACTCCACATATACATATATAATTAATAAAATACTTAAACTCCGAATAAAAGAAACTGAACCCAATATTTCGTTTTTGCAAAATGACACGTCTGCCATTTCCTGAAAATCAGAATATTACCTCATCTTCCTCCAGTAATCAGCCTCGTCCTTCTGCCCCTATTAGCCACAATCCGCCATCTGCAAATTCTTTTCCACCGCCCCTTTTTTTTCAGCATTTCTGATCATCTTCTCCGACAACTTTTCTGTCCGATTCCCACATACCCCTGCCTCCTCTTCTCCTGTTCTCCAACTAACCTTTTCTTTCTGGCGTCGGCTTTGCTTCTTTCCCCTCCTGTTTCTTCTTTCCCGCCCTCACACATCGTCACTTAAAAAAGCCTTTTATTTATTTACGGCAACAACACTCAGCAAAAGATTGTTTACGGCAGGTGTTTTAAGGGTCTGCACTAAGATGCTTAGTGTATTTACCTTTTATTAGCCAATTTTATTTTTATTATAATATTCAAAAAAAAAAGCAAAAATGTCATCTTGCTCTATTTTTCCCTTCTCAGCATCGACAGTGCTATCAGCCTTGACCTTATCTAGGCAAATGTCAACACTGTAGTGTCCACGGTCATTCTGCCAAACGCTGCCTGACTTACCCGCTCTCTCAGCACATGCACGGTCTTGGCTCCATTGCTCTTTCCCCTCGACCACCTCCCTAGGAAAATCTAGCTCAGGCCACTTCTCCGATGTGGATGCTTGATAGTGGTGTTTCTCACCACATGACACATGATCTTAGCCTACTGTCTCTTCGTGAACCTTATGCTGGTTATACATAAACCTGAATCCGGATCCGATCCACAATTGGATCGTCAGATCTGATTCACAGCACCGATCAAAACACTCGATCATGCACATCGGAAGCTACGAATTAAATTTGCATGCGATTATACCACGATATGATCTACATGAATAATTAATCTAACTATGAGAAGGTTGAAGATTTACCTTGTTCAAGAGGAATAATAAATCGTCAGATAGAGAAGCCGCAGTCTTCCGGATTGTATCTCCTAGCGACGACTGGTGGACGTCGATCCTCGCCTCAGAACCTCCTCGAATATGCCAAAGAAAAACTCTAGGTTTTTCTTCTCTTAATGACTAATGCAAGAAACTAATTTTTCTTCCTTTTTAATTTGATGTTGGCGCAATTAATTGTGTGAAATTGTGTTGGGAGAAACTCTCTTTATATAGAAAAATAACTAGTCAAGAGAGTTATCCTTTTCACACCATAATTACCTATTCCCACAAGGAAAAGACATTTGCCAAAAGATAAGAGACAATTCCCAAAAAATCAATCTTCAATTTTTCTTTTCCATTAATTATCTAACAAATAGATAATTAATTAATTACACATGTGACATAATCTAGACAAATTTATTCTCCTAATTTATCCCAAATGTGGCGCCACATATCATTATATTTTTAATAGAAAACCTCTTTTCTATTTTACATATTATTTACCAAATAAATAATATTCGCATAGTCATCAAATAGACAAACTATTTAATTTATTCTCGAGGTTCCATAAAACGAGAAAACACTCGCGTGTTAGAAGCCATCCCGGGGACTATGGACCTATAACCAGTAGCTAAAATAAATTGAATAAAATATTCATCGAACAGAATATTTCTACTCAACTTATTAATTCTTGAATTTCGCCACCATAAATCCAAAACTGAACTCTATCGATTATAGATATAACTTATTCTCAAAACGTCGAGTCGATAAGTGTCCATTGATATAATCATTACTGTTGGACTTATTTCTCAGTTTTGATGATGAGTGCCATACTAGCTGTTATAGTGCAAAGGCAAAAAGATGTCTAGATAAAATGTATAGGTTTATTAGAGTTTGATTCATAAATAGGTTTGATCAAACAAGCATTGTAAAAAAGGTCAGCCGATTGTTTATCCAGATGGTCTCCAGTCGATGAGGGTAGATAGGTCGATGGATCGGTGCGCAACTTTCAAGACCGAAGACCCAAGGCTGAGGGTTCAAACTCAGTAAATGAAGGCTAAGGGATCAAACTTAGTATTTAATGTCAAGGATATGGAATCAGAATTTAGGCAAGTCTGTGATGACCTAAACTGATTACATATACCTTGTGTAGAAGGTCTAAGTTCCACAAGTTGGATGATGTTTGGAACTTAGTTATACTTTAAATGATGTAAACTAACTTCACAAACAAAAGTTGGATATAAGGATTCAAATTGCATTATATTTCTGAGACAAAAATATGATGTTCAAAGAGATCGATTGGTTTTAAACAGATCGATGAACTCGCCGATATATATACCTCGATTAATTCAAGATTATTGGGAAGTTACATGGATAAGAACACCAACTACCTCGACTTATCAAGCAAATCAAAGGTGAGATTAAAAGACGTTAGGATGATCCATATTTTTATCCATTGGATACAAGTCAAAGGGTGGACAGATCGATTGCATTGTCAAAAAGTAATCTCGACAGTGTCGATCCTATGAATAGTGATGAGAATGCGGTGAGGATGGGACAAATACAAGGAACGGTCACATTTGAATTTCAAATTCATGTCACATGCATTCCTACCTATAAATAGAGGACTTTCAACTCAAGGAGAAGATGATGAATTTTGGAATAAACTTCAAGTGATAACATTGAGTGAAAAACACCCCTTTGAACTTCTCGAGCTTAAGGTCTCTTGATCTAGTTATTTTCTTCAAGTGCATTACGTGTTCAAGCCGCATCAAGCATACACACTTGAAGGCGCAAGCTCGCGATTATATCATCCTAATCAAGGCTGCTTTGAATGAATCATTTACTTGATTCATTCTTTATTTTTAAAGAACTCGTTGAAGCAGTTGAAGCATCTGTTAGATGTGAAAGATCTGTTGGTTTGTGGTGGAGCTGGTGAAGAGGCAATTCTACCCTTCAAGGACCAGTGGAAGACTCAGGAGCAGCAATCCTACCTGTTCCTAGTTTTCAGTTTGTGAAGCCATAGTTATTGGTGAAGGACAAGCAACCTAGGATTCTTTGTAATGAGATAACTCAAAGATCACTAGTGAATTTCCTCCAACATCACAAGTAGAAGAGTGGACGTCTGTGATTACATCACCTAGAACCACTATAAAAAATCTCTACTTACTTATCGCATTTATTTTACGTGACTTAGTCATTATTCATATCAACTCTTTGAATCTAGCAATCGAAATCACACACATACACTAATGAGTATCTAATACTTAGTAACATTTTTTACAACAAGTAACAAGGCTTAATTTTGATATTATTCCATTGCACAAATTCAAAGAATCGAAAGCCCAGGCTGTCGATGAACTCTTGTTTATCGGAGACTCTCAAAGACAGAACATCGAAGTATCAAGTCTTTGGTTGCAGAATTTGTTAACTCCAAAGTTTTAAGTGTTAAGTTTATTCACCCCCCCTCTAAACTTAACTAAAGCCTTTTCAAGGGACCAACAATTGGTATCGGAGCAGTGCTTCTGTTCTGAAGGAATCCTACTTGTTGTGCTTGTGAAAATTCTTTAAAACTTTCTTTCAAGTTACTGATTTTCAAGACTTGCATCATGGATAACACACAGTATGCTAGAACCATGTTGATGTGCTCTCTTGATAGATTTGATGAGTATAAGCGTTGAATGCAGGCATATCTTGCTCGCTACTCATGATGAGATGATGGATGTACTAAGCCGAAGGACCACTTTGGAGATTACAAAGGCGAATACGAGTGGGTGACAGAATCGAGTACATTCCTAAACCAAAGAGAGAATGGAATGCGAGAAGGCAGGAAAGAGCAAACCTCAACAACATTGCTATTGATATCATCTACAAAACCTTGGATAGCAATATGTACATGAAAGTCAAAGATTGCAAGGCGCAAAGGAACTTTGGGATAAGATTCACTTAATCTGTGAAGGCACCGATGCAATAAAGAAGAACAAAATCAGTGTGGCGGAAAAAGGTTTCAAAAGTTCAAAATGCTACCTAATGAAACCATTGAGCAAATGGAGTCAGATTCAATGCAATCTTAGATGAACTTACTCTCTTTGAGTGTAAGTTATTCAAAAGAGAAGTAAACACCAAAATCTTGGAAGCTTTACTGCAAGAGATGTTTGGAAAATGAAGGTGACTGCAATTGAAGAAATGAGAAAGTTGCATGAAGAAGACACCTTCAAACTGTTTCTCTCGATCTTAAGGCCTATGAATTTAGCAAGAAGCTAGTGCTCAAATCGAAAAGGAAGAGCCAAAGACCACTTGCAGATTCGCTTCACATCATGAAGAAACATCAGGAGGACAGGATGATATGCTAGATGAAATGCAAGAGCAAATTGCCCTCTTGAGCAAGAAAATCGAATGATGAAGATTGGAAAGGCCCTACAAGAAATTTCACAAAGAGGCTCTTGAAAGAAGGAAAGAAGAACCAAAGAAAGATAATGACTATCTATGCTTTCATTGCAAGAAACCAGGACACTTCGGACTGATTGTCCCGAGTTGAAACAAGGCAAGGAACTTTGATTATCTTTGCTTCAAACTGTAAGAAGCCTGGACATTTTAGACTGATTGTCGGACTGCTTTGAAGACCAAGAGTCAACAAAGGAGACATGGCAAGAAAGCTATGGTTCTTTGAAGATGAATCAGGATATGAAGTGGGATCGAAAAGGAAATGAATCGGATGACACAAAGACCTTTGGTTGTCGATATGGAGGATTATGCTTTGATGGCCAACATGGATGGCGAGGAGGTATACAACATCGTATCTATAAACACTCTGCTTTGGAAGTGATTGTGAATCAACTTTGTGGTTTAAATCCTAGAAATTCGACAACAATGAGACTTTGGATGCCATCCTTAATCAACTAAGGATAATACAATGCTGGTTATGAGATTGTGAAAGGTGAAAAAGAGGCTCTTGAGTTAGAAGTTGGAAGATTGAAAGTTGAATTAAGGGTTTTCAAAGGTAAGGAAAAGATGTTGGGACGAGAATCAAGATAAGTCTGCTTGAACATCCAGCAGACCTCTCGAATCTTTGAACCATCTTGTTCCAATCATCGCATACAAATCGGGAAAGCCTTATGGAGATAGAACGGGCTTGGATTTGGAACTCGGCAATCTAACAAGAGTGGATCCGAGAAGGTTATGAACCTAGTACGAATTGGTCCTAAGTTTGTGCTGCACTAGATCCATCTCCCAGTAAGGCTGCTGAAGCAGTAAAACCAAATGAGAATGCCTCAAAGAAGCAAAATCAGAAGTCTCAGAAGTCAACAGCTCCTATTAAAAAGAATAAATCCAAAAATAGGATCATTGTACCTTCTAAGTCTCTTGATGACAGCAGACACTACTACCAAGTCTCATTGGACCACGGAAGGAAAGAAGCAGAAATATTCCAAGAATAAGAATCCTAAATCCAAAAATGTTGATCATTCAAGGGATACTTATCTCAGGGGGAAAGGTAGACTGTTCCCTGCTGATATGATTGGAATATTCCTGCATCTAATGCTAGAAACAGTCAGTATAACCATACCACTAGGGTAAAACCTAGGCAATGGAATCAGCAGAGGACTTACACAAGACCTCAACAGACTCCATATTATTGTGGTATTGTGCCTAATAGACAGCACACCTATGGTTATGCAAATGTTTCTAATAACAAGAATCATTTCAAACAGCATTATGTACCAAAAGGCCAGAAAACATATGTGGTTCCTACACAACCTACCGTTAGAACTTATGGATGTGTGGAATACATGTATGAACCAAAGTATGAACCAAAGTATGACACATTTAGGAGAAGACCTTATGGAAACATACCAAGGGTCATGCTTGCCATCGACCACTATGGACCCAAACAGGTTTGGGTACCTAAAATGCATTAACTTTGTTTTGTAGGTGTCCGGTACTTTGACGGTGGATGTTCCGGACACATGACAAAGAATAAGCACTTTATCTATCAAACTTTGTGGCAAAAGATGGTCCAAGGGTAAATTTTGGCAACAAAAATACACTGGCTATACAAGAGGATATGGCACACTTATCGAAATGGACTTACAATCAAGAATGTTGCATATGTGGAAGGACTGGATTACAACTTGCCGAGCCTTTGGACAATTACGTGATATGGGATACAAGGTCACTTTTGACAAAAACAATTGTATTGTCATTAGTGAAAGAGGTGATCAAGTTGTACTTGCTTTGGTAGAAGGCAGCGAGAACATGTATGTTGTGGATTGGTCTATCTGTAGCTTCGAAACACTGCTCGATTGTGCATACCAAATCGAACTCAATTGGTTATGGCACAAGAAGTTAAATCATCTAAATTTTGATGATATTAATCGAGTTAGTGAAGAAGAAGTTAGCGGTTGGTTTACCCGAGATCACATTCAAGAAGGATGCTATACGTGATGCATGTCGGCCAAGGTAAATGAGATAAAGTCAAGTTTCAAGTCAAAGACTAAACAATCAACTAAATGAGTGTTGGAGCTTATGCACATGGATCTTTTGGACCAATAACTCCAACAAGTGTGTGACAGAAAGAAATACACCTTAGTGGTTGTGGATGATTTTTCTAGATACACTTGGATGATATTCATGAACAAGAAAAGTGAGACACTCCAAAGCTTGCCTAATCTTTTGAAGAGATTACAAAATGAGAAAAGTTCAATGATCATAAAGATTAGATCGGATCAGTCTTGAATTTCTCAACAAAGTTATAAGAGAATATTGTGAGCAGTGGTGTACTTCATCAACTTGTCTGCTGCTTTGGTACACCTCAACAAAATGGGGTTCTTTGAAAGAAGAAAGCAGGACATTAAAGGAAGCGGGAAGAACAATGATTTGTGAAGCATTGCTACTGAAAGATATTAAATTTGAAGCGAAGAAATACTGACATGCTATACACAAAATAGAACATCGAGAAACAAGAAGCTCTTGAAGACACCTTATGAGATCTCGGAATGGAAGGATACCTAATATATCCTATTTTCACCCATTTGGAAGCAAATGTTTTATTCTAAATCATAAAGTTCATTTGAAAACATTCCAACCAAAATCGGATGAAGGAATTTTCTTAGGATATTCTTCTGGTGAGCAGAGCATTCAGTGGTATGAAAAGAACCTTTGAAACATGAAGAAACAATCAATGTTGTGTTTGATGAACCTAAGTTTCTTGGTATGGAAGATAAAGAGTGTGAACTCTTAAAATCAACAAATCACCGATCCAGATTATGTTGATGTTTTGGAAAGATTCAATGACTTAAAAGTTTCGATCATCGCCCTCTTGAACACCTGCGACAATGTTCTTGATGCAACAACCTGAAGCAATTCAAGGATCTCACTTGACCCCACAGTAGAAGAATCTACAACAGACCTACTATGAAGATGATATTCACGAAAATCAAAATAACCAAAATCCACAATGGTTAAGGAATCACCTGCTTGAACAAGTTATTGGCAATGTACGACAAGGTGTGAGGACTAGAAGACAAGCTGGAAGCTATGTTTACTTGTTTTCTATCACAAATGGAACCCAAAGTTGTTGAAGAAGCAATTTTGATCCAGATTGGATAATTGCTATGCAAGAAGAATTAAATGAATTTGAAAGAAATCAAGTTTGGACACTAGTTGAAAGGCCAAGTCATGCAAATATCATTGGTACTAAATGGGTATCTGAGAAATAAACTTGATGAATCTGGTACCATTGTTAGAAATAAGGCCGGACTAGTTGCAAAAGGCTATTCTCAAGCGAAGGAATAGATTTTGATGAGACTTATGCACTGTTGCAAGATTGGAAGCTATCAGTTATTTTTGGCACATCTTTGCATACAAGAACTTCAAAGTATATCAAATGGATGTCAAGAGTGCATTTTTGAATGGTATCCTAGAGGAGGAAGTGCATGTTCGGCAACCTCCTGGATTTGAAGTTAAAGATCAAGAAGATAAAGTGTATAGACTCAACAAAGCACTTTATGGATTGAAACAAGCACCAAGAGCATGGTATGAGACTCTATCTCAATTCTTGGTGGACAATGGTTTTACAAAAGGGACCATTGACAAGACACTTTTCGAGAATCGTGTGAAGGAACAAAGACCTCTTTGGTACAAATTTATGTGGATGACATAATCTTTGGTTCGAGAATGATTTACTTTGTGAAAAGTTTGCAAATCTAATGAAGAGCAAATTCCAAATGAGTATGATGGGAGAAATGAATTACTTCTTGGGATTGCAAGTTAAGCAGATTGAAAGATGGAATCTTCATTCATCAAACCAAGTATACCAAAGAGTTCTTGAAGAAATTTGGTATGGAAAGCAAAGACTAAGAGCTCAACTCCTATGAGTACAAACATCGATTGGATGAAGATAAAGAAGGCAAAGATGTTGATCGGACTTTTGTATGAGGAAGGATGATAGGCGATCTCTTTGTATCTCCTTGCCAACAGACTGATATATCCTTTGTTGTAGGTGTTTGTGCAAGATTTCAATCCAAACCTAAAGAAAGTCATTTAGGTCTTTCATCAAAAGAATTCTTAAGTATCTAAAAGAGACTTTAGGAGTAGGAATATGGTATTCCAAGGAAGGAAGCTTCAAGGTAATATCCTACTCAGATTCTGATTATGCTGGTTGCAAGATTGATAGAAAAAGCACCTCAGGAACCTGTCAGTTAATGGGAAATAGACTGGTTTCTGGTTTAGCAAGAAAGCAATTCTATTTCAACTTCCACTCTTGAAAGTGAATACATTCTTTCTTTGGAAGTTCTTTGTGCACAAGTACTATGGCTAAGACAACAATTAAGGGATTGTGGAATTGAAGAAAAGGAAATTCCAATCATGTGTGACAACACAAGTGCAATTGCAATCACGAGAAAATCTGCTTTTGCATTCAAGAACCAAGCACATTGATGTGAGACATCATTTTATAAGAGATCATGTTGAAAAGAAAGATGTGGTGGTTCTATACATTCCTCTCGAAGATCAACTTGTTGATATTTTCACTAAGCCACTTGATAGTGAAAGATTTGCCAAATTAAGGATTGAACTTGGAATTATAAAGATTGGTGATATTCAAAGCAGTGTCTTTGGAATTCACCAAGGGGATTAGTCTTTGCTATGTTGGGTGAGCTCACTTAGCAGATTAGTCATTGGTATCAACAATTCCATGTACTTATGTTTGAACAATTGAGCAAATGAGGTTGCCAAGGGGATTGGTCTTTGTCATGTTGGGTGAGCTCACTTGACAGATCAGTCATTGGTGTTAAACTTCATCTTGTATTATCAATTGAACAAAACAAGGAGAAAACAAGGATCAGCAGAGTCACTTTGTCGTGAGGTCTTTGAAGCACATTATCGCCAGATGCCGAGTCCACCTATTTGAGGATACCTTGCTGAAGGGAACTTTACTCAGTCAAAGTTATTAAGGTCAAAAAGCAGTTTGGCGGGATATTTATTTTATCCATTATTACCACAGTTAAACTATCCAACGGTTACAAACGTTATGGAGGAGTAGTGGACCACGTGTCAAGACAGCATTTAATCAGATTTAATCGTGGTTACCTCAATGTACGTGCTGTGACAGTTTCAACTACCCACTGTCTATATAATCAGACTGTTACTTAGCAGATTCACCACTTGCAATTTCTGCTTTATCTCTGCAAAATCTACTTCGTGTGAACACAGATTTGAGAGCAACTCTTCTTCATCTTTTTCTTATTTCAATGGCGGAAAGAGTTGAAGTTCAAATCGAATCAAGCCAAAGTGTAAGAGGCTATGTTGTTGATGCAAATCAAACAGAACTGGCCATTAATATAGGTCGAAGAATAAGAAGATTTGCAGGACTGGAGAATATACTCAACATCAGATTAGATACGATATCATACACCAATGTTATTGATTTCTGGAAGAATATGATTATAGAAGAAGGAACTGAAGCTTTCAAAACCACTGTGAATGGTGAGGTGCTTGTAATCTCCTCCAGTCTGCTGAGACAAGTGTTTGGTTTTGAAGAAGTTGTTGATGGTTCAGTCAATCCTGAAGCTATGGGATTGGACAAGATGGCTTTTGTAGATCAGATCAAGACAGAAGCAACTATTAAATCGATGTACAGGCATCAAGCGCAAAAACATTGGTATTGAATATAGTCACTGTGAGCAAGCTCATTGCAAAGAACATACTTGGGCTAGTGGCAGTATGGATACTCTATCGAGGACCCAAGATAGAGGCGATGATTATCATCTGCAGGAGCATGAAGTTTGATCAATTTGGATACTTTATTCATTACATGAAGAAAGTTGCGAAGGAGGACAAACTAGGAAAAGGAAATCAAAGGCCTTACCCTTAGGTTTGATGATTCGAGACTGCTCAATCACTTGGAGGTTCACGACATTGAACCAGATTGATATAAATCGGTCCAGATACAAAAGGAGATTGATTATGCAATTCTGGACTTGATGATGATGAAGAGATTCTTTGGAGAGGCTGCGATGATAATGATGATGGAGATGATGGTGATCTTGGTGGTGGCAGAGTTCAACAAACTAAGAAGATATCTATCAAACTCTTTGCACCAAAGAAAAGCTATTTGGAAAGAGAAAGAGTGCTGATGTTAGGAAGACTTCAGAAGTCTTGAAATCAAAGAGAACAAGAAAGGAAACAGCACAGACTGATGAGTCTGCTGAGGGTCAAGTGGAGGTTACTGACCCTGCTGTGGGTTCAAGAAAAACTGTTGGTGAAATTTTTAGAGAACAACAGAAGGAAGCTAGCAGAAAAAGAAAATTGACTAGAAAAGATGATGATGATGAACCCCTATCCAAGAGGAAGAAGGAGGTTTCCAAAAAGAAGAAATATGGCAAAGGGAAAGAGTTGAAAAACCTGGAAGCTCAAAGAGTCCAGGAGGAAGCACCGATGAGAAGAGGAAGAAGAATTTGTCATTGGTGAGCCCCTAACTATCATTCCACCAGTTGTTATCAGTGATTCCTCAAATGAAGAAGTTATCAAGTCTACTGATGTTGAACATGTTGTTTTTGAGCAATCTGTAGAGGATGTACATCGATCCATCGACCGAGCTCTTTGTAGTATCCATGAAGAACCACAAACAAACCACTCGAACTCGAACTCTTTGTGGTGGTTGAAGAGGTGATTGGAGACTTGGTTGAAGACCCGCAAATTTGGCAATAGTTCGAGGGAAGAAGCGTCTGCACGCTAACCCGCCGATGAGCATGTAAGTCGGGGGAACCAAGTGTGATCTGAGATGGAAGTAGTAGGTACAAATGTACAATCACGGCAGCTTTCTCTTGACTTTCAAACATCTGTAGAAGATACCATGAATCGCTTGTTGGAACCTTTGGAGGTCAACAAGCTCTGGAGCTGCTCTCAGGAGATCTTTTATGCCATTTGAAAGGCATGTGAAGAAGAGCAAGAAAAGCGGAAGGGTGTGTGGACCCCAAACTTGACAAATTCTTGATTACTTTCAAAGTGGAAGTTTGGGTTCTACAAAAGACAAAAAACCATTTGCTCAACCAATGATGATGATTTTGAAGAATGGGTTTTGACAAGTTGGGAGTGGAAAATTCTTTGGATCTCGATTGATACAACCTTGCCGCAATCAAGGCGATGGATCTGTTTGATGAGCAAATGGAAGGAGGAGGGTATCAATTTAGAGATCCAAGAGATGGTCCCGATGATTCTTCTTCATCATCGGATAGTAGAGGAGATTTTCCTTACGGACCGGGAGAATCAAGTGGGGCTGCACTAACACATGTACCTTCCTGCCTGTGATCCATCGATCTTTGGAAGATCACGAGGCCGGCAGATGGAGAAATGGATGAGGATCTACAAGATCTCACCATGGATGATCTAGAAGCACTAATCAACGAGGGAATTACATTGAGTCTTTGGTAGGTGATTGATGAACCAAGCACATTTCATGTTGTAGAGCCTCTTGCACAACCTGAAGATGTACTGAGAATGCGATTTGGATGTGGAAAAGACCATCGACTTGATGAACCAAGTGCTAGTTACGAGGAATCCATTGAATATCAAAGTGGATTTGACTTTGAAGGATTCTCACCAAAGCGCCATGATTTCGACCAAGATTGGTCATGCAGAAGGTTTTCAAGTGGATAATGAAGCCATATTTAATCCACGAGGAAATTGAAGAGAGAGTGCAGTTCTTTGAGGTACAAACGACTGGACAAAGGTTGAAACAGTGATGCAATTTGCTTGAGTTTCAAACAAAGACTGGACAAAGGTTGGAACGATTTGGGTTTGGAGGAAACCCTGTTGTTGATGAGGTCTCTTTGTAGTGGAACTCTTGGAGCCAAGGCCCTTTGTAGGGAAGGATAGTCGCCAGATTAGCATTAATGAGGATGAGCATTTCTTTGGACTATAACTCTGATGATGAAGAATTTCAAATTTTTGGAGAAGAAGAAGTTGTTGAAGAACATGCACAAGATCCTATCCTTGAACATGTTCTTGGTGCAATGGTTGAGGAAGGACCTCCCCTGCTTTGGGAGAGATATGAGTAGAGCCATGGTCATCAAGCAGACAATGAGCACAATATAGAGTTGAGGAGCTCTTGATGGATCTCTTGAAAGTAGAATGGCGATGGAGTGCCAATTGAAGTTGTCAATGAGTTAAGAACTGTAAGAAATGACATGCAACAGATTAAGAACTCAATTGGATGAGCAAGAACAAAGATTTGAAGAAGCGATGAAGATGGTAAATGATAATAGACAATCTCATCGTCTGATTGCTTCAAACTTTGCATCTACTCAAAATGCAATGAATAATTTGATACTAGATGTCCAGGGTATCAAAGTTGGAAATAAAGCCAAAGACAAGTTTCTAAAAGATCAACTTGTCTCTATACATGAGAAACTTGACAAGCTTTGTGAAGCTCCCAAACTTGTCGAGCCTATTGTCGCACAACAACTGCTTGTGCTCGATCCCAAATTTCTTGAAAGGATCAGCAGATGGAAGAGACCACGCAATCAAGGATTACTTCACTTGATACTAGAACTGGAACAATGGCGGGTCAATTACATGCAGTGATAGTATCACAGAAGCTATTCATGGCCTCATCTCACGTTTTGTTGATGATGTCACTAAGGGGAAGAGGGCCAATCACGCAAAGACAAAGGAGGCTGCTAGACTCTTTGCACAGAAGAGATGGACTGATGATACAAATGCTTTTAGGCAACCTGCACCTGGCAGAGTGCAACTCACTGATGATCTCCTATCACAGTACAAGAAAGAGTTTCATAACAGAAGGAGACCCTATCGTGACATGGGATTTCATGAAGGTCTTAACTCTTTCTTGAGTTTGAAGTTTTGGGAGGCAAGGATTAGAGCTTTAAGAGCAAATACCAGAGGCAGAAGGAGTAGCAGAGGTGAAAAGGTGCTGCCAATTACAAAAGCAAAAGATTCACTGAATGAATTTAAGGAGCTGTATATGAAGTTTGGCTTCAGGGTGAATCAGATCAATCTTGTCCTGCCTGAAGCATGGAATTGGTGGAAACAAGTCAATTCTTATATTGACTTTACACTTATTGAGAATGAATGGATGGTTGAAATGATAGAAGAGATCAGAGCCTATCAAGAGCAAGCTGAGAAGGCTAGACAAGAAAGAGAAAAGAGACAATAGATCAGCTACTTTTCACTGTTTATCTTTGCTGTATGTAGTTGTAATAATCGTGAACAAATATTTATAATGAGAATTGGTGAATTTGTTACTGTTTGTGTTTTTATCTTTTGCTTTTTTGATTAGGTGAGGTAGTGGCATCATCACCAAAAAGGGGAAATTGTTGGACTTATTTCTCAGTTTTGATGATGAGTGCCATACTAGCTGTTATAGTGCAAAGGCAAAAAGATGTCTAGATAAAATGTATAGGTTTATTAGAGTTTGATTCATAAATAGGTTTGATCAAACAAGCCTCGTAAAAAGGTCATTGATCGTTTATCGCCAGTGATGTCCAGTCTAGGTCGATAGGTAGAGGAGGTCAGTGAACTGATGCCAACTCTTTGAAGACGAAGGCCGAAGGTGAGGTTCAAACTCGATAAATGAAGGCTAAGGGATCAAACTTAGTATTTAATGTCAAGGATATGGAATCGGAATTTAGGCAAGTCTGTGATGACCTAAAGCGATTACATATACCTTGTGTGAAAGTCTAAGTTCCACAAGTTGGATGATGTTTGGAACTTAGTTATACTTTAAATGATGTAAACTAACTTCACAAACAAAAGTTGGATATAAGGATTCATTTGCATTATATTTCTGAGACAAAAATATGATGTTCAAGCAGATGATTGGTTTTCAATGCCAGATCGATGAACCTCTTGATATATATACCTCGATTAATTCAAGATTATTGGGAAGTTACATGGATAAGAACGACCAACTACCTCGACTTATCAAGCAAATCAAAGGTGAGATTAAAAGACGTTAGGATGATCCATATTTTTATCCATTGGATACAAGTCAAAGGGTGGGACAGATGCCTTTGTCAAAAGTAATCTCGACAAGTGTCGATCCTATGAATAGTGACAGAATGCAGTGAGGATGGGACAAATACAAGGAACGGTCACATTTGAATTTCAAATTCAAGTCACATGCATTCCTACCTATAAATAGAGGACTTTCAACTCAAGGAGAAGATGATGAATTTTGGAATAAACTTCAAGTGATAACATTGAGCTGAAAAACACCTGCCTGAACTTACTGAGCTTAAGGCTGCTGATCTAGTTATTTTCTTCAAGTGCATTCTGTGTTCAAGCTGCATCAAGCATACACACTTGAAGGCGCAAGTCGCCGATTATATCATCCTAATCAAGTGCACTTGAATCGAATCATTTACTTGATTCATTCTTTATTTTTAAAGAACCTGCTGAAGACAGTGAAGCATCTGTTAGGTGTGAAAGACTGTTGGTTTGTGGTGGAGCTGGTGAAGAGGCAATTCTACCCTTCAAGGACCAGTGGAAGACTCAGGAGCAGCAATCCTACCTGTTCTTAGTTTTCAGTTTGTGAAGCCATAGTTATTGGTGAAGGACAAGCAACCTAGGATTCTTTGTAACAGATAACTCAAAGATCACTAGTGAATTTCCTCCAACATCACAGGAGAAGAGTGGACGTCTGTGATTACATCACTGGAACCACTATAAAAATCTCTCTACTTACTTACGCATTTATTTTCTGCACTTAGTCATTATTCATATCAACCTGCTGAATCTAGCAACTGAAATCACACACATACACTACTGAGTATCTAATACTTAGTAACATTTTTTTTAACAACAAGTAACAAGGCTTAATTTTGATATTATTATTCATTGCACAAATTCAAGAATCGAATGTCGATGAGACTCATTTATCGGCCAGAGCTATCGAGGTCTCAGCAGACCATCTTGAAGTATCGCAGTGCTGAAGTTGCAGAATTTGTTAACTCCAAAGTTTTAAGTGTTAAGTTTATTCACCCCCCCCCCTCTAAACTTAACTAAAGCCTTTTCAAGGGACCAACAATTACGTACAGACTAACCCTCCATAGACTATCCGTAATGAAGTGGGATTATTTCCGTAAACCTTCTTCACTACATCTTATCATTATTTACCATTAACCCACTAGTGATCAATTAGTTCATTACCAATACGAACTCCGCGGATCGATCAGTTTCTAGGATTAACAAATAAGGGGATTATCTTTCTACTTCCCATAGGAAGAAAGGAATTCCATATCTGTGAGACACACGCTTCTCACTCATTCCAGAATAGTAAAAACGTGAAAAAGATTCGGACCGCTCCTCTTAGCGATCCTTAACGAACACATCAAAACCTATCCTGAAACCAATGGGATTATGCAATCACTTCAGGATTAAGGTTAATCCATATTTGATCATCTTGTGATTTAATAAGATTTCTCAATCACGGAAATATATGAGAAATGCAGAATAAATCGGTCCAGTCCTAATGACTACATCATATATAAATGCCCCACTTAGATAACCAATATCGATGGTCCGGATAAGACGATCACACCATAAAGTGTTCGGGCGCATTAATGATGGTTTAATCAATAGACCTCATACTTTGATTAAGTTCACCACGGACTAACAGTTCAAGTGTATCACCATAAACTTAATCCTCGCGTGTGACACACACTAAGTTATATGGCTACATATGATACGACTTGGGATTTTCAGCAGTGTATAATATATAACCACAAAGCAAATAATAAGATGAGAATAAAACTGTCATTTATTAACTATAAAAAAACAATTACATAATTTGTCTTTTGGGCGCTACTTCCAACAATCTTGCCCGTATAGACAAAAAACAATTGTCTTCCGGGCGCATTATATCTAACAATCTCCAACTTGCCCATAAAGACAAGCAACGATTGTTTTTAGAGCACCACACCCTTATTCTTTCTATCCACAACATTCTCCTACTTGCTCTAAAGCAGATGAGACATATCTCTGAATTTCATACCCGCCAAGCGCTTATCAGAGACATTAGATGCCACACGACTTGGTAATCTGATCAGCTAGGTTGTCGGCTCGAGGCGATCTTTAGTACCGAAACGTCGACTCTTTGCACGATCTGTTTGACCAGGTGGTACTTTATCTCAATATGCTTATGACCTTTTGTGCCTACGAAGATCATTTGCATGAGCCACATCTCAACTGTTTTCACAGTAAATTGATATCGGCTCATCGAGATGGGAATCACTTCCCGATCCAACAAAGAACTTCTCAAGCCACACTGCCTTTTTAGCTGCTCTGAAAGCTGCTATGTATTCGACTAACAGAGTCAAACATGCAGTGCTGGATTGCTCCAGACTATAGCTCCACCACTATCAGTGTAGTCAACGACACTCAGGTTCACACCCGAATGGACAAGCATACGATTCCTCGTTCTCTAAAGATACATGAGGATGCACTATACTGCTTTCAACGTCCGAATCCAAGACTCGACTTTTATTGACTTTTAATAACATGACTTTCTATATCCAAAAGAGAATATATCCCATTTTCTCTATATCCGAAGACTAAGAGAATTATTCCATGAGTGGTTGGGTAGGAAACCTCTCGCTGAATTCTGCATTCGAAAATGCATTATCATCTTTAACCAATAAGATGGATGGGATATTGCCACCAACTTGTTCTCATGAAATCGACCGAATCAAATTCTAAGAATATAGTCCACTTCTCTGATTCAGAGAACCTTTGGCTTGTTAGTTTTTGACTTCAGATAACACACCCATGTTGTTTCCAACTGTTGCAGTGTTATCTTTAATTAACACTAATGTCTACAATTTTACCAATATTGATTCTTCAGTTTACAAAAGAATCATCAATATTCTGGTCAAACCCACACATTCCAAAACATATTACTTTTAAGGACCTAGAGGTTTTCTTTAATCCATCAATGGATATAAGCATAGGCAGTCAATCTGCCATTGGCTTTAAGCTAAAACCCATCCGTTCCGAATGAATATAAGCTCCATTGTACGACAAGAAAGTTTTAGGGCATCACCCCTGTTAATATTTCTGCTTTCCATAGAGTCAAGCAAGGCTGAGTGGTGAGAAATTGTTAGGGCATCACCCTTGTTTAACTGTCTACTTCTTAGGGAGTTACCCCTAAAACCAATTGGCTTTGCTTAGAAAGATAAACTTTCTCATTCATTCAACTCATTTCCATGTAGATCCAATTTCTCCCACTGGGCCTTAGACACTCAGGTGGTTCTACAGATGTATGAAAAGACTTGGACTACCAAAACTCCATTTACAGGTATATGGCTTTAAATCAACCTCATTTTATCAGAATCCTATACAGTTCTTCTAGAAGACAATAGGTTATCCATCACCCCCAGCAGATTGTAAAGTCTGCATAATCACAGTGAGTCATTGGATAAACCCTACTCCCACTGCATTTGGATGAATTGATATTCTGATCTGGTTCAGTGGTACATATCAATGTTATCCCCCAACAACCAATGTTGGATGTGGTCTGATTAAATCAGATAGTAACTTCTTGAGTAACTGTACTTCAAGGTCTAAGGTTGTTATTTGAATATTCTTTTTGGAAAGGATATAACAGTGTAACCGTCACTATCCGATCTTAAGAATCTTATAACCAACTTTTACTCATTGTATCAAGATATTTCACGAACAGTCACCATGAAGATATTTCTGAATGTGTATGTAAAATCTCCAGTCCTACCTTCAAGCACTAGTGCTAAATGCCTCTATTTGCGAAAGTGGAGTAAATGCACTTCACTTTTTATCCACAAATTCATAAGCATCTTCTAGGTAGACTTCTCGATATTACATAATAATGTAAACCGTTATTTTGCAACCAAAATCTTAATTGAGTTAAACAGTGTATTGTAGCATATCAATAACTATACAAGACAATCTATGGTTTATCCTTTTAGTGAAATCATTTCACTCGGAGGTAGGCCGAGCATTAGTTCCAAATACTATGCTATAGCCTATATCTAAGCATGGAATACTCTCTTTTCTGGTGACATCAGAGATTCCTCCAAATATTTAGATAAACTAATCGGCGTTTCGAGTAGTCATTAGACAAAGAAGGTCTATTACTCGAAAGCACCCACTAGCTTGTATCCTTCATAAGACCCTGAAGGTCAATATGATCAAGCTATGATACTTCTTTAGCTCTATTAACCTTTCCTAATTGAAAGCTTACTTAGTCATTTTTCCTTTGAGATAGTGTTCTTAGACTGGGAGTTAGTAATCACCCTTAGCCAGTCTTCAGATCTTATCTCTATGATATATGCACTAATAAATAGGTGATGAAGAATCATTTATCTAAATACGGAAACCATTTGTCTTAATAGTTTATGATGTGTTACATATACCTTTTCAGCATTACTTAGTGGTTTTGACTTCATCAGACAAAATTTTGAGTCTCGGAATCGTATACAAATGTCATATTCACTTTCTTTAAGGTAAGTATATTATCGATGTGAAAGTGAATCCATTTGTTCCAACAAATCCGAAAACAGAAATTATATTTTTTTGATATTCAAGGATTAAAATCCAAAATTTATTTCCTTATATCACTCCCACTATCTCAGCTGAAATAACTGCCCGTTGTCTACTCTTTAATCATGAATGCCAAACTACCTTGTTCATTACAAGCGAACTTTAGCTTCTGAGTCAAATTACTCGGTTAAGAAAGTCTTTAAAGATTCGTAGGTTAGTGATCCGAAATCACTTTCCTTATCATTTACTTTCTTTTATTAATATTTCGGTTTAGCCATTAACTTATTTAGTTTAGATGACTTGCGCTTGTAGACATTCTTTCCCATTCTTGGATTTCATTAAAGGAAATAGCCGCGAACTAGCAGTTCATATGAGTAGACACTACTCGTGAACTGTGGAATGTCCAATGAGATTGATACCAAATCATTCTCGTAATCTTTGAACTAATTTTAATTTTTCTCCCGTTCATCACGAGTGACAGCAGTGACATACTTATTAATGTCACTTAAGTTTGTAGGCTCAAGAGGAACATTGTTAAGGGTGAAATTATGTGGTTTATAAGGATATAATTTATGATATTTTCCCTCTTAATTGTATAATTTGCATAATAAATAGGTCTTATATTGAAATATTGAGCAAACGATGTTTTTAAAGACTTAATCGCAATATTGATATAATTATGTGGTTTTATGGTGAGATTATGATTATATGGACTTTATTACAGTTTGCGACATTTTCCATGTGTTATAGGTGCAATTATAAGGCTCAAAAGATGATTTAAAGAGATTAAAATTCGAGCTAAGCGATTGAAGGAAGAGATAATGATCAAATGGAGTGAAGAAAAAGAGATAAATATGAAGAAATCACTTTGAAGTCATCTTGAACGAACGTCCATACTCCGTCCATACCAAACGGGCGTCTGAAATCCCGAACGAGCATCCAAGGTGCCAAGAGTGATTCAGAGAGTTTGAACCCGAGGCGAGCAGGCCTCGAGGAGAGTTCAAGGAAGTGGACGAGCGGCCACCAGTCTGAACGCTCGTCCGTCCGCCGACTCAGCCAGAACCGACTTAATCCTCTATAAATACCTGCCTATTTCTGCACACAAGGAGAACAATTCGACATTATTCAAAGCCTAAAACCTAGGGGCGGCTAAGGCTGCAGTTTTACTTCTTTTCCTTCCATTTTTCTGCAACTTTAGATTAGATTAGTTTAGAGCAGTTTTTATGTTCTTTTTTCTGCAAAACTGTGTTGCTGAGGATGCTCAGGAGCTAAAGCTTCAATCAAACGAGAATTGTGAAGCCATCAACTTGGATTGATTTCTCTATTTCGATTATACTGTGAGTTATTTATTCAAGGTTGTTTCTTATTTATGTTTATCCATGTTAATTGCGTTTATATCGGAAGATTTGCATGTGTGATATGTGTTTATGTTTGATGGAAGTCATGATAAACCTTTAGATCACCATAGATAAGAATAGTCCTTAGATTTATAATAACGGAAGTTAGTAAGTCTAATCACTAGATTTAAACGTAAAAGTTGACACCTTTGATCTTAAAACGCGTTAATCTAGCATTGGAATATACTAGGTTAATAGATGAATTACCTAAGGAATTAGGGTTCATGTTTAGGTAAGGTGAATCACAACCTAAATAAACACCACATATAATCGAGATAGGAGATCAATACATGTTGATAGGTGGATCAATCCTTTCCTTTTATAATTTGATTTTAAATCCTTGCAACTTGAGTCTTGCTTTGCTTAGTTAACTTCTTTTTTGCAATTAGTTTAGTTTAGTTTCGTGACATAATTAGTTAAAACAAAAGCTAGGATTAACAACTGTCTAGTTCCCCATAAGATCGACCCGGCATTAGCCTCTATACTACGATCCTTGCACTTGAGGTTAACCGGTTTTATTACTTGTTTATTTTGTATTAATAAAATCCGTGACAAATTTTTGGCGCCGTTGCCGGGGAACCAGGCGGTTGCCTAGTTTTTGTTCGTTTTTCGTTTTCTGTTTTTGTTTTGTTTAAGCCCCTGTTTTTTTTTTAGGTAGTTTTAGTTCGATTGACCCTTAGGTAATTTTTAGGTTTTAAGGTTTAGATTTCTAGGGTTTAAGAATTAGGGTTTAAGTTTTTCTCCTTGTGATTAGTCTCCTTTCCTGCAACTTTTCTGAACTTTTCTGTTCTTCCCGCATCTCAGACGAGCGTCCAAAATACTGAACGCCCGTCCGCTTAAAAATTTCAAACTCAGATCAAATTTTCATCTTAGACGCAGCGCCCATAGATTCGGACGCCCCGTCCAAGATTCGAAGACCAAGCGAGCGTTTGGACCTCCAAACGCCCGTCGGTCCCCACCTCAGGCGGACGCCCGTCGACCCTCTCTTTCTCAAATAATCTTGTTTTTTTTTTTTAGGCTTTTAATTTCTTAGTTTAGGTTTTAGTCCTTAGTTTTAGATTTCTTAAACTTGTTTTTGGTCGGTTATGCAAACCCGAGTCATAAGGACCGTTAATATACACACCCACGACCCGAGCAAAGCATAGTTTGGCGAACAGGCGGATTCTCCGTTCTGCGGTTTTGGACGACAGAGCCGAGCAAGTCCTCGAGGAACGGTTAGCTGAGGAAATCACTGATTTTGTAGTAATGGCTGCTAACAATCAGCGAACGTTGGCGGACTACGCCATGCCTGGTGCGATCCGCATCAACCCGGCTATAGTCTTGCCCGCCATTACGCTTACACATTCGAACTCAAGCCGGACTCATCTAGATGATGCGAAGCATACATCAATTTTTCATGGCTACCAATCTGAAAATCCGCATACCCACTTACATGCGTTCTTAGAGATATGCGGTACCACCCGCATCCAAGGAGTGAGTGAGGATGCGATCAAGCTTAAATCGTTTCCTTTCTCTCCGAAAGGAGAGGCTGAGAGTGGTATCACTCTCTCCCTCGAGAATCCATCACTACTGGCCGGACTTGAAAAAGAATTTCTAAGTCAATATTTTCCGCCTTCAAAGACAGCCCAAAGTTGTCTCGAATGAGATCTTTACCTTCAACCAGAAAGAGAATGAATCATTCTTCGAATGTTGGAAGAGGTTCAAATCTCTCTTAAGAGAATGTCCCACCATGGCTTGCCTAAGGAAAGGCAAGTCAACACTTTCTTCGATGGGTGACCGAGCTTACTAAAGGCATGGTCAACGGCTCTTACGGTGGGGCTTTCTAAAAAGACACTGATGAAGGATGGGCACTTTGTTTGAAGACATTGCCAAATACAACTATGCCCCATCGTATCAGGCCATCCAAGCGCCTCCTCCTCCCAAGGTGGAGGAAGTCAATGTTCAAAGTCGATAGCCATCTTTGCCGCAAAAGCAGATGGCAAGTCCTCAAGTTCCAAACCCGAGTAATCGGACTCCTTCGTTTCGCAGGCACCCTCGGAGTTACGTATTGCGAAAAAATTGTCGCCGACCGGGTCACATGTTTGGCCAATGTCAATTCAGTCCCCTACGCTCATCAAGTCAATGCGTTTCATAATAATGGACAATATAATCCAATCACATGCCAAGTATGTGAAGATCCGGGCACATCGCCAACACGCCCCATGATTGGGCGAATCTTTGAAATTAATGCTTTCTCTGGCCAGTCTAATCAGAGGTTCAATAACCCATTCTCTGGCCAGAATAATTTTCAAAACCAGGGCTTCGGCCAGAATCCGAGCTTTAATCAGAATCCAAACTTCAACAGAAAACCTGGGTTCAATCAAAACTAGAATTCCAATTTTTCGAATCCACAGCAAAGGTTCAATCAGAATTGGCCTGCCAATTCTAGTTCTCAGTTTCAAAGTCGGCCTAGCCAGCCATCTCCCCAGAACCTCCAAAACTCTTAAGGCCCCTCCCACTCAAATGATATAAAAGCCGAATGGAATTCATTTAGGGAGGAGCAAAGCAGACGATGAAAAGTCTTGAGAGGCAAATCAGGCATTTGGTGAGCGATTAGCTTCAGATCGTCAGGCATTTGCCGACTTTACGGAAAAGAATCAAAAGGCGGTCAAGTTGCTCAGGCCGATATAAGCAACAGCCAATGTACTGACCTCGTGCCAACAATGCAATACGGTAAAGAAGAGGCCAGTGCAATGAATTTACGAAGTGGCACTCAGCTGAGTGGTCCTCCTGGCTTCCAGGGAAACCACTAGCCCCTCCTGCCAATTATGGTGCAGGAGGGTAAGTTGAGCACCCAATATCCCCTGTCCTGCAAGAGTATACTCGGGTGGCTGATCCCCCGAGAAATGAAAGAGTTGAAACACCTCAGGTGGCTGAACCCCTGAGGAATGAAGATTCGGTTGAGAGTCAGAGGGCTGATCCCCTGACTAATAAGAAGTCTGAAAAAGTGGTAAGGTGGAAAGATCTGGAAGACAAGGCTGTAAGTGCATCCTCAAAGAAAGTCTTTTCGAGAGTGACCTTAAAAGCTTCCATTTCCACCTAGAAAAGCAACATTCCTTGCATGAAGATAAGAAGTACGGAAAGGTGCTTAATTTCTTTGAAAAATACTCAGTTAATCTTCCACTCTCGAAGTTTTGGTTGAAATGCCTAAGTATACCAAGTTTATCAAGGATGTTGTTTCTTCTAAAAGAAGTTAGCGAGACATGGATCGAGCAATTGGTGAGACTCGCTCAATGGTCAATTATCAAGACTTACCAATCAAGAGGGTGACCCAGCAAGTTTGTGCTCACATTGCGGATGGGAGGCCTAGTCTTCCCAAATTCTTTATGTGACACTGGGGCATCCATCGCCTTGATGCCGTTGTGCATTTGCAATCACTTGGTTTACAAGATCTTCTAGAACCCACAACCATGAACCTTCAGTTCGCCGATAGATCTTCCAAGAAAGCTTCAGGGATCCTGAAAGACGTGTTAGTTCAAATTGATAGGTTCACCTTCCCAGTGGACTGGTACGTCTTAGATATGGAGAAAAGTGAGGATGTTCCCCTGATTCTTGGAAGACCTTTCCTATCTCTGACTAGGGCCCTCATCGATTGTGATGGTGGGCAAGTAACTATTCGAGTTGGTGACCAGGAGGTGAGCTATAGTGTCTCTAAATCTATTCAAGTACCCTCTGGTTCTCCAACCGGCTTTTCCATTGAGGAGTCAATTACTGACTTCAATGACCGTGCGATGCAGACGAGCAAGTCAAGGTGTGGAGGCGGAATATGAGCGATTGATCGATAATCTGAATAGTCATGGTATGGTTAATCTAGATCAGTTCGCAGCTGACTTTGAGGATGAGTTATTAAGAGAAGAAGCTTTGGCAGTGGAGCCACTAAGTAAGCTCAGCGATTCTGAGTTGAAAAGTGGAGGGCTTAAATCGAGTTTAGAGGATCCCCCCGCAGATCTAGTTCTGAAGCCGTTGCCTAAACATCTTAAGTATGTGTTCCTACGTGAAGGTGACAAGCTTCCCTTGATCATATCTCGCCAAGCTATCTCGAATAGAAGAAGTGAAATCATAAACGCCTTGCAAAAAACGAAAGAGCCTTTGAATGGCAGGTGGGAGATATCCGAGGCATATCTCCTGACATCTGCATGCACAAGATCAAGACTAGTGAGGGTGCTAAATGTGTAAGACAGCCCCAAAGGAGGCTTAACCCTCACATGCAAGAAGTAGTCAAGAAGGAGATCATTAAGCTTCTAGATATGGGTATCATTTACGCCATCGCTGACAGTGAGTGGGTTTCCCCGACTCAAGTAGTTCCCAAAAAAGGAGGGATTACTATTGAGAAGAATGAGAAGGGAGAAGAGATAGCATTGAGGCTCGTTACAGGCTATAGAGTGTGTATTGACTATAGAAAACTCAATGAGGTCACAATGAAAGATCATTTCCCCCTTCCTTTCATTGACCAGATGCTTGAGCGTCTGGCGGGGCACGCATTCTACTGTTTCCTGGATGGATATTCAGGATACTTCCAGATACCCATCGATCCAATTGACCAAGAAAAGACCACTTTTACCTGCCCTTATGGTACATTTGCTTATAGGCGGATGCCATTTGGTCTCTATAATGCCCTGACCACCACCTCAAAGGTGTATGATGGCTATCTTTGACGGGCTAGTTGAAAAGTGTATGGAGATTTTCATGGACGACTTTTCGGTCTTTGGTCAATCCTTCGATGATTGCCTCGATAATCTTGATCAGGTGTTATCTAGGTGTGTGGAAAAGAACTTGGTGCTAAATTGGGAGAAATGCCATTTTATGGTAGATGAAGGAATAGTTCTTGGCCACAAAGTGTCCGCCAAAGGTATTGAGGTAGATAGGGCTAAGGTGGACGCTATCGAAAAGATGAGTTATCCTAAGAGTGTTCGCGAAGTCAGAGGTTTTCTCGGACATGTCGGCTTCTATAGGAGATTCATTCAGGACTTTTCAAAGATCGCCAAGCCCCTGTCTACCTTACTTAAGGAAGACGTTACATTCGCCTTTGATGATAGCTGCAAGCAAGCGTTTGAGGAGCTTAAGAGTCGATTAATCTCCGCTCCAGTTCTTATATCGCCTGACTGGAACCTACCCTTCGAGCTTATGTGCGATGCATCCAACTATGCGATTTAGTGCGATTTTAGGCCAAAGGATCGAAGGAAAATTCCACCTATCTATTATGCCGATCACACATTGAGCCCGCACAAGTTAACTACATGACCACCGAAAGGATTGTTGGGTGTGGTATTCGCCATGGACAAATTCCGTAGTTACTTGTTGGGAGCTGCGATCCTTGTTTGGGTGACCACGCCGCGCCTGCGCGCTATCTCATGACCAAGAAAGAGGCTAAACCGCGTGCCACACGTTGGATCTGACCTACAAGAGTTTGATGTCCAAATTAAAGACAAAAAGGGCAGTGAAAACGTAGTGGCTGATCATGTCTCAAGATTGTTGACTGAGGAAAAGGGTGATCCTGATGATATAGATCTTTACTTTCCTCTAGAAAACATCATGTTGATAGATGGCTGCGCTCCAGATGTTCCTTGGTACTCCTCCATTGTCAATTACCTTCATTCCCAATATCTTGACCCTGAAATGTCTTATCAAGAGAAGATGAAGTTCTTCTACGATATGAAATCTTCGTTTGGGATGAACCTTACCTCTTCAAAATCAGTAAAGATGGTTTGCTAAGGAGGTGTGTTCTCGACGAATCGAGCAACGCGATATAATCGAAACAATGCCATATTGGACCCACGGTGGTCACTTTGGTCCTTGGAAAACGGTTGCGAAGATCTGCAGATCCGGTTTCTCTTGGCCAACAATCTTTAAGGACACGGAAGCTTTCTGTAAAGCTTGTGATAGGTGCCAAAGAACCGGTACTCTGACAAGGCGGTTTGACATGCCTTTGAAACCCATCTTAGAATGCGAAGTCTTTGATGTATGGGGCATCGATTTTATGGGTCCATTCTCATCTTCTTGTGGTAATAAATACATCTTAGTCTGCATAGACTATGTATCGAAATGGGTGGAGGCAATAGCCACTCCTCGCAATGATCATAAAACGGTCATGAATTTTCTAAAGAAGAATATCTTTGTGAGGTTTGGATGTCCACGTGCCATGATTAGTGATGAAGGGACGCACTTTTGTAACCGGCCTTTGGAAAAAGTCCTCGAGAAGTATGGTGTTCGTCACAAAACTGGCACGCCATATCATCGATGACTAGTGGTCGGAGTTGAGCGAAGCAACCAGAGCTTGAAGAAGATCTGAGAGAAAGCAGTGAATGAGTCATAGAAAAGACTGAAGTCTAAAGTTGGATGATGTACTATGGGCATATCGAACTGCCTATAAGACCCCCATGGGCACATCACCCTACCAGATGGTCTATGGTAAATCGTGCCACTTGCCAGTTGAGTTAGAGCACAGAGCTTATTGGGCTACAAAGTTTCTTAACTTTGATTCCCAAGCCTGTGGAAAACATCGACTGCAGCAGTTGCATGAGTTGGACGAGTTTAGGCTTCAGGCTTACGAAAGTGCCAGGATCAGTAAGGACAAAACGAAACTCCTTCATGACGCGAAGATCAGGAAGAGAGAATTTCAAGTTGGAGAGCAAGTGTTACTTTACAATTCTAGGTTACATTTGTTTCCTGGAAAGTTGAGGACACGTTGGTCCGGTCCCTTCGAAATTCTCCAAATCATTCCTGGAGGCGTTCTAGAACTTCGCGGTTATAGCGGTAAACCGTTTCGAGTTAATGGTCAGAGGTGCAAGCACTATATCGGTGAACCTAAGGATAAGCCTTTGATTGTTAAATTCCTCGATATTCTCGGATGTGGTGTTACACAAGTCGATGAATTAGACGAGTTGTCACCCGACTTGTTCTCCGAGGATGACGGTAGTTGTAGATGTGAAGAAGTTCTAGCGGGCAGTTGGGATATGGAGGAATATGAAAGGGAGCAAAAGCTTAAACGTCATCAGAGGACTTTACAGAGGAAGAAGTCAACCATGGGAAAGGTTAAACGTGTGTGGAAAACTGTCAGAGGATTAATCCCATGCGTAAGATTTGTTTCTGCCGCCACACTACTGATGAGAGCTTACATGAAGTAGTGGCTGGCAGAAAAGTCAAATGGCCTGATCCAGGCTAGACTCCAACAGTGTCGAGCTAACGACATTAACCAAAAGCGCTACTAGGTGGCATCTTAGATATCCCTTATTATATTAGTTAAATTATGTCTATGCTGTTAGTATTATATTTATTTAAGTTTTAGTTTAATTAAGTTTTAGTTGACTAAGTTTTTCCTTTTACATCTGTCAGTTAGTTCGTTTTTTAGATATGGATTACGGAGTTCTTCCCGAGGAGTTCCCCCATCATTAGTCGGATCACACCGATTCTGATGGTGATGGACCGGGAGGCACTATAGTCTTGCACGTAAATTTTGAGCTTAGTACCCGTACGAAGACCATCACCTATGTTCTCATTGTTCCCCGCTGTTCGGGAGGAAGTGACTTCACTACTGAGGAGCTACAGGAAGCTATAGGACGTCCATATACGGTCCTAAATGACCCTATGCTGACAGATCTAGCGCTGGTACTACAGGCTTCACATTTTAGAGGTTTAGAGGTAGTGGAGATGACCGAGGCGTACAAGACGACTATGATTTCCCTCCTGCTTTGATATGCTTCGTCGTCTCATCCGTTTGGTGGATTTGGGACGAGATTTATGCAGACTAGCGTTAGTTAGGTTTGTTTCGTCGAGCCCCGACGTAAAACGGAAGCGCTTGGTGGGAGGCAACCCACTATTTTATTCGTTTTGTTTTATTTTCGAGTTCTTTTATGTTCGTAGCATTTCCGTTTGTACTTTTGAATTTTAAATTATCAATAATAATAAAGGAAAATTTTTCGCATTTAGTTGGTTTATATGAAATTTTATAAAATTTGGCATTTTATCTTGGACGACCGTGCCTGGTGCTTCGGGCGCCCGTCCGACCCTCTGTTTCCATGGACGCCCGCCCAGGTTTTCGGCGCCCGTGCCTGGAATCAAGGCTTTCAATCCTGAATTCATCTTTTTAATCAGACGTTCGTCCACAAGGTCTGAACGCCCGTCTGGAAAATTCCCTCCAATCCTGTTTCAAAAGTTGACCTCAGGACGAGCGTCCGTTATAATGGACGCCCGTCCAGTTCCTACAGTTTCCAAGTGAACGCCCGTCCGTCAGGATGGACGAGCGTCCATTAAGCGTCTATATATAGACCTTCAACGCATGAACCCTCATTTCTCAGAATTTTCAAACCGCAGCCCGACTTTCTTCTCCCCTCTACCCTAAAATCATCATTTCTGAACCAAATTTAGCGATTCTTGTTGCAAAAGAACGGTCTTTGCACCCTCTTTTCATTTATCCAATCCATTTCCTCCAACAGTCAACAAAAATTGTAGAATCAGAGATTATTCAGTGCGGCCATTTTGACAAAAAGTCGGATTTTGGGGGCCAATCCTGGTGTTTCTGGGCTTCAAATCAGTTCGATCATCATCTCCTCTCTGTGTTTGGTAAGGTTGGAGCAACTTTTCTTGTTTTAATTCATGTTTTTGTGAGTTCGATTTTCGAGTCGGCTCGTTTTCTTGAATTATCCACTTATTTCTGTTTTCTTTCGTTTTGTTGTCTCCTTCTTTCCCTTCCTTGGTGTGGTGGTGTTTGTGGTGTTGTTGATGATGGTTGTTTGGGTGTTTCTGACTTGAAATCCCGATTTGGATGTTAAACGGGTACCTTTAGATTTGTTTAGAGGGTTAAGTCCTTGACAATGGTTCGGGAGAAAGTCGTGGTAAAGAGGTATGGTAAAGGGTTAGCCGGGAGAAAAGTAAAGCGTAAACGTTTGGACGATGAGCCCTCCAATTTGGACCCCAACCGAGGTGTAATTTTACGTGAGCAACCCCTTAGGGCATCTCAACAAGCCCGATCTGATTTGAGAGATGAATCCTCCTCCGATTCGGATACACAGGATGATGTTCCGTTGGTTTGAAATCCCGATTTTAAGACGGTGCGTCATCTAGTTTGAACAAGTTCGAGAGGCGAATGTTGATGATGTGGTTAGGGGAGGCGATTGCACTGAACCTAGGGCACCTCCTAAGAAGAAGTCTAAGCCTGTTACCCCTCTTTCGATGCCTCGTCGGTTTGTAAATCCTTTAGCACATGAAGCCTACACTAAGCATTACTCAACCAGAGTCTTATTTTTATAGAGAGGTGAAAGTGTCTCAAGTTGATCTCCGCCGCATTTCGAGATGTTAAAGGCTAGGAAGTGGTCCGCCTTAACAAAAATTCCTCCTACTCCTGTCAATGACTCTATTGTCCGAGAGTTCTATGCAAACTTTTCTGAGGCGGACTTAGATGAAAAGTACGTTATGGTGCGAGGTGTTAAGGTTCCTTTTTATGCTAAGGTCATAAATGCGAAATACGAGTTGTCTATTTTCGAGGGTTTAGATTATAAAGAGGAAATTGCGAGAAGGCAACGTGAGGATGGTCGTGACCCGATGGAGGAGTTGAGATTAAGAGTTTGTCCGGATCTGGCTTGGACATTGAGACCGAATGGCCAAAGAAAGGAGTTGATAACTACGACTTGGACCAAAGATTGGAGAGTCCAATGCCGTTTTATTCAGAGTCGTTTGATCCCGAAGAATAATCTCACACATTTCCATATTAGTGATCTTGGGATGTTATATGCTTTGACGTTCGGGTTGAATGTAGATGTTGGTCAAGCCTTATTCGATGAGATTTCCATGAACCAGAAGGTATACACAAGGAGTTTGATAGTTCCACATTTGATTCATCAGTTATGTCTCGATGCGGGAGTTTTGGAGTATGCAGCGGACCATAAGACCAAGAGTTACCCCCCTATTCGTAGAGAGAAGGCTGTTCCCGTTTCTGAGCCTGGTTCCACATCGACCCCGCCTCGAGCTTCAGTTCTTTCGGGATTATCTTCTTCCGAGATTACTCGGCATAGTATGGCTCATAGTTTGAGGGCAATGTTGAGTGATATCCGGGATGGCCAAGATAATATCTTATCGGTTTTGGAATGTATAGTTGATGGAAGGAAACCGGGAGATAGGAGGGTATTCAATGCAAGTAATATGGATTATGTCTTCTCCGGCGGATAGAGCGGGTGATAGCCGAGGTGGTCAAGTTAGAGGAGAAACCCGAGTGCAGTGATGAGGAGACTCAGGTGGATCCGAGGACCGAGAGAGTTACTACCGATAGAGATCTTTGAGCCGACCACCGCCGATCTGTTGCTGTACGCCTAGACCTACACTGATTGCATCTCTACGGTGATGTCCCTTCTTGAGATCCTTCTCTGGGTTGATGCTCCCGCCGATGATGCTATTGATGATGTTCTTTGAGACGACTCCGGGGCTGCCTTGAGTTATTATTTTTATATCTATCTTTTCGGTTGTTGTTGCACTTTTTGATACATTTAATTCGATTTGGTGTGCACTCTATACATTTTGCTACTTTCTAGTTTCTCGTTCTTTGACTTGTGTTGACATATTTATCGATGACCTTTTCTTTTCATTCCGTTTTGATTTATTATCTCTATTGCAATATTATACCCCGTTTTCCCCTGAGTTTTCTGTTTCTCGAGTTTTGCAGCGATAGTTTTTGTCGAGATCCGATTGAGTTAGTTTTGGGACGTTTTTCCACGCTTTTTGCGAGCGTTGGCCTTTTCATGCTCCAGCCTGACCAACGGCTCGGTTTTCTACGCAAAGTCAGCTAAGTTCTTTTTTTTTTATCTTCTGCACAACATGAGGACATGTTGAATTTTTATGTGTGGGGGAGGGGATAGTTCGATTTGTTCGATTTGTACCTACGCATATAAGTTTGTTTAATACGTTAGAATGTTTTTATTATGCAAAATGAGCATAATTTTTCAAAGTTTTCCGACACTTTTGTCTTTGTTTGGTCCCGAGTAGGCAATTCAATTTGAAGTTCGTTGTTTTTATAGCCATCTATGCGATATTTCATGTACTTGATAAGTTAGTTGTTTCACCTGACACTACTTTTCACGAGCCATAGTGACGATGAGCTATTCTATAGAGTTATTACCCCGTTTGGATTAGTGATTTTTGATTTTCTTATAAGTCATGTGCTTAGTGCTACGTATATATCTTGAGATTTATGATAGTTTGTATTTAGTTCCGAAGTATGACATACTGTGAATATCTGAAAGTTTGAATGTGATAACTACACGTAACTATTGTCCAATTGAAGAAGTTGAATTAATGAATTAATCGTGTGTGTCGAAAGCTAGTCGATGATTTGGGTGAGGTAGGGTGTACCACATATGTCCTATACCACCATGATGACTAAAAGCTCACGACAGTTAGGAAGAGCTGCCTTATGATTGGAGTAAGGTAGGGTATTATCTCGAAATGTCCTATTCTACTATGAGGGCAATAGCTCATCCTAATGTGTGTTTAAAGTGAATAAGTTAAATCGACTAAGATATCGTTATGAATTGAATGTAAGGCTTAGTTTTCGTTAATCTTATCCCAAGTATAAGCTGAAAGATATGATGTAGGGATTATCCTCTGAGTATTTCAGAAAGGCCCTAGATTCATTCGATCATCTTTTTCGGTATATGTCACGTTTGTAGGGTACATCTTATGAGTGTCATTTATTGCTATTCTACGAGGGGGTATTAGCTAGTTTTACTTTGAGTTTCTCAAGTTTGGATTTAGTGGAAGTTTTCTATGGCTATGCACACACACAATGGTGAACGCCTAAGTTATTATCTATATGTTATATCTGTTTAGATGCCTGTTTTCCTTTCTCGAGCCTAATTTTTCGTTTTGTTTTGCTCGGGACGAGCAAAAGCTAAGTGTGGGGGAGTTGTTAAGGGTGAAATTATGTGGTTTATAAGGATATAGTTTATGATATATTCTCTCTTAATTGTATAATTTGCATAATAAATAGATCTTATATTGAAATATTGAGCAAACGATGTTTTTAAAGACTTAATCGCAATATTGATATAATTATGTGGTTTTATGGTGAGATTATGATTATATGGACTTTATTACAGTTTGCGACATTTTCCATGTGTTACAGGTGCAATTAGAAGGCTCAAAAGATGATTTAAAGAGATTAAAATTCGAGCTAAGCGATTGAAGGAAGAGATAATGATCAAATGGAGTGAAGAAAAAGAGATAAATATGAAGAAATCACTTTCAAGTCATCCTGAACGAACGTCCATACTCCGTCCATACCAAACGGGCGTCTGAAATCCCGAACGAGCGTCCAAGGTGCCAAGAGTGATTCAGAGAGTTTGAACTGAGGCCGAACGAGCGTCTGAGGAGAGTTCAAGGAAGTGGACGAGCGGCCACCAGACTGAACGCTCGTCCGTCCGCCGACTCAGCCATAACCGACTTAATCCTCTATAAATACCTGCCTATTTCTGCACACAAGGAGAACAATTCGACATTATTCAAACCCTAAACCCTAGGGGCGGCTAAGGCTGCAGTTTTACTTCTTTTCCTTCCACTTTTCTGCAACTTTAGATTAGATTAGTTTAGAGCAGTTTTTATGTTCTTTTTCTGCAAAACTGTGTTGCTGAGGATGCTCAGGAGCTAAAGCTTCAATCAAACGAGAATTGTGAAGCCATCAACTTGGATTGATTTCTCTATTTCGATTATACTGTGAGTTATTTATTCAAGGTTGTTTCTTATTTATGTTTATCCGTGTTAATTGCGTTTATATCGGAAGATTTGCATGTGTGATATGTGTTTATGTTTGATGGAAGTCATGATAAACCTTTAGATCACCATAGATAAGAATAGTCCTTAGATTTATAATAACGGAAGTTAGTAAGTCTAATCACTATATTTAAACGTAAAAGTTGACACCTTTGATCTTAAAACGCGTTAATCTAGCATTGGAAGATACTAGGTTAATAGATGAATTACCTAAGGAATTAGGGTTCATGTTTAGGTAAGGTGAATCACAACCTGAATAAACACCACATATAATCGAGATAGGAGATCAATACATGTTGATAGGTGGATCAATCCTCGTTTGCCTTTTATAATTTGATTTTAAATCCTTGCAACTTGAGTCTTGCTTTGCTTAGTTAATTTCCTTTTTGCAATTAGTTTAGTTTAGTTTCGTGACATAATTAGTTAAAACAAAAGCTAGGATTAACAACTGTCTAGTTCCCCGTAAGATCGACCCGGCATTAGCCTCTATACTACGATCCTTGCACTTGAGGTTAACCGGTTTTATTACTTGTTTATTTTGTATTAATAAAATCCGTGACAAACATCCTCTTCCGAAAAAATTAATTTGCATTCTCAATTATTGAGTTCAACGTTCTTGTTACTTTTCCGTTTTTACGAAGTCATCATCAGTCAATTTATCGTGTTTAGATGCCTTAAGATGATATGTAGTTGTAAAATTAAATTACGACCGAATTATTAATCAAATCATACACCACAACAAATAATATATTTTAGGAATTATAAATGTGATGTCATGCATGCAGTTTATCCTACTATTCCAAGGATTTAATCTCACACCTACAGTGCCGCCGTAGGGTAGGTCAAAGAGGTGATGATTAAATTGAGAAAATATCTCTCAACAATTAACAGTGAATCGGACATCTCCATTTAATTGTTGATTACCTTTATTTTTCAACAAAGATATTTCTAAAAATATCCTTGTGAGTGTGACCTACTGTTTCAGATTTTTAAGTATGCCCCCAGTATGCCGCCGTAGGGTAGACCCGATGAGTACTCAAAATCCTATCATTTCGGAGACCAAGCCTTGAATTTTGATAGCGGTGAAGCCATCCGCAAGGGGCTGAAATCAAAGCGGGATGATGCGTCACCATTCTCTCACGTGCTTGTGTCAATAGTAGAGGCCGTGGGGTCGGTTATCACCTTCCCCGCTCCCACACGTTATTTTGAAAATTAGTTACGTATTAGGATTTTCAGAATTTATTTATAATCCGAAAAACAATAAATCATGAATATTTAAATTAATCCTCCCACTAGTTCATCGGTTCCAAATACCGTCTAACTAGTGTCACTTATTCACGAATTTCCAATTTCTTGGATTCATAAAATCTTTGTGTAGACACTACACAATTAAAATTCCCCATGAATTTTAGAATCCTATTAAGAATTATGAATTTCCCACCAAATCGAAAAACCGTAAATCACAAATTTAAAGCTCCGACTAGTTTATTGGTTCCAAATATCGTCTAACTAGTGACACTATATTCATGATCTTCCAATTTAAAGATTATTTAGAAAATCTCTTGTGTAGACACTTCAAAATTAAAATTCACCAATGAATTTTATAGTCCTAATAATGTCATTATAAAAATTTTGGATCGTACAATTTTATCTCAATAATTTGAAAACAATAAATCATGAAAAGCAATCACCAACTTATCGGTATTAAACCCTAGCTGAGCTTTAACCGACTTCACCGAACGGTGTCGGGATTGGCTAAGCCGACCCGTCCTCTACGTTGGTTCATATATGACTGCTAGATGAATCGGGCCCCCGATGCTAATGTCGCACGTGTGCGGGTGCTGGGTTGAAAATCGGGGTAAGATTGCCCCATTGAGCCTCAGCTCACCCGATAGCTTGACCTTGCCGGACCCCCGTGGCTAACCCCGCACTTGGACGGACAAGTCGAATCGAGCCGAAGCCCTGTTGACCGCCCGATCCAATTTTCGAACCTTTTTGCTCAGTTGGTGTCCAACTTTTCCAGATTTTCCAATTTTTTCAATTATTAAAATTCTTTTATGTAGTCACTACATAATTAAAATCCACGAATGATTTTTAGATCCCAAAATTAAATTTACCGAGTAAATTTTATTTTATCATGTGAATTTTATATCCCGATAAAATTCCGTTCGTTTTAATTACCTAAATTAATCTAAATTAATTACGTCTCATACATGCCTACTTAATATCATGATTAATTATCTACATGTATGCACATGCTAGGAGTAGAATTCATGAATATGATGCATGACATGGTTATATCACATAAATAATCATCCAAAAAAATAAATGCGAAAAATAAACCACTGAGATGGACCGTTGGTACCCCGTATCTGATCTATGAAGCTAAAATAAGTAAATAGATAAACCCTACTTTTAAAAGATTTTCTAATTTTTAATGCACATTAGCCGCCGCATGGTATATTAATTTTCTGCTCCGTTTCTTTATCAAAATTGTTCCAGCCGAGTTGGTATAGATGATGATACAGGGTTCCACCCCTCCACGTGTCGTCTATCGGTTGGCCCTCACGTTATGAATAAATGCCAAGGTATGCGTGTCGAGACACGAGGTAGTCTATGACGAACGGCATTCGAGCACTGTAGGTAGATAGTCCTTGAGTCGGTCTGGCGTAAGTCGATTAGGTCGACCTCGAGGACAGAGTCCACACCAGCTACAAAGGCCCATTATCAGCATGATAACTTTGGCAAGGAGCAAGGCCCATTAAGGGTAAATGTGACAATAGCATAGACCGACCTAATATTAAGTTAGGGCATGCGTTATCATTATAAATACCATGTTCCAGGAATTACGTAAGGCTTGATTCCTGGACAATGACATGATACGTAGGCAATCTAAGACAAGCTCTTAGACTCATCCGCAAATAACATCAATCACCACCACATTCATAGGGCATTAGGGTCTTGGATATTCAGTACTAGATTCATAAGAGCCCGGATTAATTAGGTGACATAATTTGTCATCGTCATTGGCGCGAGAAGGAGGGCCATTTTATTGTTGAATACACCAGGATCATGATGCCTCCCATGGATAAAACTGCCAGGAAAACTAACTCCAAGGCCACATATCAACAAGGTTCACAACTCCATGAATAATTGGACCTGGATCCACAAGGAATAAAAGATCCGGAAATGAATACTATCCATGAAGTTCCCCAAGCGAAGACACAAGGTCTCGCTCCGGAGCACCAAGTTATTGTGGATCAACTAGCAGGGGCTGATCGAGAATTAATGTCCAGGATTATTGCAGAGGCGTTCACGGCACAGCACCAAACAGATGGTGGTAAGAAAGATGTTGTGGGTTAGCCCAAGCGAGCTCTTGGGGATGAAGTCAGCGCGTCTTCTAGCTCCGTGGAGAGAAAAAGACGTGAGATCCAACAGAAACATCAAAGGATGGATGTGGACAGTGCCAGGCAAGAGCTAGATGTTATTCTGGGAAAAGTCAGGTCTCGCTGTGGTTGCAATCGCCTTTCACTAAGGAGATTGAAGAGTTTCCAAGGGGTTCAAAATACCAAAGATAGACCCCTATGATGGCACCACTGACCCCGAGGATCATCTACATAGGTATCTATCTCAGATGAGGTTGGACGGCACACCCGATGCGATGCGATGTCGGGCTTTCTAAACGCTGCTCATTGGTCGAGCCAGAGAATGGTTCAACAAACTACAACCCGGGTCAATCTCTAGTTTTACCATGTTAGCTCGCAAGTTTCGAGATGCGTTTATTGTAAACAAGAAATTTCACTTAAACGCTACACACCTCATGAATATGAAGCAACAATGTTAAGGGTGATTTTATACGTTTTATAAGGATATATTTTATGTCAATTTCTCCCATATCTGGATGTTTTCATAGAAATCGAGCTTTATAATTGAAATATTGAGCAAGTGGTGTTTTTAATAGTTAAATTGCAAAACGAATTTAATTATGTGCTTAAATTGTGATTTTATACTATTTTGGAATATCGTTACGCTTTGGTATGTTTTTCCTACATTGTAGATACACATTGTTGATGGAAAAGATGATTTTTAAAGAGATAAATTCGAGTGGAAAGGAATCAATCAGATTTATGGAAGAATAGAGGATATAAGGAAAGAAATCAAGTGTTGATCCAGTTAAACGGGCGTTCAAGTCCCGTCCAGAGTGGACGGGCGTCCAGAATATTAAACGGGCGTCCAGGAGAGAAATTTGATACAGAGAGTTTGGACGCAGCATAGACGGACGTCTGGAACAAAGTCAAGATTCTTGGACGGGCGTCTAACAAGGCGGACGGGCGTCCACGACCGACTTAAGCACAACCGACCTAGTTTTTGACCTAGCCGACTTACTTCTTCTATATATAGCCGCATCGCCCCAACCCTAAGGATATCAGATTTTTCATACACCAAATATATCATAGTAGCCGCACTTCTGAGGCTTTCAAGGCCGATCACCCGAGCCTAGTGCTCGGGTGATCCGGGTTAGATTAGGATGCTTTTCTTTTCGTTGTTGATTCATGGAGATCATCCATTGTACCAAACTATGTGAGTTTAATCCTCTTTAATTTATTCAATCCTTGTTTTATTTTCATGAGCTTTAATTCGTTTTGTATTTTTCTATGCGCTTTATGATGCCATGTGAATTAGATCGAGCGATCAGTTTGCTATTGATGTTTTACACTACGAGAGTTGCGTAAACGCTAGATCACCATAGGAAGATAGGATCTTTAATCGTTAATTCGTGACAAATTAATTGGTTAATTATCTAGGTTGCTAGATTCTAAAATACGGGAGTTAACTTGAATCTACACCTTCGATTTGTATGAAATTGGTCTCAACATTCGGGAGAGGAGAGATCGATAATTGAATTCACTAAGGGATTAGGAATTCATAGCTTGAGAAATGGATTCACTAAGGAATTAGGAGTTCGTATCTCATGTAAAGGTGAAACCACAATATCGAATTAAAATCATGAGATGAACTTGGATTGAAATCACTTAGTTTGTGTAATGTTTAATCCCATGTATCTTTAGTTTAGGTCATTTTTATTATTCTTAGCTTATGTTTATTTTTCTATGTGTTTTTATGTTTGTTCTTTCGTTTATTTGTTTTCGTAAGTAACAATTGAAAGGAATTAATAAGATTAGATTCAACATCCCAATTCCCTGTGGATCGACCCATTACTTATCCCGCTTTACTGGCAATTACCCGATATTCGGTCGGTTAGGAGTAGTTTTGCATATAGGTTAGGGTTTATAAATTGTTTTTGTTTAATGATGCAAAACCATCCGAACAAACAAAAAGATGAAACAGTGTTAGAATATCTGAAGAGGTTCAATCTCGAGGCTATGCAAGTCAAGGACGCAGATGACCGACTTCTGATAACGTCGTTTGTGGGAGGGCTGCGTAATACAAAGTTGTATATGAAGCTAAGCATGGATGTCCCTCAAACCATGGACGAGTGTGTTAACGTGGTGCACAGATTCTGTCAAGGGGAAGAAGTAGTGCGTAGGCACACCCAATCCGACTGGATGGATTCGAAAAAGGACACTATGGTCCGAACAAGAATCAGTCCAAAGGACAGTTTGGAGCCGCATTACAGCGCCTATCTCAGACCGTCTGGGAAAGAAAGGAGCTCTACATGATAAAGATCTTATCCCACTCAATCGATTGTCCGGAGAACTTATGGCCATTATAATCTCGAAGGGCATAGCAAAGAAACCGAGTCCACTATAGAAACCTCGAGAAAAGAGAAATCCCAGAAAATATTGCGATTTTTATGAGGATATAGGTCACGAAACGGAGGAATGCTCTGACCTGAAGAGAGACATGGGCACTTGTTTTCAAGAAGGCAAGCTGGATGAGGTGGTTGATAGATCTCAGTACAACGAGCCCAAGGGGCGCAGAGAATACATGAGGAAGAATTCTGATCAAGGTCGAGATCAAGATCGAGACACTCAGAGGCGTAGGGATCGATCTCCAGGTCGAGAAAGAGACAACAGGGGCGACCACGATCGGGATAGGTACGAGGATAATCGACCTAATAATTACATCAATACGATCTTTGGGCCAGCTGAGAGCGAGAAAGACCGAGCCAGCCGAGAGCCAACTGACAGCTCGAGGGAAAATAAGAGACCGAGATTTAAAACGGAAGTCGGGTATGGAACCAAAGATGACATTTCCAAGTCTCGAAGCCACAATGAGGGGTTGGAAATTGAGGCAGTGATTAGCCGAGCTCGGGTATCGAGAGTCTGCGTCGATAATGGTAGCGCGGTAAACATCTTGTATTACTCGGCTTTTCAAGCGATGAAACTGAAAGAAAAGGGCATAGCTCCTCTAGCGTCTCCTTTGTTTGGGTTTACAGGACAGGCGGTGCATCCTATGGAGTCGATAAAGTTGCTAACGACAGTCGGGGATGGCGAGAAAGGAAGGACCCTTGAATTAAACTATGTGGTAGTTAAGGCTCCTTCGATATACAATGTCATCTTGGGACGACCTTCTATCTTCGACTTGCATGCCATCATCTCCACTTTCCATAACTGTATGAAGTTTCCTACCAAGAACGGCTCTCATGAAGTAAGAGGAGATGTTGATGCCGCGCGGAGCTGCAACTTCATTGTCATGGACGGGAAAATGGCAGTACAACAAGTCCTGGTCAAGGAACTGATCCCGGAGGAACAAGAGGAGAGGAGTTGGATCTCGGTGGATCCAGTAGAAAATGTTCGTCTATGGGAAGGCGAAGACGAGTGCACACAAGTCGGGGTGTGGATCCCGGCCAAAGAGAAGCAATTTCTGGTCGAGCTGCTAACCGAGTTCAGAGATGTTTTCGCTTGGAGAGCTGATGACATGCCAGGGTTATCCACAGATATCGCGGTCCATAATCTCGAAATAGATCAAGCCAAGAAACCAGTTAGATAGAAAAAGAGGGGCTTTGCGCATGATCCAGTCGAAGCCATAGAGAATGAAGTCGGGAAGTTATTAGCCGCCAGGATAGTAAGGGAAGTATTTTACCCCGATTGGCTAGCCAACCCTGTTTTAGTCAAGAAGCCAGATGGCAACTGTCGTATATGTGTAGATTTCTGGCGCTAGAAACAAAGCTTGTCCAAAGGACTCATATCCGTTGCCAAAAATCGACAGGTTAGTAGACTCCACTATCGACATCGAAGTGTTTGGTTTTTTAGATGCATACAAGGGATATCATATCCTAATGGATCCTCGAGATGTGGAGAAAACGGCCTTCATTACGGAATTCGTCACATTCTGCTATGTAACCATGCCGTTCGGTTTGAAAAACGCCGGGGCTACATACCAGAGAGCGGTCAGCAAAATTTTCTCTAAACCGATCGGCAGATGTATGGAAGTATATGTGGAAGACATGCTCATCAAGAGTCGATCCATGATTCAATATCGGGTAGATGCCCGGGAAGTGTTTGAGGTGTTAAGGGACACGAAGATGAAGTTGAATCCGAAGAAGTGCACCAAGAAGGAGAAGAATGTCAAACAGCCTTCGAGGATTTGAAAGCCTATTTATCAGAATTACCCGCTCTTACTTCACCTCAAGAAGGAGAGAAATTGTTGGTTTACTTCTCAGTATGTGAGGAAGCAGTGAGCGCGGTTCTGATTCGGGAAGGGGCCCACGGCCAAGTGCCAATCTATTTTGTTAGTAAAGCATTGCATGGGCCCGAGATCCGGTACTCACCAGCAGAGAAGTTGGAGTTATGTCTGGTACACGCCTCGAGAAAACTGAGGCCGTATTTCCAAGCCCATACCATCACGGTGGTTACTGACCAACCACTGAAGCAGATCTTGGCAAAGCCCGACACCTCGGGTCGGTTAGCAAAATGGGTGGTGGAAATGGATCAATATGATATCGAGTTCGTTCCTTGAACTGCAGTTAAGGCCCAGGCCCTGGCACCGAAAGAATTTCCAACCAACTCGAGCAAGAGAGGCAAAGTATAGAAGAACAGTGGACTCTTCAAGTCGGCGGGGCGTCAAGTAAAGAGGGGGCAGGAGTTGGACTCCTGCTAATCAGCCCAAAAGGTGAATAATTCCCATACGCCCTTCGGTTCAACTTCAAAGCAACGAACAATGAGGCTGAATATGAAGCTATGATCACAGGTCTGAAGCTTCCTTTGAAATTAGGAGTTGATAATCTGTTGGTATTCAACAACTCACAGTTGGTGGTAAATCATATTAGGGGGGAGTATGAATCCAAGGAAGAAACCATGAAGAACTACTTAACAGTGGTACAAAGCCTCATACCTAAGTTAAAATCGGTTCAGATCGAACAAGTTCCCCGAAGTCAAAATAAGAGGACTGATGCGTTATCTAAGCTAGCTTCGAACTTCGTCTCGAGCATGAAAGTCTTAGTCGAGTTGTTGAAAGACATAAACTACAAGGAATCAGAGGTGTAGCCGATCATTAAACAGGAAACTTGGATGGATCCAATAGCCCTTTACCTTAAAGACGGAATTGTACCATCCGACAAGGTACAAGCACGCAAAATTTGACTTCGGTCAGCACGGTATGCTTTCTTTGACTCCGTCCTCTATCGAAAGTCCTTTGTGGCACCATGGTTGAGATGCGTATCCGAGGAAGAAGGTGAGTATCTTCTGGAGGAAATCCACAGTGGAGCTTGTGAAAATCATTGCGGGGCTAGGATGCTTGCCCGAAAATGTAAGCTAGCAGGACACTTTTGGCCGTCGATGCAACGAGATGAGAATCGCCTGGTTCAGAGGTGTAGGACTTGTCAAATTCATGATAATAACACCCACCAATAGGCCCAGGAGATGAATGCCATCTCGTCAGCCTGGCCTTTTGATCAATTGGGTGTCGATATAGTTGGACCTTTACCTCGTGCTCCGTGTAACAACAGATACGTGGTCGTTGTAGTGGACTACTTCACCAAGTGGGTCGAGGCTAAGGCTTTGACCGATATCAGAGCAGCGACCATTAAGAAGTTCTTGTGGATCGATATTTTATTCAGGTACGAAATTCCCTAGGGCTTTGATTTTAGACAATGGTACTCAGTTTGAAGATCGAAGAGTTGGGGAATGGTGTAATGAGTATCACATCAGTCAGCACTTCACGTCGGTCACTCACCCACAAGCAAATGGTCAGGTTGAGCAAACTAATCGACAGATCAAGCTAGGGTTGAGAAAGAGATTAGAGGCTGAAGGGAGAGACTGGGCAACACAACTTCCGAGCATTATATGGTCGTATAGGACAGCTCCAAATTCATCGACAGGAGAAACGCCCTTCTTTCTGGTTTACGGATGCGAGGCGGTAATCCCCGCCGAGATCGGTCTACCCGCTCCTCGAGTTCTAGCATACAGCATTGAAACCAACGACCCCGATCTTCGACAAGAAAAAGCTAGCATCGAGGAGCGAAGAGAGATAGCTTCAGCTCGGATGGCTAGATACATGCAAAAGATTTCGCAGTACTATAACTCAAGGGTCAAGTACAAGTATTTCAAAGTCGGGGACTTAGTCCTCAGAAGGAATAAGCGAGTCGACAAGAACCAACTGGAAAATTGGAACCGAATTTGGAAGGCCCGTATCAGATTCTGAAGGTTCACCCCAAAGGGTCCTACCAACTCGGGCGAGCTGACGGAACCACGGTTCCTCGATAGTGGCCCGCTAACAACTGGAGGAAGTATTACGTTTAAGTTAAGCTTTATCTCGATTAATTTCTGTTTTTACGTTTTTATGCCTTGTAATAAGTCCAAGGGACAATTTCATAAATATTCTAATAAACATGTCTTTCCTTGAGATGCTTTTGTGTTTGTTAGGATTTACAGCCTTAAAATTACAAGTCTAACAAGATACAAAATGTCAAAGGCAAAGCAGTCGACAACGAGAAGGGAAAGTCCGCAAGTCGGATCTCTCAATATAGCCAAAAGCAAAACGAGCCTACCAGGCAAAAAATGTTAAGGCAAAAAATTCGACCAGCCTTAAAGCAAAACGAGCCTAACGGGCAAAAAATGCTAAGGCAGAGGGACAATTTGCAAAGTCGGACCACACGCCCAGAGAACGATACATCTATGGCAGAACTAGTCTGTGTGACAAAAAATGCTAAGGTGATCAAGTCGATCTCAAACAAACTAGACTTGGAAGTGCAATAAGAACCAAAGGTTCATAATACACTTGGGGGGGCAACACGACATCGATAAAGCAAATGGTAAACAGAGCCAAAGGCTCGACAAGCGAGAGCTAAAAGACATCGAAACATGAAAGATAGACAACAACAAAGAAAAGGAAATAAAATACTGCAAAATCGAAGCAAAATCAACGCAAAGTAAGGTCAGGTTGACTAGACCAGCCAAAGTATGATTAAAGCCAATTATACATGAAAATTCAAATCATAAAAATTCCGAGTTCAACCAAATTATTACAGATCAAAAGAATCAAGTTCAGAAGGTCGAATAAAAGTTCAAAAAGAACAACAACTAAGAAGTAGCACCGGGAGTCGGATCAGTGATGTCAACGGTCGGTGCAGCTGCGGCAGTGTCGGAAGGTGGTGCAGAGGTTGAACCGTATTTCTGAGCCAGAGATTCCCCTCGTTGGAACTCCTCGTTATGCCGGTCGTATATCTTCTCTGCCTCAAGCTCATAGAATTACGGCACAGCAAGCTTACCGACATCGAACCCAGGATAGACCACCGAGGCATGGTTCACTGTCAGTGTAGAACCACCCATCATCACCATGCGCATCATCACAGTCAGATCCGTGTCCAAGTCACTCGACTTCCGATACTCCAGGACCGCAATTGTCTTGGCCGCCTCGATCCGTGCAGGAACCTAGTTTAGCTCGGCCCTCAAGGCATCTCTCTCTTTCTCCAGATCGGCTCTCAGAGTGTCCCTCTCCTGTCGAGCCAATGCCACGTCGGCCAACGAAGCCTTGTGCTCCTGCTGCACCTTCTCAAAGTCCACGGCTAGATCAGTTAACCTTTTACCCTGGTTCTGCCACTCGTTTTGTGCTCGGGTCAAGTCTTTGGTGGTAGCCATCAGCGCGTCCAGCAGCTTCTTGACCTCGACATTCGCCTCACGCTTAAGAGTCTCAAATTGAGACTCTATACCGGCTATGGAAACGCTCTTCTTGACGTTATCCTCAATCAGCTTGCAGATCTCTCTCCTCAGATCCTCTTCTGACTCGACTGGCTTAGCCAATCGTCTAGCAGCCTCTCTGCCAAGGAGCTTATTCTATAAAAGAAAAAGAAAGACAAGTGGCTTACGATACGGCTTGACTTCCGAAGTGCGGAAGATAGAGCTTTGTCCTCCATGGTCGCGCAATCATCAGCTACCATGTTCATATCGATCTCGGCCTCGGTAGAGGCCTCACCAACCTTGGCCTTCTTGGCCCTTCTCAATTGATCCTTTACCAACTCAGGAAGGGTTGGCCTTTTCTTGGGTCGTGCTGTCGTTTCCTCGACATGTGGAGTCATGTCGACCATGTCCTCTTCGTCTTCGTCCCGCAACGAACCATAGCAGACTTGTAAGCCACTGGTGGTTGGGGGTCGGGAGGGCGAACGAGCTGGAACTGCCGACTCGATGACAGCAGGAGTAATCTCGAGGTGAGCAGGACTCTTTTCTCCGACAGTGGGAGGAGCCCTGGTCTCGGCCACTTGCGCGGTAGGGGCCTCTTGAGCTCCGAGAAGCGGAGCAGCCCTGCTCTTTGATGGTGGAATGTTTGTAGGGTCGGTGATGAGAGAGAACTTTCCCACTGCGAAAAGAGAAGATAAAGTTAGCGCGCATTGACAAAATATCAAGTTACAGACTTCAAAAAAGAGAAACATATGCAATAAACATCCTACAGTTCTCCTGGTCGAGAGCATGAAGATTCCCATAGGGTATCGGTCCTATCTCTTCCAGGTGCGCCAGCCCATAGAGAAGGCTCAGATCTCGGGTGGCCATCTCGAAGCTAAATCCGTCCATCCTGCGGGCCTCGGGAGGGGCTGAACCCTTGACCAGTTTATCATCCTTTTTCCCTCTCGACCTCCATTGGCCGATATATGGGTTATCTAAACTGTGACGTAGGAAGAAGAATCGAAGCTTCCAGTCCTCGTGTGACGAAGGTCCTTTGGACACAAACTCGTGTCGATTCGTCCTTCGCTGGAAAGTGTACCACATCTTGTCGGGCATGCTTGCCATCTTATAGTAAATAGAAAAAGAGGGGAATCGAGAAGCACACCCCAGCCACTCGACATGCTATCACGAACCCCAGCAAGATCCTGATGGCGTTAGGACCTAGTTGAGATATGCTTATGTCATAATGATGTAAAACAGCTATGGCGGCCGGACACAGTAGAAATCTCAACCCACTGGAAAGTTGGGCCTCGTAGACCGAGCGAAATCCCTCCGGAGGCTCATCGGCGTATTGGTGTTGGCCGGAAGGTAGTTGGATTTCAAATTGGGGGCTGGCAAGGCCAAAATTTTGCCGGATTTTGACAATGTCATCAGAGGAAAGGGTGGAAATACAACCTTTAGGACCCTTCCCCTCCATCCTGGTCACTAATTTCTTTGGTTCCCTAAGAACACCGGTGAGACCGTCTGGGATTGGTTGGGGAGAAGGATCAGAAGCAGTAGGCACTGAAGTTTGGGTTTGGGAAGGTGATTCACTACTCCTATCAGACTCAGTAGCACTGCTAGACATTAATAAACATAGGAGAAAGAAAAAGAAGGGGTAGAAATCAAAAAAGATGCTTACTTGGTGTTTGAGATTGTGTGAAGGAAATGGCAAATAGATTTCTTCTCCGGCTCTTTCTCCTCTTTTAATGCTTGCAAAGATCTTCAAATGACATGAAAGGACGTGATTGAGGGAGTTATAACCCCCTACAAATCGTGAGAATCAAGGCATGACGTTACGGTTGATGGGAGATGAGGCGTTAGTACGCTGTGACGTCACGATGCAGAGCCATGATTGGCTAGGGTTATGGGTGGCAGACAAAGCGTTAGTGCTTTTTCCTACCCAAGTGATGATTCAACTCGAGGACGGTTTCAAAATGACAGATTTGACCTCAGACCACGAGAGTCGCCTCTCTCGATTCTGCGGGGCTTATGACAATACATGGTTCCACCCCTTCACGTGTCGTCTATCGGTTGGCCCTCATGTTATGAATAAGTGCCAAGGTATGCATGTCGAGACACGAGGTATTCTATGATGAACGGCATTCGAGCAATGTAGGTAGATAGTCCTCGAGTCGGTCAGGGGCAAGTCGATTAAGTCGACCTCGAGGACAGAGTCCGCACCAGCTACAAAGGCCCATTATCAGCATGCTAACTTGGGCAAGGAGCAAGTCCCATTAAGGGTAAATGTGACAATAGCATAGACCGACCTAATAGTAGGGTTAGGGCATGCGTTATCATTATAAATACCATGTTTCAGGAACTACGTAAGGCTTGATTCCTGGACAATGACAGGATACGTGGGCAATCTAAGACAAGCTCTTAGACTCAGCCACAAATAACATCAATCACCACCAAGTTCATAGGGCATTAGGGTCTTGGATATTCAGCACTAGATTCATAAGAGCCCGGATTAATTAGGTGACATAATTTGTCATCGTCAATAGACTCTCTTCCTTCTATCACAACAACCCGTGTTCGAATCCCTCAGTTGCATCTTTTTCTCCTTTTAAATTTCAATATTTCAGGGAAAATTTATAAAAAAACGCATCAAAGGGGTTGGGGGGAGTCGAACTCGGCTCTAGACTTTGTACATTTTGCATCTTGACCACCGAGATGCCGAATCTTGCTGTTGATGTTCTTCGGAAAAAAAATACAACAGAGGGGCCGAATTGTAGATAATTCTAATTTCTAGAAAATTAAATTACAACAAATAAATTACATAATTTCCTATACCCAGAAAAAACGGGTTTACAATAGATCTAACGGTAAACATTTACCAACCCCAATCCATCTCGTCAACCAAACATTCAATCGCATAAATTAAAATTAAAAGATGCAATTTTTTCTATTCCACTCCTTATTAATTATTTATGCAATCAGGATCGCAAAATCGCTTTAACCTCGCTCCGCTACCAAATGCTAGATATAGAGAAACCCGAAGGATATTATCCATAGTTGGATCGTCAGATCTGATTCACAGCACCGATCGAGACGCTCTATCATGCACAGCGGAAGCTATGAATAAATCTGCATGCGAGAATACCACGATTGGATTCGCATAAAAAATTAATCTCACTATGAGAAGGTTGAATATTTACCTAAAAGGAGAGGAAGAAATAGTCGACCAAAGGGAGAAGCCACAGTCTTCCAGATTGTATCTCCTAGCGACGACTGGTGGACATCGATCCTCGCCTCAGAACCTCCTCGAATATGACCAAGAGAAACCCTAGGTTTTTATTCTCTTAATGACTAAGGCAAGAAACTAATTTTTCTTCCTTTTTAATTTGAAGTTGGCGCAATTAATTGTGTGAAATTGTGTTGGGAGGAACTCTCTTTATATAGGAAAATAATTAGTCAAGAGAGTTGTCATTTTCACACCACAATTACATATTCCCACAAGGAAAAGACATTTGCCAAAAAATAAGAGATGATTCCCAAAAAATCAATCTCTTTTTTTTTCTTTTCAATTAATTATCCAACAAATAGATAATTAATTAATTACACATGAGACATAATCTAGAAAAATTTCTTTTCCTAATTTATCCCAAATGTAGCGCCACTTATCATTATATTTTTAATAGAAAATATCTTTTCTATTTTACATATTATTTACCAAATAAATAATATTCGTATATTCATTAAATAGACAAACTACTTAATTTATTTTCGAGGTTCCATAAAACGAGAAAACACTCGTGTGTTAGGAGCCAACACCGGGGACTCTGGACCTATAACCAGTAGCTACAATAAATTGAATAAAATATTCATCGAACATAATATTTCTACTCAACTTATTAATTCTTGAATTACGCCACCATAAATCCGAAACTGAGCTCTATCGATTATAGATATAACTTATTCTCAAAACGTCGAGTCGATAAGTGTCCATTGATATAATCATTACATACAGACTAACCCTCCATAGACTATCCGTAATGAAGCTGTATTATTTCCGTAAACCTTCATCACTACATCTTATCCTTATTTACCATTAACCCACCAGTGATCAATTTTGTTCATAACCAATACGAACTCCGCGGATCGATCAGTTTCTAGGATTAACAAATAAATGGATTGTCTTTCTACTTCCCGCAGGAAGGAATGGATTCCATATTTGTGAGACACACACTTCTCACTCATTCCAGAATAGTGCCAACCTGAAAGTGATTCGGACCGCTCCTCTTAGCGATCCTTAACGAACACATCAAATCCTATCCTGAAACCAGTAGGAGTATGCAATAACTTCAGGATTAAGGTTAATCCATCTATGATCATCTTGTGATTTAATGAGATTTCTCAATCACGGAATTATATGAGAAATGCAGATAAATCAGTCCAGTCCAATATGACTACATCATATATAAATGCCCCACTTAAATAACCAATATCGATGGTCCGGATAAAACGGTCACACCATAAAGTGTTCTGGGCGCATTAATGTTGGTTTAATCAATAGACCCAATACTTTGATTGAGTTCACCACGGACTAACAGTTCAAGTGTATCACTATAAACTTTATCCTCGCGTGTGACATACACTAAGTTATATTGCTATATATGATACGACTTGGGGTTTTCAGCAGTGTATAATATATAAGCACAAAGCAAATAATAAGATGAGAATAAATCTGTCATTTATTAACTATAAAAACAATTACATAAATTGTCTTTTGTGCGCTACTTCCAACAATCTCCCACTTGCCCATATAGACAAGCAACACTGGTCTTTCGGGCACAGTATATCTAACACCTTATACTTGTACTGATCAAATTACTATTGGTGATGGTCATTCTTTATCTATTTCACATTTTAGTTCCGCATATATTTCTGGTGCCCAATCTTTGTTTACTTTATCCAATGTGATGTGTGTGCCCACTATTTCCCAACATTTACTGTTTGTTTCCAAATTCTGTTCTGATAATTCCATTGCCATTGGATTCTTATATGATTCCTTTCTTGTGAAGGAATCAGATACAGGAACCTGTCTCCATCAGGACATGCTAGAGATGGTTTTTATTACTGGTCCAATAGTCCTCTTCCCGCTTTTTCGGTTAATAAAGCCTTTACATCCACATGACTTCATAGATGTCGACATCATTCATTTTCGGTTATTCAACATCTAGTTCAGAATAACTGTGTAGACTTATCTTCTGTTCACTCATCTCCTTGTGACGCTTGTCTTCGTACTAAAAGTCTTTGTTTACCTTTTTCAAATTCTACTTTACAATCATCCCAACCCCTTGAGATTATTTTTTCTGATGTTCTGACCTTCTCCATTTATTCCGTTGATGGATATAAGTATTATGTGATCTTTGTAGACCACTTTACTCGCTACACTTGAATATACCCCTTGATATGTAAATCTGATGTCTCATTTGTCTTTGAAAAGTTTGTTCCTTATGTTGAAAATCATTTTTCCATTACTCTCAAACTCTTGTACTCTAACAATGGCATGGAATTAAGTTCCCTCCACCCTTATCTCTCCACCTGTGGTATATCTCATCAAACATACCTCTACATACTCCCCAACATAATGGTATCTTTGAGCGTCACCTCCATATAGTCGAAACTGCCCGAGCCCTCCTTCAACATGCATCCATTTCTCTCACTTCCTGGTCTTATGCTATTAACATTGCCGTCTATTTGAACATTCGCATGCCCACTTGCACCCTAGCCATGCTTTTCCCCTTATAAAAAGTTGTTCTCCACTCCTCCGAACAATTCCAAGCTTCAATTTTTTGGATGTCTCTGTTATCCATGGGTGAAACCTTACACCTCCCACAAACTGTAATCCAATTCCATTTCTTGTGTTTTCCTTAGCTATTCTCTTACAAAAAGTCCCTATCAATGCTATGACCTGGCCACACTACGTCTGTATGTCTTTCGAGATGTTCGGTTTGTTGAGAATGTTTTCTGGTTTGCAGCGCAACCCACTCCTGATTCTAACCCATCTCCCTCTTTGTTCCATAGTTTTATTTCTGATCCTCGTCCACCACCACACTTAGTCACTCCACCATCACCCTCAACCGAGCTTGCCCCTCCCTCTTCCCCGCCCTCATCATCCTCTCCTCTATCCCGCCCAAACATCCTATGGTTTCTCGTGCTTGTAACCAAATTTTTACACCTCGCACCATTCTCAACCTTACTACCCAACTGGATTCTCGACTCTCTGATATTGTGCCTATTACAGTTAAACAGACTCTTATGCATCCTCATTGGCGTTAGGCTATGTATGATGAATTTGATGCTCTCGTCCGTAATGGCACATGGTCCCTGGTGCCTTATGATCCCTCTCTTAATGTTGTTGGCAACCAGTGGATTTTCAGGATTAAGTGTAATTTTGATGGCACGATTGAATGGTTACAAGGCTCAGCTTGTTGCCAAAGGATTTACGCAACATCCTAGTATTGACTACTTTGAGATGTTTAGTCCGGTGGATAAACCCGTTACAGTTCGCCTGTTCCTCAGTATTGTTGTTTCTCTTGGTTGGTGTCTTCATCAATTAGCATGTGAATAATGCTTTTTTACCGGTTACTCTTACTGAGGATGCTTACATGGTCCAATCTCTAGGCTTTGAAGACACTGATCACCCTCGGTTTATTTGTAAACTGCACAAGGATATTTATAGTCTGAAATAAGTCCCTCGTGCATGGTACCTTGAGTTACACACATTTATACTCTCCCTCAGATTTTATAATTCTACGACTGAGCAAAAAAAAAGTAATTTTACGGCTGACTCTTCACTTTTTATTTATCACTCGACTACGGTCACTACTGTATTACTTGTGTATGTCGATTATCTTATCATTACAGGATCCTCTCTGGAACATATTCAGTTTATCATCGATCAGTTGGGCATTCAGTTCTCTATTAGAGATTTGGGGTCTTTGTCGTACTATCTCGATGTGGAGGTCACTCCCAATGACTCAGGCTTATTGCTGACTTAGACTAAATACATCTCGGACTTGCTCCATCGTGTTAATATGATTGTCTCAATCATGTTGCAACTCCTCTTACTCTAGACGCCATTTCTGCTTTGCACGCTTCTGTTGCACCTAATCCCGATGTTACTCAGTTTCAACAGGTTATGGGGGTGCTTCATTATCGTATGTTTACTCATCTAGACATTGCTTATGCCGTCAACAAGCTTTCTCTATATATGCACTCCCCGACTATTCTTCATTGGGATTTTGTCAAACGCTTTTTGAGATATTTAGCAAGTACATCTCTTCATGGCCTGCAATTGTTTTCCGATACCACCTTTGACTTGCATGCTTTTTCTAACGTTGATCGGGGTCATAATAATGATGTTGATTATTCATTCATGAGTGCGTACCTGGTGTTTTTGGGTTGTAATTTGGTTTCTTGGAGTTTCGACAAGCAATCCACTATAGCTCGGGCTTCCTCTGAGGCCGAATATCGCTATGTTGCCTTCACTGCTGCTGAGTTATCTTGGATTACCTATATCATGCATGATCTTGGCTGTCCTTCTGCCGCTACGCCAGTTATTTTTTGTGATAATGTTGGTGCTACTCAGCTTTCTGCCAATCCTGTCCTTCCTTCCCAAATGAAACATGTGGCCATTGACTACCACTTCATCCGTGAGCAAGTTCAACAAGGTCTTGTTCGTGTTTCTCAAGTTTCCAGTGATGACAAACTTGTTGATGCCCTTAACAAGCCCCTTAGCTGACTTTCTTATCAGCATTTCAAGTTCAATTTGGGCCTTCTCCCTCGCAGTCCCACTTGATGGGGCGTATTAGGATATTATTATTATATTTGTTATATATTATCTGTAATTTTGTATAAAGTTATACTCGTAATTATATCATAGCTAGGACTTCCTGTATGTGTATATATATGATTGTACAGTACTCCCAATCAATAAATAGAATACACTTTCCACCAATTATTCTAGCATACTTTTATCACAAGGTGGCGTCACGGAGGAAAAGGAACACTATACAACTATTGCATGACAACCAAGAGGTGCAGTGGGAGGAGCTGCAGATATACACTACAAAAAAAAATGAGCCTATTGTGGCGGAGTTTTAGCCACGCCATATAAAAGTTATGGTAATAAAGTTTTTGTGGTGCTTTGATATTGTTTCTTCAATAGCCAAAATTTTGGGCTTAGGAAATCGTTTATTCATATTCACATTAACGCTTCTTCAAAAAAAAGTGTCACATTAACGCAAGATGCGGCATAATACACCATATTTTAATTTTATTTTTTTTTTCCATGTGATAAATTCTATCTGTTTTTGTTTATCTGTCACATTTTAAAATTTAATATTTTTTTTTATTTATCTGTCATTTTAAATTTTTAATGCATCATTTATATTTTTTCCTCCTTTCCCAATAATGTTTTTAAATCTCCAATAAAAATTACGTTTCCAATACTAAAAAATACTTTACCAACAAAGTACTCCATATTTACATTCTAATAAAAAAATACATTTTTTTTTGAAAACAAAAAAAATATTTCCAATACTTTATTTTAAACATGTTAATTACTTTTTTAATCTTTGTGATTCTTCTCTCTGGGACATATAAAAAAACGGAGAGAGTATGAAATTAAAAACAAACCAAATTAAAATTTTTAGGCTATTGTCTCGCTTTTCCGTTTCTTAAAGTGCAACAAAAAGATCCCGTAAAAATATGCTACAAAATTTAAAATAAACCCGGCATATTATTTGCTTTTTATTTTTTTCTTTAAAGAAAGCTTTCTATATTCAATAAAGGGGCTTAAGGTTAAAAAGGGTGTTTCACCACAAATCTTGGGATATAGTCTTTTTGTTCGAAATGGTGTAAATGATCTTTTGAAGCCTCTAAATCTCAAGCGTTTTAGGTGTTTTTGAACCAAACTAAACCCTAATTGGGAAGGGGAACCCTATAGGATTTGAGGACCTTAAGATCGTGCACATTTGTGAAAAAAATGGAGAAAATCGCGGTCAAAAAAACGGAAAAAAACACAGCCAAGAATTTGTTGAAAAAAGACTATATAGCCAATTCTCCCTTCAATAAACCCATTACGGAAGTGTCTATCGACTTTCGGTTTCAGAAGCATAAAATATGAAAGCTCGGAAAAGACATTCATGGCTTCACTCAAAAGATCGATTTACACTATAAGAACTTGAATGTACTCGTTTCAAGTTACCTTTCAAGATATGTGGAGAATATATGAAAAAGAAAGTCTTAGGTCATTTGATCCCTACTCCATATATACCGGCCTTCATGCCCGTGGAGCAACTCCGATTTCAGGTGATGCGGATTCAAAAATAGGAGCAGCAGCGAAAATTCAATTGGTGCGTTGTTGGAGGTGAATCAATTGCTAGATTGATCAAACGAAGCAACGATTAATCAAGTTTTTTCCGATCAAAAGGTTCTGGATAATCAAGCATGCAAGGTGCTCGACGAAATGACCAAGCCAGTTCGGACAATTAAGAATGATAAAATGAACAATCCAGTTCATCAATTTCAACAGTAAGTATATTGAAATTTTTTGCTTTCAGTACACTATTGTCAACCCATTATATGTGTTCGCATTGGGGGAATAGCTCAAATGGTTATTTTTTTACTTTTTCATTGCTCGAATGGTCTTTGACCAACCGGCAATTTAAAAGAAAATGAAATAGCCGAAATTTAGTGTTATTCCCATATTTCCTCCCCTTCAATCAGCCCCATTTCCCGCCCTTACCCCCCCCCCCCCGACACTTATCCACTTTCATCCCATTCTTCTTCTCTTCTTCTCATCCCACACACACATAAACATGTTATCTTCTTGATTCTTTCTCAAATCGTTTCCCCAAATTGTCCTAATGTAGAGTTTTATCAAATCGTTTCCCCAAATCATCCCAATTTCAGAGCTTTCTCCAATCATTTCCTTTCTCAAAATTTCCAGGCGACCCCTAGCTCGGTGGACTTCAGATCAAGAAACAAAATTTTTGAAGGAGGAGGATCTGAATATCAAATTTATTGCTAAGTAATTAAAAATTTGTTGTCTTAAATCGATTTAAGTGTCTTTAGGGTAGTGAATGAAGATTATTTGACAGATGGGATGAATTGTAAATGGGTTATTTGATTTGGAGTTTATGATTTTTTTTTTTTTGGAAACGAAGATCTTTATTCAATTGTGGGAACAGCCCCCAACGTGGCATTACATCAAAGTACGGTCAAAATTGAAAACCTAACTCATGGAACAAATGAAACAGAGGGACTACTAGTCTTCTAGTCCCCAAGCTAAACGCAAATCCTTGTCTCTTTTGATAGCCTTCGAAAGGAAAACTTGTGCGGGTGGCCTCACCAAACATGGATCATGAACAATTTTGTTTCTCCAGTACCAAATGCCGTAGCATATTTCTCGAAACACGTAAGGCCACTTACTTGCTTTTCTTAAGTTGTATCCGACCCAATCTTCCGGTGACGTGGACGAGAAGAATTGGTGTTGTTCTTCCATAGGGACGACACTACGCCAAATCGAGTAAGCCCAATCACAATCTCGTAATGCGTGAAAAATTGTTTCCACATCATGATCACAAAAGCTGCATTTCGGATTTGCTGCTATATGTCGGGAAAAGAGAAATGCGCCCACCATTAAGCTGTTATGGCAAACCTGTCAAAGAAGAAAACTATACCGAGTAGGTCCTTTTAAGCTCCATATCATAGTCCAATGATCCTGCGGTATATTGTTCTGAAATCCCATCTGCCAGTTATACGCACTATTTACAGTGTATTTGCCTTTTCCGGAGGGGATCCAAACGATGTCATCATTATGTGCCTCGAAACCTTTTTGAAGACTCTTACTAGTCGCGTGTATACCTTTCCAAATCGGTGATGCATCGATCTTTGGATTCTCAAAGGGGTTTCCATATTTACAGATGAGGATCGAAACCCAAAGAGAGGAGTCTTCTGTAAGAAGTTGCCACGTCTAACTTCCCCAACATCACAATATTCATACTCCCAATATTTTTGAATCCAAGCCCCCCCTCAGACTTTGGTCGACAGATTTGGTCCCAAGCTAGAGAATGGAATTTCCTCCTCCCTGTCTCTTCCCCCCAAAAAAAATTGACAACAAATTTTTTCAATATCGTCGGTAATGGCTTTCGGGAGTTTTGCCGTTTGCATTACGTAATTCGGGAGTTCTTGACAGCGAGCTCTTGATAAGAATAGTCTTTCCAGCTTTAGTTAGCACATTCATCTTCCAAGTGCAAAGTTTCTTGCGCATTTTTTCCAAAATGTAACTATACTGCTTTGATTTTTTCACGAGATCGAGAAAGAGGACACCTGTAGTCCCAAAATTATTCGTATGAGCCATTTCGAGCTTCCGAGTAAGGAGTTTTTGTTGGCTAGCAGAGATATTTTTGGAAACCATGAAACTCGACTTATCCACACTAATTCGCTGCCCCGACATTTTGCAAAAGTCGGCCAACACCTGATGAATAATTGAGGCTTGAGTTTCCGAAGCTTCTGCAAAGAGAATGAGATCATCCGCAAAAAATAAATGGGATATGGCCGGACCATTCTTTTTTAATCGAATAGGCTTCCATTCACCCCTACCAATTGATTCTTTTTTATGATGAATTTGATTGTGAATGTTGTTGTGAAAATCAGACTGTGTAGCCGTGGTTAGGGCTGTAAATGAACGTAAGTATTCGATACGGTTCGGTATATTCGGTCCGAAAAAGCTCGATTCGTGATCCGGTCCGATTTTACGAACCCAAACCGAGCCTTAAAAATCAGATATTCGGCCGACGAGCCGAACGGTATCGAATGTGTTCGCTCGATTAAAATATTATATTAATACTTTGGTTTATAATAATTTATAAATATCTAATACTTTGGTTTATTTTTATAAATAATTTATAATTTTTATATTTATTATTTTGGTTTATCCTTTATATAATTATAATTGAAATTGAAAAGGAGGGAAACGAGACTATACCTAATTGACTAATTCATTCATTCAGTCATTCTTCAACTTCAACAAACCGTCGTTCTCGTTTCTTCACTCGTCGCGCCCAGCCCATATCCATGGTGGCGGACTCACCTTTCTCCGGCCAAGAGACAAACTTTTTGCTCGATTGTCTTCTCCTCCTTCTCCTCGTTCTTTTGATATAATTTAATTGAAATTTCATCTTCTTCTCGGCCTCTTTTGTTCTCCCACTTCTCCGACCGCCCAAAGATCAATCACAGGCTCACAGCCCTCCTTCTCCGGCCGGCTTCCTTCCCCTCCACGGCTCCACTCCTCCGAGTCTTCGACCACCTTTCGAGTCGACAAACAATAGCAACAAGCATAGCAAACAAGAAGATCGCAATAAAGGCAACAAAGACCAACAAGGCAACAAATCATCTCCGTTCGTGATTACGATATCAAATTCATATCTCAATGTCTGAAAATCAGAATCCCCCATTATCTCAAGGTCAAGTTTGTGTTTTTTGTGTGTTTTTTATACATACTTTTTTATAGTTTATGATATATAAATTAAATTCAGTGTTTTGTAAATTGTAATTTTGGTTTGAGTTTAGAAAATGGCTGATGCCAATGTTGCATTGAGTTTTTTTTTTTTTTTATAAACACAGTGAGTGAGTGACAGAGTGAGTTGACCCTGTGATTTTTTAATTTATAAACAGATTGTGAATCAGTGTGTATCAGTGTTTTTATTATGTAAATTGTAGTTGTTAAACAGAGTATATAATCAAACACACAAAATACTGATCTTTGTTGAGAGTGAGACAGTTGGAGAGTAATGACTCAATCTATTGTTGATTCTTGAGATGATGTTGAAATAATGGGGACGAGGTTGAGGACAGAGATTATGATTCAGATGAATTTGATATTGAGGCAACTGAGCAAGAGCAAGAGGGGACTGAGTTTGAGGCAGTAAATGAAGGCAAACCAAGGTCTATTCTGTGGCAGCATATGAAGGAAGTGACAGTTAATGGTGTTAAAAAGAACAAATGCATTCATTGCTCGGGGTTACTATCAGTTCAGAAAGGTAAAACTACATCCCATCTGATGAGGCATTTGAAATCGGCTTGTCCAGCTAGAAATAAAATATTTCCTAAGCCATTGATATTGAAAGAGAAAGATTCTTCCACCGTTCAATCTCAACTCCTTGGTATGATCAATTCTGAAGGTGCAAGTTCTATATCTACTTTTACATTTAAATTTGATAGAGTTAAAGAACTTTGCAAAGACACATGATTTTAGCCCATGAGTATCCTTTTAGCATCGTAGAACATAAAGTGTTCAATGTGTTCTTGAAAGCATATACTCCCTACTACAAACCAATCAGTAGGTACACGGTTAGGAAAGAGTGCTTCAAAGTGTATGAAATTGAAAAAGAAAAGCTTAAGAAGAGTTTAGCCAAGGTTAGCAAAGTTAGCCTAACTACTGATTGTTGGACTTCTGGGGTTCAAAAGATTGGGTACATGACAATAACTGTTCATTACATTGATAGGAATTGGAATTTGCAAAAGAGAGTACTCTCTTTTGTCAATGTACCTCCACCTCATACGGGAGTTGCATTGGCAAAAGAAGTACATAGGGTTTGCAATCTTTTTGGGATTAGTGATAAAGTCTGTTCTGTGACCGTAGACAATACATCTGCGAATGATGTGTGCATATCTACTTTGAGAAACGATTATAATTCTCTTTCAAAACTTGTGTTGGATGGAAAACTTTTTCATGTTAGGTGTTGTGCACATATTATAAATCTGTTGGTTAAAGATGGTTTGAAAGAGATTGAAAAGGTTACTGAATCGGTTAGAGACGGAGTGAAGTACTTATTTGGTTCAGAAATCAGACTTCGCTCATTCAATGAGCATAGAATGAATTTAAAGTTGAAACCAAATAAGTTAGTATTAGACAATAACACTAGATGGAATTCAACTTATGTTATGTTGTCTACGGCTTACAAGTACAAACAGTGTTTTAGTAAGTTTGGTGAAGATGATGATTCGTTTGCAAAGTATGTTCCTTCTGAAAACCAGTGGGAGGAGGTTAATGAAGTTTGTGAGTTTTTGGAGATTTTTCTGGATGTTACCAACCTTATTTCTGGGAGTAATTATCCAACTGTGAATTTGTTTCTTTTGGAGTTGTCTAGAATTAAAGAATTGATCAATGCTCAGTTAGACATCTCTTGTAAGAAACATATGCAAAGCATGGCTCTTAAAATGGCTGATAAGTATGATAAGTATTGGAATGAGTGTGATTTGTTGCTTTGTTTTGGTTCAATTTTGGATCCTAGATATAAGAAGGCAATGATCAAATTTGCTTATCAATCAATGTACCCTTCTAATCATAAGGACAAGATTAAAATTGTTATGTCCAAGTTTGATGAACTATTTATGCATTATGTTAAGATTTATGGTGATGAGAAAGAGATAGGATTAGAATCCTACAGTGCCAATTCCAAAACACCTTCCTCTTCCACAATTGGTAAAAGAAAGTTTGATGAGTTTGTGATGACATTAGAATCAAAAGGAAATGAGAAATCAGACCTTGATCTTTATTTTGAGGAAGGGTGCTTTCCAAATGTTAATAACTTTGATGCCCTTGCTTGGTGGAAAGGAAATGAGGGAAAATACAAAGTGTTATCCAAAATGGCCATGGATATCTTGTCTATTCCAATTACAACTGTTGCATCAGAGTCTACCTTTAGTGCTGGTGGTAGGGTTGTTGATAAAAAAAGAGCTTCTATGAGAAGGGATACAATTGAGGTTTTGCTTTGTGGTGGAGACTGGATAAAGGAAGCTCATGGAATTCGTTCATTGAAAGAGGTACTATACTAATTTAGTAATTTATATGATTTTTTCGTAATCTTAATTATTAACTATTGATTGATATTGATGATGTTAGCATTAGTTACTAGTACTGCTTCTAACGGTTTCTTTGGTACTGTTTCCTTTGTTTTATTCATTATTTTAACGTATTGTGCGCTTGTGCTTGGTTTTAAGAATGTTTGTTGTTATTTTTAGGAAATGAAGATCCAATTGAATTGGAACATGAAAACGAATATGAAATGAAAGATTCCATTGACAGTGGTAATTTGCTTATATATTTATGTTAATTTACTTATCCATGTAATGTAACTAATGTTGCCTAACTTAGTAACTTATCTATGTCTGTAATAGAAATTATAGACTTTACAGTTGATGCTGCTGGCGGTGACTCTAAAAATGTAGAATGCATTCCATCTCAAGTTGCACAATCATCAAAAAATGTCACATTGAAGCAAAACAAGCTATCATATTCTACTGTTGGGCAGCCTTCAGTTCAGTTCGACCGTGGCAAATGCAGACACAAACCAACTCTAAGATTCGAAGAAAAGGCAAAGGAGAACATGATTATGATTTATGAATCTTTGTAATATTGGACAATTGGGATTTGGGAGTATTGGACTATTTGCATTTTGGACTTATCATGTTTTGTAGTATTGGACAATTGAACATTTGGACATATGAATTATGATGTTTTGTTTTGTAATAGACTAATACTATTCCCCATCTTTAATGTTTTTGTTATATGTTTACCCAACTTAAATGTTTTTGTAATATTGGACAATTTTCGCTGCTAATTTAACATGCATTCGCTTTTTTTTTTCGGATCGAACTGTTTTGGACCGCTCGCCTCGCTCGCACGTAACCGAGCCGAATAAATTTTTTTTTTTTAAACTTCGAGCCCGAGCCAAACCCTGAAAAATCAGGTTCGGTCGAGCCGAGCCGAGCCGAGCCTTGAGGGACCAAATTTTCGAGCCGAGCTGAACCCTGTCAGGGTTCGGTATTATTCGGCTCGTTTACAGCCCTAGCCATGGTTAATCTTTGGTATAATCAATTTTGTTGTCTTTAATCGATTTAAGTGTCTTTAGGGTAAGGCATTTAGATTATATGACAACTGGACTGAATTTTAAATGGGTTATTTGATTTGGAGTTTTTGATGAATTTGATTGTGAATGTTGTTCTGAAAATCGTACTGTGTAGCTGTGGTTGAACTTGATCGTGACTGTTAGAAATGATGTAACTATAAAACGGGCCCTTGTTCTTTACACTCTTTAACTGTAAAACGGGCTTGCATTATTCTTCTTGTTTGATGTAATCGTTGTTTTTGGTATTGTAGTAAAACATGGAGCTGAAATATGAACTAACTATTATACCCAAAGTATTACAATGTGAAAGTAAAAAATAAAGAACAGAAAAGATGAAGAACAATTTTATTATATTCTGGACTGACACAAACAGAAAGGAAAAACAGAAAGAAAAACAACAAGGCTATGTAACCGGGACGAGCTAATCTCTGTCCTTAAGACAATTATGCTCCGGCAGTACCCACGGTTTAGCACTTGTCTCCCAGGATAACCCAATTACCTGTTTAGAATTGAGGTACTTCAGCTTCTGAACTCAACGAACTCTTGGTGCTTCAGAATCTCTTCAACAAAAAACAAACTACCTTACTATATGAGATGGAAAAAGTATTATTTGGAAAAACTTGTGTTGTGACATTTCCACCAAAGAGGGTTTATAGAGGTGGAACAAGTAACTCCCACTCCTAAGGCCACTAACCCTCAATAATGGCCACTACTAGCACTTATGACCACTAAGTGACCACTAACCCACTAAGTCATTAATGGACAATTTCTCCAACAATCCCCCAAAAAAAGGACATTAATGCAAATGCAGACCCAGAAGAGACTCTGACAGAAAATATTGCATCAAGAGATGTAGCTTCTGGCTTTGAACCTTCCTTAGGGAAATACTATCGGATCCACTCAGCTAATCAGTGAACTATGTCTTGAACCGTTCAGCCTTTAATGTAAAACCAAACAATAGTACTCACAAAATATTTCCCTTAACACATATTGGTTCTCATGGTTGTGCTCATTTTGGCCATGAAACACCCTGGTTTCAGAAAGTGCGTTAGAGATTTCAAGCCACTGAATTCTCACAGAAGCGGCCCCACTTCACACTTACATAGGTGACCTCCTATCAAGAGTATTCTGCCATACCCTACTCGAATTTAATCAAGCTATAGGAATCATTAAAAGTTTTCACTTATCCTTACACATCTTACAGATAACACTTTTATTCATAGAATGGGTAAGTGTTCAATGAACCTTCATAACTTAGTTGTCCCTTTGAACTATGATCTTGGGATCTCCAGTCAACATGGTGGGGTTACGATTACAAAGTTTCTGTCGTAATTGGCTTCAGTCCCATTCCGTATGTCAATTTTGACATTTGATCTCTAAGTAAACCTTTTGTTAGCGGATCCGCAAGATTGTCCTTTGATTTAATAAAATCGACGGAAATCACTCCGTTAGAGATCAGTTGTTTAATGGTATTCTGTCTACGACGAATATGTCTTGACTTACCATTGTACATACTATTTTGTGCCCGGATTATAGCCGACTGACTATCGCTATGTATGCTTATAGGAGCAATAGGCTTAGTCCAGCATGGAATATCCTCGAGGAAATTACGAAGCCATTCTGCTTCTTCTCCTGCCTTGTCCAATGCAATGAACTCAGCTTCTATAGTGGAAAGAGCAATGTAAGTTTGCTTTGTGGATTTACATGACACAACATCACCACCAATAGTGAATACATATCCACTTGTGGACTTTGATTCTTTCGAGTCAGATATCGAATTTGCATCACAGTATCCTTCTAATACTACTGGATATCTCGTGTACCGTAATCCAAGATTCATTGTGAATTTTAAGTACCTCAGTACTCTATTCAATGCTTTCCAATGATCCTCACTTGGATTACTTGTAAATCTGCTCAGTTTATTTACAGCACATGCTATGTCTGGTCTAGTACAATTGGTTATGTACATCAGGATGACCTATGATTTGTGAATATTTTAATCGAGACACATGAGTTCTCCTTTATTTTTGACCAAGTGCATAGTCAAGTCAATAGGAGTTTTTATCGGACTTTCATTAAATACATTAAATCTTTTTAGAACAGACTCAACATAATGAGACTGTGACAATGCAAATCCATCCGACATTCTAGAGATTTGAATCACCAAAATTACATCTGCAACTCCCATATCCTTCATATCGAAGTTTCTTGTTAACATCTTCATAGTATTTATGATTATATGATGAGTACTGCCCAAGATTAACATGTCATCAACATATAGACATACTATCACAAAGGAATTAGAAGTGTTATTGACATAAACACATTTATCACACTTGTTAATTTTAAACCCATTTGATAACATCGTTTGATCAAATTTTTGGTGCCATTGTTTTGGCGCTTGCTTAAGCCCATACAATGACTTAACGAGTCGACATACTTTGTGTTCTTGACCTGGAACCACATAACCCTCGGGTTGTTCCATATAGACTTCTTCTTCCAATTCACCATTTAAGAAAGCAGTCTTTACACCCATTTGATGTATTTATGATTATTTACCGCAGCAATTGCGATAAGAACTCGTATCGACGTGATCCGAGTAACCGGTGAATATGTATCGAAGAAGTCAAGACCTTTTTTACGATAACCTTTAGCTACCGATCGGCCTTATATTTATCGATCGATCCATCACCTTGAATTTTTTTCTTAAAATCCACTTACAACCGAGAGGTTTATGTCCTGGTGGGATATTTACTAATTCCCAAGTATGATTTTGCATAATGGAATCGATTTCACTATTGACTACTTCTTTCCAGAAGCGGCGCTTATGGATTTGACATAGCTCGAGCATATGTACTTGGTTCGTTTTCTACCATATAGGTGAAAAAATCGGGGTGGCCAGACGTTGAAGTCCTTTCCCGTTTACTCCTACGAGGTTCTGGACCCTCAGTTTCTGGAGTAGTTTCACTTGTTGGTTCATGTGGCCGCTTGTGTAAGCTTGAGTTTTCTTGACTTATTTCTTTACATGGAAATACATCCTCAAAAAATACAAAATTTCTTGATTCCATGATTGTATTCACGTGAACATCCGGATTGTCAGATTTATGCACTAGAAATCTATGTGCACTACTGTTTTTTGCATAACCGATAAATATACAATCTATCGTTTTAGGCCCAATTTTTATTTGTTTAGGTTTAGGCACTTCGACCTTTGCTAAACACCCCCACACTTTCAAGTATTTGTAGCTAGGCTTGTAGCCTTTCCATAACTCATAGGGTGTTTTATCCATATTTTTAGACAAAACTCTATTAAGAATGACATTGGCGGAAAGTATCGCTTCCCCCCACAAGTTTTGAGGTAAACCCGAACTTATCAACATAGCATTCATCATTTCCTTAAGAGTACGATTTTTGCGTTCAGCAATACCGTTTGATTGAGGTGCATAAGGTGCAGTCGTTTGATGGATAATACCAGAGTCTGAACATAATTCATTAAACGGTGCATTATATTCACCACCTCTATCACTACGAACCTTCTTGATTCGTTTGCTAAGTTGATTTTCGACTTCATTCTTATACTTTTTAAAAGCCTCAAGTGTCTCATTTTTGCTACTTAGCAAATAGACATAACAGTATCTTGTACAATCATCGATAAAAGTTACAAAGTATTTTTTACCGCCTCTCGTTTGTATATATTTTAAATCACACAAGTCTGTATGAATTAAATCTAACGGTTCGGTGTTTCTTTCCACGGAAGGAAAAGGTGCCTTAGTCATTTTAGCTTCGACACATATATGACATTTTTCATTATTATTAAATTTTAAATTAGGTAATAAATCTAAGTTCATCATCCGTCGAATTGATTTATTATTTACGTTGTTAGTAATACCATCCGCAACGGAAGCGATTTATGGATCTAGATCTATATAATATACATAATAAAACAACTAGATCTATTCTACAAGGGGGATGTAGATCATACCTCTTGAATCTCAAAATTCAAGTTGAAGAACCGCAAAAGGATGAATGTGAAGGTGTGAAGAGCACCACAGTCTTCCGATCGTGTGATCCAAGCAACTCCCGGTGGAAGAAATTCTCGACTCGAACCCTTCCGATATGCTACCGGAAAAATCTCCAAGATTTTCCTCTATTCACCCTTGGCCGAAAATATTTTCTTCTCTCTACTATAGGGAGAAGTCGAAATTTTATATGTGTTAAGGCTTGGGAGAACTCTCTTTATATAGGAGAGTAAAACTTAGCCTCCAAGGATTTTTATTTATCAAACAAAATAAATCCTTTAATAAAAGATAATTCCATAATATTCTAGAACAAATCTAGAATAATATTTATCTTTATTATTTACCATAAATATTTATCCAATAAATATTTTATGCATATGTCTTATTAATCACAAGAAAACTAATTTCTTGTTCCAAAAATAAGAGGGGGGGCGCCACTTTTAATTTTATTATGACCTAGTCATAATTAATTTTCGGCTATAACACATTTGGGCCAAGTTTATGAAAAATGTCTTTTCACATATTTAATTATTTAGCCCAACTAATTTAATAGTCCACTAAACAATTAATTCACATATCGTTTTAATAAAGTCCAACAAGAACTAAATTAATATTATTAGGATTCGACGTCCGAGAATAGCTACGCTATATTAGGAGGCACGTCGGGGACCATGGACTAATAATCGTGGCTCCTATAAATCAAATAAATAATTATAGAATAATTATATTCGATAAATCAATCATGTGAATATGCCACCATAATCCGTGATCGCACTCCTCCGATTAAAAGATTATATTTATCTTCTCACGAGAATAATAATAAGCGTCCATTGATATAATCATTACATATGGATTAATCATCCATAGACTGTTCATTCTAAATCGGGAATTTACCGTTAACCCTTTTAAGAACCTCTTATCCTTATTTACCATTAACCCCTAGTGATCAATTAATTCATACAACTCTTTGGTAGCTAATCGAGTGTAATATGAACTCGTACGATCGATCGTTTCTAGGATTAACAAATAAGGGAACTGTCTATCTACTTCCATAAATGGAAGGAATGGATTCCATATCTGTGATAACACAGACTACTCACTCAATCCAGTACAATGCCAAGATGGGGTAATTCAGACCACAGACTCAGTGTAATCCTTAACCGTCAAGTCAAACTCCATACTGATTCTAGCAGTTGACTGTGATCACCTCAGGATTAAGATATATCCATAAATATGATCATCCATTGATTCGATAAGACTTCTCGATTACGGAATTATATCGTGAATTCTAATAAAATCGGTCCAGCCCTATATGATATATCTATCATATATAAATGCCCTATTAGGTTCTCTTAACCGAAAGTCCGGATAAGACAATCACACCTATTGTGTTCTGGGCGCATTAATAGTACGTTAAAGGAGAGACCCGATACTCTCGATTAACTTCACTACGGGCTAATTGTATTTTAAGTACATCTTCACTAACTCAATCCTCCTGTGTATATACCATACACTGAGTTAAGTGATTACATAAACGATATACTTTAGGGTTTTCTGTAGTGTAAATACTATTGTCAAATCGGTGAATATGAGAATAATAAATATGAATAATAACATCATTTCATTTATTAAATAAAAAAATTACAAAATTGTCTTTCGGGCATCACACCTAACAATCTCCCACTTGCACGAAAGCATGTGATTAATTGTTTTAGAGCACACCCTATTATTTAAAATACAGCAAACTATCACTCCCACTTGCTCTAAAGCAAATGAGACATGTCTCTAATACCTATAGTCTCCAAGTGTCGACTAAAAGCTTCAATCGATGTCCTTGGTGAATGGATCAGCAGGATTATCGGCGGAGGCGATTTTCTTGACGGAAATGTCCCCTCTATCGACAAAATCGTTGATCACCCAGTATTTTCTCTCTATATGCTTCGACTTACTGTGCTTTCGAGGTTCTCTAGAGTTGGCAATGGCCCCATTGTTATCACAATAGAGAGTAATAGGATCCTCAGCATTCGGGACAACGCCTAATCCGCTGATGAACTTTCTTAATCAAAGCGCTTCTTTACCGCCTCCGAGGCCGCTATGAACTCGGCTTCCATTGTTGAATCGTTTGTCTTTGGATTGCTTTTGTCTTCTCCATTCTATCGCACCGCCACCAAGCGTAAACACTTGAACCGCAGGTAGATTTAGAATCATCTCTCATCGATAAAATCAGAATCGGTGTACCCCGCTAGCTCCAAACTCCCACTCGAATAAACGAGCATATAATTTACGGTTCTCTTCAAATATTTGATGAGATTCTTATCATTGCTTTGTCAAATCGCGGTTGCCCTGGATTTGACCGAAAAACGGCCGACTAATCCAACGCCGTAACAAATGTCAGTCTCGTACACCTCATAGCATACATAAGACTACCAATGACCGAGGCATATGGCACTCTTCCCATAGCTTGACCTCTTCGGGGTTTGAGGCCCCCGAGACTTAGAGAGGTAAACGCCGTGACGGGTTGGTAGAAAACCCTTCTTTGCGTTCTCCATATCAAGCGCGTGCAAGACCTTATCTATATAAGTTGCTTGGGACAGAGCTAACATCCTGTTCTTACGATCCCTTATAATTTGGATCCCTAGAACATAACTCGCTTCTCCCAAATCTTTCATTTGGAATTGCGTGGTCAACCAACTTTTCACGCCCCGACATCATCCCCTTATCGCTGCCAATTAGGAGTATGTCATCAACGTACAACACTAGAAATACAACACTATCTTTGATAACCTTCTTGTACACACAAGATTCAAACAAAGTGTTGTTCGAAATCATAAGACTTGATCGTGTGATCGAATCTATGATACCAGAACGAGATGCTTGCTTCAACCCATAAATGGATCTCGAGCAACTTGCACACCATGTGCTCGACCTTCTTCAATGAATCCCTCTCGGTTGTTGCATATAGATTTCCTCGTCAAGAAAGCCGTTTAGAAACGCTGCCTTAACATCCATTTGCCGATTCATAATCCGGACATGCAAACAATCGAAAGGAGGATGCGGATGGTTTTCATCATGGCCACAGGTGAGAAGGTTTCCTCGTAGTCTATACCCTCTCGCTGTGTGTAACCTTTGGCTACCAGCCGTGCTTTGAAGGTTTCAACCTTCCCATCTACTCCTCTCTTTCGCTTGTAGAGCCATTTACATCCAATGGGCCTTTCACCCTGAGGAAGTTCTACAAGTTTCCAGACTGAGTTAGAGTACATACACTCCATCTCTTGATTCATTGCGTCAATCCATTTATCCTTATCGAGATCCAATAAGGCCTTCTTATAGGTCGGAGGATCATCTTCCACCCCATCAGAGGCGACTACGTTTGCCTCTAAATCCAAGCCGTACCGAGCCGGTGGCCGCCGAACAACTCTCGCAGTACGTCTGGGTGGAACAGGAATGTCGGAAGTGACTGTTGTATTATTAGTGTTGTTTACAGGAACATCAGCAGGCACAATAGGCCTGATGTCATCGGAGATTAATTCCTCTAGTACAATTGTACTTCGAGGTCTGTGGTCTTTCATATAAATTTCCTCCAAAAACGTAGCGTTAGTCGAGACTAGCACTTTGTTATCTTCCGGATCGTAAAATAGACCACCACGTGTACCTTTTGCATAGCCTACAAATAAACATACTTTCGTATGTGATTGTAGCTTGGTAGTCTTGTCCATTAGCACGTGTGCATGACAACCCCATATGCGGAAGTGACGAAGGCTTTCGCGATGTCCGGACCACATCTCAATGGGTGTCTTTTCGACAGACTTTGACGGTACTGCATTCAAAATGTAGACCGCTGCTTCTAAAGCATAACCCCAAAAGGATATAGGTAGTGAGGCGTAGCTCATCATTGATCTAACCATGTTAATCAATGTCTGTTTCTCCTCTCAGCAACTCCGTTTTGCTGAGGTGTCCTAGGCGCTGAACGTTGGAAACAAATTCCTTTTTCAGCCAAGTAGTCAATGAACTCAGTATCTAAATACACACCTCCGTGATCCGAGCGGAGGCATTTCAATGACTTGCCTAGTTGCCTTTCGGCTTCTGCTTGGAACTCCTTGAACTTTCCAAAAGCCTCGGACTTTCTATGCAGCAGATAAACATAACCGAATCTTGAGTAATCATCAATGAAAGTCACAAAGTACTCAGATCCGCCTCTAGCTTGTAACGCTCATCGGACCACAAAGATCTGAATGCACTAAGTCTAGAGTTCCTGTGGCTCTATTACCCTTTGATGAGAAGGGACGCTTAGTCATTTTTCCCTCCAGGAAACACTCGCAGACAGGCAGTGTGTCAACAGATGACTCACCTAAGGCATTAACCTTTTCAAGTCTTTTGAGTCTTTCCAAGGAAATATGGCCAAGCCTTAGATGCCACAAGTATGTTTTATCTTCTTTTACTTGAGAAACTTTCTGCCTTTTTGCAGATCTTTGATGAGCAGTTTTAAACATTTCAGTATTAAGTAGGGGAGCTTTATGTGGTCTTACAAAATATAAACCGTTTTCATTTATAGTTGAACACAATTCAAAGCCATTCTTTGAAATAACAAATTCACCATTCAAACTTGAAACAGAAAATGATTGTTCAACTAAGGCAGAATAAGAAATCAAATTTCTCCTGAAATTCGGAATAAAATAAACATTTTCTAAATGTAAAATTCTATTATTAAAATGCAAGTCCACAGCTCCCACTGCTTTAGCCGAAATGAGCGCCCCAGTGCCTACTCGCATCACTTGAGAACCCTCTTCCAGCTCCTCGTACGAACTAAGAATCTGCAATGAAGAACATACATGGTTAGTAGCTCCAGTATCAAGTATCCAAGTGGACACATCTTTAGCTACATTAAAAGATTCCAAGAATAGTAATTCCAAATTACCTTTCTTATCTTTCCCAGCGACAGCCTTGACTTTGCCATCTTTCACATCACGAAGATATTCGGGACAATGGCGTCGCCAATGTCCTACCTCCTTACAGTAAAAGCATTTGCCCTTGGGCTTGGACTCAAATCAACTTTCTTGGCGTCTTTTTCTTCATTGGCTTGGGCACGGGTGCAACACTACCCTTCTTCTTCGGTTTTGCCTTAGGCTTGTTTGATGACCTGGCCGGCCATATTGGCTTGACTTTCTTATCCCCTACTTGGACCTTATCTTTCGATAGCGAGCCCTCGTAGATAGTCAGTTCATTCAAGGCATCGTGTCATGGTCAACTCATATTTGCCCATCGATCATCGAGTTTTGAAGGATAAACTCAGGAGTCAATGATTCCAAAATCATCGATACTTGAGTTGCTTCATCGAACTTTGATCCATGAATACCGGGCGTCATTGAAGTAATCGATCATATTCGAACATGACCATTCACCGCTTGACCTTTCTTCAACTTCGTGTTAACGGCCAACCTGATGGCATCGTGTCCTGCTTGGTTGCTAGGTGATCCAAACATCGTAGTAAGTTTCCGCATTATTTCTCCTGCAGACTCAAACTCTTCAATATGGGTCCTAATAACCTCCGACACTGCCGCCAGGATGATCCCACGAGCCCGGTTATCTGCTTCGATCCAACGATTACGCTGTTCGATCTCAGCTTTACCAGGTTTTTGGATCGCCAGCGTAGGGCATTCAGAAGTAAGTATATGTTGCACATTCTCATACGTGAGTACCACGTTTAAGTTACTCTTCCATTTCTTAAAGTTGTTTCCCGTTAATTTTTCAGACAGTAAAGCAGAAATTTGAGCAGACATTTTGCTGAAAATAAAATGACATGTATTAATTCAAGTTTAACACTACTATATTAAATTTTAGGAATTGTAAACTAAAAATAAGTCTACTCTACCATTCCAAGGTTTTAACCTCGCATCTCAGTGCCGCCTTAGGGTAGGTCAAAGAGATGACGGTTAAATCGAGACAATCTCATCAATGAATAACTTGTGAGAATCGGACATCCCACGAGAATCGAACAACCCTTTATTCATTGATTACCTTCCTTTTTTAGCCTAGATATTATCAAAAATATCCCTTATGAGTGTGACCTACTATATCGGATCTCTTAGGTACGCCCTGAGTGTGCCGTCTTAGGATAGGTCAGTGACCCGACGAGTACCCAGAAATCCTATCCTTTCGGAGACCAAGCCATAAATGTTGATAGGGGTGAACACCATCCTTAGGGGGACGAAATCAGCGCGCCGAGGCGCCACCCTTCTCTCACTTACTTGTATCTATAGTAGAGGCCGTGGGGTTGGCTGTCGCCTCCCCGCTCCCACTCAATAATTTGGAAGTGGTTGTGGGTTAACTAACCACGTCTTTTGATGTTATCATAAAAGCTCATCAAATCAAGGATTCGAATGGTGTCGGTAACGTAGGCAAGCCTACCCGTCCTATTCGTTGGAACATATGTGATGATCGGACGAAATCGGGTCAAGACGGCCTCATTGAGATAAGAAGGAATCACCCTCTGTTTCTCGGTGTAGCTTAGTCTTGCCGGACCCCCGTGCATACATCACACTAGGAGGTTAAGTCGGTCGAGCCTAGCTCGATTGACCACCCAACCTATAACCGAACCGTTTTATCAAAGATTTATTGTTCTTTTACCATCATTCAATCTCGTAGACACTACGAATTGAAAACGTGATCTCGTTTGGGCTTTAAGGCGGTTCACCGAGAACACACACGAAAGGCGTAACGATTTCATAACCCGTCCTCGGATCATTAATTAGTTACTAAATTTATTAATTACCACGTATTAATTAAATTTCAACTAATTACACGAGTTTGTATACATGCCTATTTTAATTACCAAAATTAAAATTCTACATGTATGCATGGAGTGGATTTATGATATGATGCATGTCATGGCAATTCCGATTTTATATCTATTTTATGATCGAACACATAAAAAATAAATTGCGGAAATTTAAACACCGAGATGGATTGTTGGTACCCCGTATCTAATCTATCCTAGGAAAAATAAATTACAATCTTGTTGTCTTCGAGTCTTGATCTTCGAATCTTGAACTCGAACCGCCGGATCACGAACCACGAACACCCGAGAGGAGAAAAGGTCTTTTTAATTAAATAAATCCAATTTATTATAATTAATTATATGCGGCTATTATTTTCCAAAAATAATGATTTTGTTATGAAATAATTGATGTGAATGTCCATTAACTTACACCATAAATACCAAGAGGTTTTATTCAATTCTAGAATTCACTACCATTCATCATGTAAACCTAAGTTACAAATTCCAAGAGTTTTCTTGTCAATTATTATCATTCATTGTATCATTTGTAGTTGGTTCATCTACCTTTGGTGTTGTATAAATACCTCATCCATATCTTTGGAATGTGGTGTAGAGAAGTTGAGATGAAGTAATAAGAAAGTTCATTCTTCCTTTTTCCTCTACATCTTTGTTGTTGTATCTTTGGTTTGTTTTCTATTATTTTATAACACGTTATCAGCACGAGACTCTACCATTTTTTGAACTCATGGTTCTCCCGTAATTGATATGAAGCATTACCTCCCAAATTGTGACAACATCAACGTAGCAATTCTTCTTGATTAGGTGAAGGCATTCATTTTTGACAATTTTGGATGACCGGGGAGACTATACAACTACATAGCAAAATTTGTTGTAAGTTTTTTTTTTTTCCCACTGCAATTCATATTATCATATTTAGAATTATGACTTGATGCCAACTATTTGTTTACCACTGTTACTATGCTTGTTGAGAATAAACGAATGTATATATTTAAAATTGCTCAACCATTTGATCTAATAAGCCTTCTTGAATTCAATAATTTCATGTGATTATGTTGCAACAGTATGCTTCCCTTCAATATCATGATTGGTTGTTGATATATGCTAATAAAGTCTTGCTTCTAAATGTTCTTGTGCTATTGGTTAACTCCAATTCAGCAAATGTGGCTTGCGTTTTTTGTGTTTTTGGTTTAATACAATTAGTTGTAGATGGTTGCTTTGAAAAGAAATGATGAGAATGATTATTGCATATAGACATAAAACTTTCTCTTGGACACAAACTAAATGTCAGCATATTCCATGGAATTACCTGTTGTTGTGCATTATTTGAATTATAAGGACATTAGATACCTTTAAGGTTATTGGAATTGTCATTGTGGTTTTATATTAGTACTATTGCTAATTTCCAATGAATGAAACCTTGTTATATGACCCTATGTAGAATATTATTACTATTGTTTCTTTCAAAATGTGCAAGTGCATAGATTTTGCCCAATGCATTGGCTATATGAATTGTTGCATATATGTGTTAATTGGTTTCATCACTCCTAGGATATCTAAAGGTGTTCTTCTTACAATATTATTTTGTTGAGTTATATGCATTTACTTGATTTGAACACTACTATTTGAGAAGAAAACTTTGGAAGAGAATTCCTTTTATTTATTTATTATGCCTGAGTATTGGTAGAAAAAGGAAGAGAATGCACACCTTTGTGCATGGACTCTCGGTGTAGTATATGGTACTCACATTGCAAGCAAAATAATTAGGAAATGAAATCCGTTTAGTTCGCTCAATCGAGTTTCAAAAGGACAAGAATGAATGGATACCTTTGATTTCTTTGGCATGATTTTGTATTTCATATTGAAATTATTTCCATGTGTAATAACATGTGTTTATATGTTATTTTGATTATTTATCTTTGCTAACATATTTATACATCGAGATATGAGTTTAAGATGCAGGTATTGAGATTCTCATTACGGGATGTATTGTTGGCCATTTCGCTTAGTGCTTATACTTGTCTTTTACATCAGTTAGTAATAGTTGGTCATCATATGGTAATAGCCTCTTACACGGTGATCAGTCATTTAAGAATCACATTCTACATGTTTGTATATTATATTGATAAATCATCTACGGCACTTGGACACAACAAATAATGTAAGAATTTGAGGTAAAATTTTATTCTTTATGATGATTATACAATTGTTTTTCCTATATGATATGCACGTAATATTAATGTTAGTGGACTTTGTAACATCAACACAATGAGAGCTCAAGTGAGTAAAATGTCCCAATCAATTGGTAAACATCCATTCCATGTAGTGAATGTGACTCCATTTTCAAAATTTGGGAACGATCGTGGCCGAAGCAGTGAATTTGAATTTGGCCCTAAAGATTAAAGCCAAACTTGAGATTGATTGTTGGCAATGACAAAATATGTCTCATCGATAGTGCGACAATGCACATTACAGAAAATGTCTCAAAATAAAAAATAAAAATGGGAGAAGCAAATAATAATTGTTGCAAGTGCTATATTGATATAAGGCGTCGAAAAAGCCATTGATATTTAATCGCTTGAAATAAAGCACTATGCTCTCCCGAGTCTCGAATATATTAGTTTAGAGATATCTATAAAAAATTATGGTATCATATCGAGACTATGAGAAATAAAGAGTATTTACTCGTTATGAATATCATTTGTCGGTGAAATGAGTATAAACAATATGTTTGAAAATGATGAGACATGTCAAATCCTAAAAGATAAAGTGACAAACACTATATGCATCATTTTTGGAATTAAATTATGTAAGATGCATCATGCCACCAAATTAAAAAAATTTTAAGTCAGATCATTCCATTCAATGAAGTGAACGTGGAAATATATTATTCTTTTGGAGATATCAATTACCGTTGTCATACCAAAATGAGACAACGGATGAAACGATATTGAAATGTCAAACTCCAGAAGAGATTATTCCCCCGCTTGATATATATTCATGAAGTTTGTTGATACCCGCATAAGAGGATATCACATTAAAATGTAGAATCCGTCACGGGTTATTGCGAGATATTCGGATATCGATTGTATATATTGTCCGAGATTAGCGGGTGGAAAAATAAATACAATTAAATCAATTCTCGTGACAAACATTATAATATAAATGAACTTGAAGTTCATTTACGAATAGTCGTGATTGAGTCACGTAATACACCTGATGTGGACAAAATTTATGAGATGAATTAAGAACTCTAAAAGAGTCATCAATTATGAGTGTTCTGGTAATATAAAAATCACGAAAGACATGTCATAAAATAGCTATATAGCATATCAATATAAGACACAATAAGCATTGTCAATCTCATGTGGGGGGAGAAAAAGAACATGAAGTTTTATTATATTATTTTATCGAAACCCCAGAAGAATGTCAAAAATAATGTGAATGATTCTTGAAGAATCTGAAATGACATAGTGCTACTGATGTTGATATTTATATTAAACCCATGAAACGTATAAGTTGTTTTGTTTCCAAAAGATATTAATATCATAGATATGAGATGATTAAATAACTTTTATAATCATTAGAAACAAAAGTCAAATAGCACTTGATCATGAGATTGATTTAGCAAAAATCATTGTGTTAGAAAATATGTAAATCGTTTGAAGCGAATGACAGAGCATCAAGTTACAGCTCGGTGCAATTACTACATTTTTAACGAAGATCATTTCCCGGCATTAGGGGAGATAAGAGAACCCCATTTTAATATATAAGAATGCCGAGAAATTTTATAAAGATCTTCTACGCATCATTCTAACTAAATTGTGTAAATAGTTTAACATGCAATATTTAGCAAGGAGGCGCCAGATGCTTTCTTTGGGTATAAAGAGTGACTATTTATAAATGCACCCAATCAAATATGATTGATAATATTATCTACACGAGAAAGTGTATAAGACCGATCGGTGTAAAAGATAAAATCCACGGAAAGTGAATTCACTATTGATATTAAGTCACTCATGAAATATCTCGAAGAGATTTGTCTCGAAAACGAAACCCCAAATAAATTCGCACGTGCATCCAATGATAAAATATTGGGGGTTGCGGAACAACCGGATCCATGCATTGATAAGGATTCGGTTTATGCTAATATCGAATTAGCAATGTATTTCACGGGAGAAATTGGTAATATATTATCACGATCGTCGATTGACATATTTGCCTCATAATTTGCTAGTATAATGCGGATCCGAACCCATGTCAATAATAGAGTCTTTGAAGAAGCATAGACTGGGTAAAAATTAAATAAACAATAGAGGTGATCTTGATTAGAATTTGGTTCAGAATAACCAATTATTGATTTTGATCAATTACATCTCCCACTATGGATAACATCATGTTCCGCTACTTAATAAATCCGGCAAAGAACTAAGGATTTTTATATGACGTTGTGACCGTATATTTATAGGTCACTAGACATATTTATATGAAAATGTATGATTGATTTTAGACATGAAAATCGCAACCTGTATATATTGCTGAGTTGCAAATGTCATTATATTGCTTAAAATATGGTTAAAGGTAAGAAAATCAATCAGTAAATTCCCTATGAATAAGGTATATATATAAATAGCTCATGCATAATGACATGAGTTGTGTGATATTACATCCCCTATTTTTATTTAGAAGATAATGTTGATTGTGTTGCAAGTGTTGCACAAATGAGTAGTGGGTATGATAATTTTTAGCCCTTACATTTAAATTGGACTCTAAAAGAGATATGACTTATAAAAAGTACGCTATAAGTGACAATCCGACATGTTTGTTCACTAAGTTCATTCCAACATCTATTTTGGAGAATTATGTTTATAGTATTGGAATGCGTACATTTGAATGACTGTTGTCGTCAGGGGGAGCGACAACTTCAAAACAATCTTGATGCTTTGGTCCTGTATGAACAATGACTGTACTCTTTTTCCCTTTAACTAAGTTTTTTTTCCCACAGGGTTTTCTTAGTTAAAGGTTTTTAACGAGGCAGTCAGTGCAACACATAAAAACGCATATGTCATGAACTACTTTCCTTGTCTAGTTTTTGTCCCACTGGGTTTTTCTAGCAAAGTTAATAGTACATGACATATACGTTATGCAACTTAGATAGAGCATTCAAATCAGCTCTATATTCAATGATCTTTATCTACTATTACAACTGCAAAGAAGATTGTTCATCTCAAATTCAATAATATTTACATAAGTGGGAGAGCACATGATCTTCAAAGAGAAGTGAAATCGATATGCGATGAATCAAGCCAAAGTGTTGACCCGGATGATTCAATTACACTTAAATGATGAAGAATTGTAGCAAGACATGGTGTTCGATTGATATTTCAAAGGACACAAGAGGAATTATACATCATACTTTTGAAGACGATCTACAAATGAAAAGCGATGCACGATTGTTTAAATTAAGTGATCAAATCGATCGATTTATTCACGAAGCATAGTTTTCTACTACATTCGAAGATAAGATTTCCATTTGCCGTTTCAAGCTCTCAAATATCGTTTTCATCATGGGAGTAATACAAGCACGAATGAATATGTACTATTTTCCTTCACTTGGATTTTTTCCATAGGGTTTTTCCTTGTAAGGTTTTAACGAGGCATATTCTTTGTTTAATGGACATTCAAGGGGAGTGTTATGAAATAATTGATGTGAATGTCCATTAACTTACACCATAAATACCAAGAGGTTTTATTCAATTCTAGAATTCACTACCATTCATCATGTAAACCTAAGTTACAAATTCCAAGAGTTTTCTTGTCAATTATTATCATTCATTGTATCATTTGTAGTTGGTTCATCTACCTTTGGTGTTGTATAAATACCTCATCCATATCTTTGGAATGTGGTGTAGAGAAGTTGAGATGAAGTAATAAGAAAGTTCATTCTTCCTTTTTCCTCTACATCTTTGTTGTTGTATCTTTGGTTTGTTTTCTATTATTTTATAACAGATTTTTTATTTTTTTATTTTACATGCGGCTGTATAGTAAACAATAAAAAATTAGGTTAACTAAAAAAAATTGATGCTGCCGCAACATGAATAAAAAACCCTAGCCGCAATTTATATTAAACAGGACTTATAGCGACGCTTTCAGCGTCGCGAGAAAGTCTATGAGCGATTTTAATAAAATTTTATCCGCTTCTCCTCGTTCATACCTTGGATTTCGCCTTGATCTTCAATTTTCCAGCAAGATCTTCATCTTTTCCAGCCCGGATATTCAAAATTACAATAAAAGATGCTACTTTTACATATAAATTTCGAAAATTGACATAAAATAAATACAATTCCTATGCTCAATTGTTACTAAACAAAGGAGCTACAATAGATCTAACGAGTAAACAGTACCAACCCCAATCCATCTCTTCAACCAAGACATTCATAATCATAAAAAAAATTAAAGCATGAGTGGGCCCCTCTTTTAAAAAAAATTGGGACGAAAAATCTACATGTTTTACCACTCCTAGATCTAATATTTTATACGTATAAATATAGATCACCATGGCGACTGATACCACTGTTAGTAATACCATCCGCAACGGAAGCGATTTATGGATCTAGATCTATATAATATACGTAATAAAACAACTAGATCTATTCTACAAGGGGGATGTAGATCATACCTCTTGAATCTCAAAATTCAAGTTGAAGAACCGCAAAAGGATGAATGTGAAGGTGTGAAGAGCACCACAGTCTTCCAATCGTGTGATCCAAGCAACTCCCGGTGGAAGGAATTCTCGACTCGAACCCTTCCGATATGCTACCGGAAAAATCTCCAAGATTTTCCTCTATTCACCCTTGGCCGAAAATATTTTCTTCTCTCTATTATAGGGAGAAGTCGAAATTTTATATGTGTTAAGGCTTGGGAGAACTCTCTTTATATAGGAGAGTAAAACTTAGCCTCCAAGGATTTTTATTTATCAAACAAAATAAATCCTTTAATAAAAGATAATTCCATAATATTCTAGAACAAATCTAGAATAATATTTATCTTTATTATTTACCATAAATATTTATCCAATAAATATTTTATGCACATGTCTTATTAATCACAAGAAAACTAATTTCTTGTTCCAAAAATAAGAGGGGGGCGCCACTTTTAATTTTATTATGACCTAGTCATAATTAATTTTCGGCTATAACACATTTGGGCCAAGTTTATGAAAAATGTCTTTTCACATATTTAATTATTTAGCCCAACTAATTTAATAGTCCACTAAACAATTAATTCACATATCGTTTTAATAAAGTCCAACAAGAACTAAATTAATATTATTATTAGGATTCGACGTCCAAGAATAGCTATGCTATATTAGGAGGCACGTCGGGGACCATGGACTAATAATCAGCGGCTCCGATAAATCAAATAAATAATTATAGAATAATTATATTCGATAAATCAATCACAGGAATATGCCACCAAATCCCATGACTGCACTCCTCCGATTAAAAGATTATATTTATCTCCTCACGAGAATAATAATAAGCGTCCATTGATATAATCATTACATATGGATTAATCCTCCATAGACTGTTCATTCTAAATCGGGAATTTACCGTTAACCCTTTTAAGAACCTCTTATCCTTATTTACCATTAACCCCCTAGTGATCAATTAATTCATACAACTCACTGGTAGCTAATCAGTGTAATATGAACTCGTACGATCGATCAGTTTCTAGGATTAACAAATAAGGAAACTGTCTATCTACTTCCATAAATGGAAGGAATGGATTCCGTATCTGTGATAACACAGACTACTCACTCAATCCAGTACAATGCCAAGATGGGGTAATTCAGACCACAGACTCAGTGTAATCCTTAACCGTCAAGTCAAACTTCATACTGATTCAAGCAGTTGACTGTGATCACCTCAGGATTAAGATATATCCATAAATATGATCATCCATTGATTCGATAAGACTTCTCGATTACGGAATTATATCGTGAACTCTAATAAAATCGGTCAAGCCCTATATGATATATCTATCATATATAAATGCCCCATTAGGTTCTCTTAACCGAAAGTCCGGATAAGACAATCACACCTATTTTGTTCTGGGCGCATTAATAGCACGTTAAAGGAGAGACCCGATACTCTCGATTAACTTCACTACGGGCTAATTGTATTTTAAGTACATCTTCACTAACTCAATCCTCATGTGTATATACCATACACTGAGTTAAGTGATTACATAAACGATATACTTTAGGGTTTTCTGTAGTGTAAATACTATTGTCACATCGGTGAATATGAGAATAACAAATATGAATAATAACATCATTTCATTTATTAAATAAAACAATTACAAAATTGTCTTTCGGGCATCACACCTAACATACGTGTCCCAATCTATTGTGCCATAAGCCAGAAGTCTCAATCAAGTAAGCGGAAGAGGATGCAATTTTATTAGCCTCATTGGGCACAACATTCTTTGGCATAATTGCCATTATGTTAAGCTTAAACATACCCTCAGTGGAATAACCCCTACCGAGAAACACACCATTCCTGGTCAAAATGACCTTATCAGAACCAAAATTCAAATTGAAACCAGCCTTGTTCAATTTGTCACCAGAAATGAGATTCCTACGAATCTCATGAACATGCAGCACATCATTCAGAGTCAGCCTCTTTCCTGAAGTCATCTTCAGAATCACTGTCCCTGATCCAGCAATTGGAGAAGTTGATGATTTCCCCATCCACAGTTTGTCCCCTGTGCTAGCCTTGTAAGTTGAAAACACAGCCCGGTCAGCACAAACATGTCTTGTGGCTCCAGTGTCCACAAACCATTGCCTTGGATTCCCCACAATGTAACATTCTGACACCACAGCACAGAACATTTCCTCATCACCATCAGTTTCAGCCAGATGTGCCCTTGGCTGAATTGGCTTCTTTGAACGGCACTCAGCAGCACGGTGCCCAAACTTTCCACAATTGTTACAGTTGCCATTGAACTTGTACACAGTCTGTGGTTTCTTGTAAGATTCAGCATTTTTCTTGGAAGATTGACCAGATTTCTTCCTTTTCTGATTCTTTACCTCAGCAACATGAGCTTTGGCCTGTCCAACCTGCACAACAGATTTTCTTTCGGAGCCCTTATTGTCCTCCTCTATACGGAGTCGGACAATCAGATCCTCCATTGACATTTGATTTCGCTTGTGTTTGAGATAACTCTTATACTCCTTCCTGTTAGGTGTAGTGCCCGAAAGACAATTATGTAATTGTTTTAGGACAGAATTAATAATTCATCTATATGCATGTATGCTAATAATTAAGACACTACTGAAAACCCTAAGTACCTCGTCTATGTAATCACATAACTCAGTGTATGGCTATACACAAGAGGATTGAGTTAGTGAGATGTACTTAAAATTAACTTAGTCCGTAGCGTTGATTAATCTGAGTACGGGTCTCATGATTAATATGCTAATAATGCGCCCAGAACACTTTACGGTGTGACAGTCTTTTCCGGACTATCAGTAATAGGGTACCTAGTGGGGCATTTATATATGATGATAATCATATAGGGCTGGACCGATTTGATTTGAGTTCTCGATATAATTCCGTGATCGAGAAGTCTTATCGAATCACAAGATGATCATATATGGATTAATCTCAATCCTGAGTGATGATGTATAAATCGTCACGGGTGTCCTTGCGGTGTATGGATGGTGGATATCTGGCTGTATTTAAGGTGTGGTGTTACTCCGGCGGGTGGTGGTATGGAGGAGTGAGAATGGAGAGAGCTTTGGCTTGCAAGTATAGTGTGTATTCCATCTATTTCATATATCCTTCTAGTTTACAATGACCATCCCTTTTATAGAGGTGGGTAACTTAGGGCATAAGTAATCTATTAGATATTTTACTAATATCTAGGTTTAACTTAGATGCTAAGCAAGACGAAATATCTAATATACAAGTGGGGAAAAGATCTGGATCAATCGGCGGCCATCTATCTGAGGTCGCAAAGGAGTAAGCCTTTTCGGCCTCGCCCCTTGGCGACCCTCTTGACTCTGCTGGATGAGATTCACGGGATCTGCTTGTACTTGCCTGGGACCGCAAATGCTTTGGTCATGGCGAGGTGAGACATGATGGCCGCCCTTTTGCGATCTCTCTTGTCATTCGGAGGGTGGCGCGAGTGGGTTGTTTCATTGTTGAGGTGGTGGAATTATTTATACCCATCAATGGCCCCCTACTCCATGCTTTAATGATATTCCCTGGGGATATGAAGGATGGAGTAATTATCAACACTTTTATGACCTCATCGTCGAATGCGACTTGTTCTCTAAGGGCCGTGCTTTCAAAGCAAGCGACCTCAAGGTAACTTTGGGCCTGTTTTTGCGACCTTGTCGTCTGATGCGACTTGTTCTCTAAGGGCCGTGCTTTCAAAGCAAGCGACCTCAAGGTATCTTTGGGCCTGTTTTTGCGACCTTGTAGTCTGATGCGACTTGTTCTCTAAGGGCCGTGCTTTCAAAGCGAGCGACCTCAAAGTAACTGGGCTCGTTTTGCGACCTTGTCGTCTGATGCGACTTGTTCTCTAAGGGCCGTGCTTTCAAAGCGAGCGACCTCAAAGTAACTTTGGGCCTGTTTTTGCGACCTTGTTGTCTGATGCGACTTGTTCTCTAAGGGCCGTGCTTTCAAAGCGAGCGACCTCAAAGTAATCGGGCTCGTTTTTGCGACCTTGTCGCCTCGATGCGACTTGTTCTCTAAGGGCCGTGCTTTCAAAGCGAGCGACCTCAAAGTAACTTTGGGCCTGTTTTGCGACCTTGTTGTCTGATGCGACTTGTTCTCTAAGGGCCGTGCTTTCAAAGCAAGCGACCTCAAGGTAACTTTGGGCCTGTTTTTGCGACCTTGTCGTCTGATGCGACTTGTTCTCTAAGGGTCGTGCTTTCAAAGCGAGCGACCTCAAAGTAACTGGGCTCGTTTTGTGGGGCGAGGCCGTCAATCGTGGCTGACGTCAGTCCTCTAGGTCTTCTTCATGGAGTGATGCGCCGCTTCAAGAATCGCCAGGAGTTGTACGTGGGTCTTGATGGGGGCGCTTTCAGATTTCAAAACCGACAACCGCCGCCTAATCGAACCGTTGGATGAAGCGTTCCCAACCGTACGATCGTGGCCCCCTTGCCTATATAAAGCTTTCACTTCTCACCCTTCACACTTTTAGCGCTTCTTACTTTCTCCGTTTGTTTGTTGTTTTAGAATTTCTCAAGTTTTAGCAGAGCTTTGAAGGTTCAACGGCGTTCCTGCGGTGGTTCTAGGATTTCACGGCGGTTCTTTTGAAGATTCCGGCCACCTCCTTGAGTATTTCCCAGCTTTTAAGCGGTTTTCCAATCTTTCTCAGCAAATCAGGTAAGAAATCCTTTCTGTTAACTTGTTTACTCATCCATCTCTGCCTTGTTTTTCCACACATATCAATTTTGTCATTCTTTTTGCTATGGAGATGCGAAATTGCCTTGTTTCTGATTAATAACGGGGGTTTTTCCTGGGGAGAGATTATAGCTTTCCTGGGAAAATTGCGGTTTCACCCGCTCCCCTGCTATCCTCTGTAATTTTATTTGCGATCTCTCTTGCAAAAACGGAGGAGGCGGTATTGAAGTGGGTGCGATCACCTTCCTGGGCTAATTTATTATTATACCAGGTCTGAAAGCTCCACCTTTTTCCTCCCTTGTTTTTGCAGGATGTCGGGGAATGATTATTCTGGCGATGATTCTGCGGAGAGGGAGATTTACGATTATGCTGAGGATGACCCCATATTATCTGCGGCCTCAGTTGGCGATCTACTGGACGAGGTAGAAGTGGAAAGTACTCGCGTAGATATTAGCGAGATTACTGCTGATGAGGTCGCTACTATGGATGCCGACCCTTTTGAGTTGGAGGCCTTCGTCTCTGCTAGAAATCCGCCGCGTAGAGTGAGCCTTAAGGAGAAGGCGCGGGCTCAAAAGTCTCCAACTGTTCACGGGGCTGAAAAGATCGCGTCCCCGGCCGAAGGACAAACTGCGGTCCCGAGTACTAGCGGCGCTCCCGACCACGACGAAGCTTACGTTCAGGGCGCGCGATTCATGAGTTAATGGGGTCCGGTGAGGATGAAAATGCGGAATTTCCTCGGAAGGATATCTCGGAGGCTGCGAAAAAGCGAAGAAAAGGAAAATTGCGAGCCAAACCATGACGGTTGGTGAGGCGCGCGCGGCCGATACCACCAAAGAGCTCTCGCCCTAACAATCTCGAAGCTATGCGAGAGTTTGCGATCATGGCGGCGTATGAGAAGGGGCGTTGATAAGAAATGGTCCCGATCGTGCAAGAGCAAATGATCTCAACAGGACCATTAATAGCATATTCGAATCGACACCGGTGTGTATCGGTTTTCTTTTTCGATTATGAGAAGGAGTCCGATAAATTTAAACCGGGGACCATAAGGATTATGTAGGTGCACGTCGCTCCGAGGACACCCTTATCCTCCACTTCCATCATTTGTATGCGGTGCGAGACCGCCTTTCGATCCTTTCTTTGTGAAGATCTCGCAGGAGATGCGGCGCTTCCTCTCGATTTTGCCGTCGGGCTATTATCCAGCTTGATGGCCTTCATCGTTATGTGCCGGATTTCAAGATCGAGCCGACGTTAACTTTACCGGGCAATTTTATTCCTTACGTGGGACGCCTATTCCTGGACAAGTCTCTCTCGAGGTCATGAGACTCCCCGCCTACTATTCCCGCTTCCCAATAAGTTTCACAAATGGGGCGCTGGTACCGAAAAGTCGAGTCGAAGGTAGGTTGGCCTTTTCCTAGGCGGAAGTCCGCGGAGGCAAATCCACACTTTTAATCTTTGACCCCCGTGAGTGAGCGGCGCTACGTAAAAGGGGTGATGACGTTAATTCGGTCGGACGGGCGGCGCCATCTCGGAGAAATGTTTCGGTTGAACTTGATCGCCGAGCCTTTTGTATGTATGGCGGGCCTAGTGGGCGGGGGAATGCGCGCCTTGGTACGAATGGGTCTCGAGAGCTGCGATCCGGATTTGGATTGGGGTTGTCATATCAACAAATGTTTCCCCTCCGAAAGTCTACGGAATGTGGGGCGATCCTATACTTAGGCCGCTTTGTAACTTTCTTTGTCCACTTGTATTTATTTGTAAATGCTCATTTTGTTGCTCATCTTGTTTCGTTGGGCTCTAAACCGCTTTCTTTTTGCAGGTATGGATCCAAATGCTCGTAGGGCTCACCGAAACAAGCTTAATGCGGAGGCAGACAAGGCAGCCAATGCTCGTCAGGAGGCTCTGAAGAAAGCTCTAGGGAGAGTGCCCCGATCTGTGGATGCCTCGATTGTCGAAGAGACACCCAACCCAGAGGCTGCGACATCATCTGCCCTTGTTGTGAACCCAAGTCAGGCTGGTGCCTCGAAAAAGGCTCATCCCCCTGCTAAAGAGTCGCACGGTGTAAAGCGACCTCAAACAGAGAAGGCGGAGGATGATCGCCTGTCCAAACGGTCCGCTCCCAGTCCCGTACGTCTTGCAGAGGTTGAAATTCCGGTGGAGAAGAGCGCGCCCTCTGAGACACTGCCACCAAAAGCTTTGCCTCGAGGCTATTCTGGGAAAGAGGCCCTCTGGTTGGATCCGAGCTTCACCTGTGTTCTCGACTGTCCAAAGCTCGCCAGACAGTGAAGCAATTGCCGATGTGATTCCTCTAGGCCACTTCCTCTGACCGTCTCCGATACTGTTCAAGTGGAGATTGGCCGGGGCATATTAGCCCGCTTTGCGGCTCAAGACAACTCTCCGCCTCAAGATGAGATTGCTGAAATTAGAGATCTCAGTGGCCAGTTTGGGCTTGCTGCTTCTCTGGTAAGACCAGTTTTTTTTTTTTTTTTTTTTTTTTTTTTTTTTTTTTTGCTAACTGTCCTCTGTTTTCCACAGCTCGGTGCTCGTTTAAACAGGGTACTTGAGGCCGCTGAGAGGCGCGATGCAGAGGTGAGGAAAGTGACGGCGCAGCTGGGAGCGACTGATAAGGCGAGGGTTACTGCCGAAAAGAAAGCTAAACATGCGGCTGGCGAGGTGGAGAAGATGAAAGCAATCATGGAGGAGCACTCTAGATTGGATGCTGAGATCAATGAGAAAGTTGTATCTTTGACAAAGGATTATGCGGGCGCGCAGGAGGAGATCGCCACGTTGAGGGTTAAGCTTGCTGAGGCGGAGACGGCTGCCAAAGAGGCTGCTGAGAAAGCTATTGAGGAAGCTGCGAAGAAAACGGCTGAGGCTGTCGAGGAGGCCAAGTCTGGGGCCGTCACCGCCTACAAGAATTCGGATGACTTCTTCGACCTTATGGAGCATAGCTTTGACCAGGGCTTTAGTCACCTAGCTCGCTGTATCTGGGCTGATCGAGGTAGGGGGCACATTACTCTGGAAGATATGCTGCGGTGGGTGAACACGCACCAAGGTCATCCCGATTTAGTGGTCTTTCACCCGGAAATCCCTTATGCAAGCGAGCTTGTTACCTCGATTCAGATCGACGACTTAAACGTGGCGAGCCGGTTTGGGATCCTGCTCCTGTTAATCCTGTAAACTTTGAGATGTTAAAGAAGCCTCCGCCCTCCGAGCAAGGCGACGAGTTTATCAGCACCCCGCCTACTCCTCATGCTCTCTAGATTTCTTGGATTTTTCTGCGAGCCCCTTGAAAATTTGATTTGTAACTTTGACTATTTGCTTTTGTGATTTGACTGAACCTTGAGTTGTAATATCTTGACAATTTACTTTCTGCATTTTTCAATTTATAAAACTTGGCTTTTCCTGTCCTTGATTCGATCTGGCGGCCTTTCGCGAGGTATGTGATAAAAGTTATTTTATTTTCTGTGCTGTCCTCTTGATTCGTGCGAGGTTGTTCAATAATTTGGCGGCGTCAAGCAGTCATGAAACGTCGTCGTCTCATTCTAATCGTAGTCGCTATGCGACGCTAATCTTTCAAAGTTTCAGCGGCCCTATTGAGAGCAGTGCTTTTGCCAGAAAACAGAGCCTCTCAGAGCAGCCTTTGACTGTCATTAAAGCAGAGTTATGACCCCTAATGACTAGGCGTCAGTTGTAACTGTAGCCATAAATTTCGGTCTCTTCATGGTCTGGCGCTCCTGTTGCCTTGGTTTTCGGGGCAGTTTGCATATCTGGCCCTAGGATCCAGTTAATCCCAACCATTGATTATGTCCCTTCTTTGGTATAAAAGGGGGTTACTTTGGGACTCACTCTACCTCTTGCTTCATACTGAATTTGCTTTCTTTCTTCCTCAATCGTTCATTATCCTCTTTACCGTTTATCCCCCAACTCTATGTCTCATCCAGGGGAAAGCAGCCGGGTTCGGATATTCAAAGCTCGTCCCATCCGGGATGTTTCCCCCTTTTTCACCACTGCCTCCCCCGTAGCCAAGGATTATTTCTGGGATTATTTTAAGTGGCGTGATATTATGAGGGAGAGGGGCTTAAATGAACAACGAATAGAAGACGGCTCCATGCTGCGCGTTCGGCTTTCTGGCTGGTGGGAATTTATTGCTGAGCCTCTGGGAGCGGTTAATGTTACCATGATACGGGAATTTTATTCCGTGTTGTCTGAGGTAGCCTCTGGCGGGACAGTGAGCAGCATTTCTCTCCGGGGTGTCCCCGTTATCTTTACTCCGGAGAGAATTAACCAAGTTTTTAACATACCCGCTATAAATCCCTCCTCCCATTATGAGATCGCCTGGGACCTTGCGGATGAGGAAAATAGCGATTCGCTCTAGGTATAGCAATGTGCTTGTTGTTCCCGAGAATCAGCGGGTTTGGTCTTTGGGAGTGAAAATAGGCAGATTCGTCTAGGTATTGCAATGTGCGAGCTGTTCCCCGAGAATCAGCGGGTTTGGTCTTTGGGAGTGACTGCGTCCGAACTCTCTCGCGGCGACCGTGAGTGGAAGAAGTTTATAAATTCTCGCTCTTATCTTTGCCGATGCCGATGTTGTTAGTGAGAGCTTAAGCGCTCCTACACGCACGCCATTCGCGACCATCGAGTGGATATAGACTGGGGAGTGTTGATCCATCGCGAGGCACTAAGATATGCGTGCTCGGTGGGTCAAGATCGCCGAGGTACTGGTCGCCGCATGCCTTTCGCGTCGCTGATAACCAAATTATGCAGTGGCGCCAGGGTTCCCTTCCATACTCTCGACCGATATGTTTGAAAAAACTTATCCGGTGGAGCCCTTTGCAAAAGCGTGGTGTCGTTTTTGGACCTCCACACATGTGATCGGAGGAAGATAACCATCCTGCAGTTGATGGAAGTTTGTCCAGGCTCGATCGATATGTTTGAAAAAACTTCTCATCATTTATCATTTTTTTTTGACGATGACGAAAAGACAAGGATGTAAATACAATTTGGAAGAACAGCTTTATTTGAATTGGCTTGTTACATATAGTATTTTTTAGATTGTCTCGCATGCCATGGCCTATTATACTCGCGCCCTCCTTGTCACTTAGAATGTACGTCCCTTTTTTTGATAACTCGCGAAATCAGAGGGCCCTCCCGGTTTTCCGATAGCTTTCCTTTTTTCGCTTCGTGGCCCGTGGCTTGTCTTTTTTGTAGAACGTAATCCCCGACGGCGAAGTGATGATTGCGAATACGTTTGTCGTGATGACGCTTTGCCGCCTGTTTATAATTGACTAGACGACTGTATGCCTGGATGCGCCGCTCCTCTACTAGATCAAGCTCGAGTTTACGCGCCGCCGTATTATTGACCTCGCTGTAAAAAACGACCCTAGGGCTTGGTAAGGCCATTTCCACAGGCGCCATAGCCTCAGATCCATATGTTAAAGCAAAAGGAGTTTCCCTCATTGTGATTTTTCGCGACGCCCCGAGTGCCCATAGAGAGCGCTGGAAGGTGATCCGCCGATGGCCTGCTTTCTCACCAGGCTCTTCTTTAACACACTTAGGACTGTTTGTTGGCATTTTCGGCTTGCCCGTTTCCTTGCGGGTAGCACACAGATGATTGCCAATGTTTAACATTGTTCTCTTCACAAAATCTGTCGAATTCGTCTCTGAATTGAGGTCCGTGATCGGAAACCATCACTCTCGGAACACCAAATCTTGTCCATATTTGATCGAGCAAAAAGTATGTTATGTCCCGGGTATTGGTTTTTACTAAGGCCTTAGCCTCGACCCATTTAGTGAAATAATCCACCGCGACGACCACGTATTCAAGAACCTGGCGTTTAATTCTTCTTCAAAGGTCCGATGAGGTCGATCGCCCACATGTCGAAAGGCCAGGCGGCAACTACCACTATGCTTTGTTCGATCGAGGGTAGCCTGGGGATATTTGCGAACTTCCGGCAAGTATCACATGCTTTGGTATGAGATTTGGCGTCTTTCGCTAATTTTCGCCAATAATATCCGGCTAGAAGTACTTACGTGCTAGTGTTCGATTGGAGGGATGGCCGCCGCACATTCCCTCATGTAGTTCTGTTAGAATTCCCGTTACCTCCTCAGGTCGTACGCACCGCAGAAGGGGTTTCGAGAATGAATGACGGTAAAGCACATCGTCCATAATCATATATCTTGCGGCCCTTTTTACTAAGGCCTTAGTCATATATCTTGACTTTACGACCATATCATCAATATAGGCCTCCATGTTCCTGCCTATTTGTGTGCTGAAAACTCGGTTTACCATTCTCTGATATGTCGAACCTGCGTTCTTTAGGCCGAAAGGCATCATCTCATAGAAATAGAGTCCACCTGCGGCCCTGAAGGCCGTCATTTCCTTGTCTTCATCTGCCATTTTGACCTGGTGATAACCGGAATATGCGTCCAGAAAACTCAGTGTCTCGAATCCGGGGATCCCATCGACCATTTTGTCAATCCGGGGCAGCGCATAAGGGTCTTTGGGGCAAGCTTTGTTCAAGTCTGTGAAGTCGACACACATCCGCCACTTGCCGTTGTGTTTCTTTACCATCACTACGTTTGCCAGCCATGTGGGATATTGGAGCTCCTTGATAATGCCTGCCGCTAGAAGTTTTTTGACTTCGCCTTTTATTGCGATCTCTTTTTCCAGAGAGAACTGGCGTGCTCTTTGCTGTATTGGTCTGAAGTTGGGGTCGGCATTTAGATAGTGTAAAGCGACCTCTGACCCAACGCCCCTCATATCTGTTACTTCCCATGCAAAGGCGCTCAAGTTGGCTTTTAGAAGCCCGATCAATTCTTCCCTCTCTTCCTCGGTGGTCCTCGATCCTATTTTTATTTTTTGATCGGGATACTTGTCGTTTATTATAACCTCGATCAACTCGTCCTCGGCAGTGAAGTCGGGCTCGTCACGAACTTGCAATGTTTCCACCTCTACTGCCTTTTCGGGATTTCTTTCATCATAGCGATCGATCCGAGCCGTGTTAAAACCATCGGTCGGGGTCGCTTAGAATCGACCCTGTTTTTGGTCATATAGTCGAGGAAAGCTCCAGGTCGGCTGATGGCGACCCCAACTTCTTCCCCTACGTGAAATTTGACCCGTTGGTGGGGAACGGACGCCACCATTTGAAATTTTTTCATGGCCGGGATCCCCAAGATAATGTTGTAGTATGAGGGAAGATCAATAACTAAAAATGTGATTATCTCAGTTCTGCATGGCTCATAGTCGCCCAAAGTGACGTTGAGGTCGACCGTTCCCTTGACCCGCACGGTGTCGTTGGTAAAGCCCTCGAGCACCCCGAGGTAAGGTTTCAACTTAGCTTCTCCAAATCCGATCTGTTTTAAGCAATGAAATAGATGACGTCGCGACCCATTACCGTGTCGATCATCGCTCTCTTGACTCCATGTTTGTCGTTTATTCCGATTTTGAGAACAAAGGGTACCTCCATGGGGCCTCTCTTGTGGCCAATTCGCTTTTAGTGAACATGATTCCTTCTCGTTTTCCCCAATACCACCGCTTTTCAAAGCGCGCGCGCATTGATCTGGTGTATATCGAGATTTCAGCCGATCATTCTTTGGGGATATCCCCATGGATAACTTGGACCTCTTTCTGATAGACGCGTGGGGCGACCTTGGATCGTACCGTATTCCCATCTCGCTTATACTTAGTCGCTGGTCCCTCGCGGATTAACCTTTCTATTTCTCGCCTTAACGTAAAACATTCATCTGTGATGTGACCATGATCCTTGTGATAGTCACAGTACTTGGACTTGTCGCGACTGTCGGGATCGCCCCTCATAGGTTTGGGCTTGTCAAAGTGTTCGCGGATTTCGAACAATATTTGAGACGCTTTGGTGTTGAGCGGGGTAAAATTGTCCTCGCTGAATTTATAAGGCTTTTTTACCTCGCGTTCGTGATTAGCCTCTCGCCCTTTTTCCTTCTTTTTCTCCTCAGTGCGCTCCTCTTTTTGTGAAGGATGCTCTGCTTTTGGCTTTGCCCTGCCCAAGGACGGCGCTTCGCTGACTCCCATCATTCGAGCCCTTTCCAACATTTCCCTGAGACCCGCTTTAGGGGGCCGTAGGTTGAACTCAGTTTTCATTGGACCCTTGGCGATCCCTGTGAGGAAACATGTGACAACTGCATCATCCGGAATGTTTCTTGTCTGATCGTATATTCTGATGAAACGTTCATAATAATCTTTTCGGATTCATGTCCTCCAATGCGAACTTCGCATGTGTCCTCTATAGTTTTCTTTGGCCTACTCGCCGATTCAAATTCTCGACGAATTTCTCGGAGAGATCCTCCCGACCTTTCATGAACCACGGGAAGTCCCGTATCAAGAGGCGGCCCTATCACGCATGCTTCCGACTAAAGCGATGCACCGGCGGATTTATTTTGGGTCGCCAGGTGATGCGACCTTGGAAAGCGGTGAGCGATCGTTTGGGCAAGAATTTCCGTTGTAGTAATTATAGATGGGGTAGCTAACCTTTTTCGGATCGGGCGAGGCAATGTTTACGTAATTCTCTTGGCGAGTACGTCAATTCCTCGAGATCGGGCGGCCCTCTCGGCCGGGCTCTCGACTTTTTCAATTCGGCGAGCTCATTTTTCATTATTTCCATTTGCTCTACCAAGACGGGTCAAAGCGGGGCGCGGCAAGGTGCTGTGTTTTCGTCTTTTCCGGCTGCGCTCGACTCGGCGGTCTTGCGACTCCTCCCGGCGAGCTCTTTTCTCACGTATGATTATGCGGGCGTCCGGTGGGTCCCCTATCTGGGGGAAATCTCTTCGGGAAGGCCGAGACGACTTGGGGCCGAGGCCTTGTCCTTCTCACCCAACCTTTGAAGGCCGAACCTTTTTTCGTGAGACTTTTCCTTCGATGATTGCGATCTGGGAGAACCGAGGTGCACAACGTCCTTCCTAGGTCCTTTGCGACTGATGAACGACGCTTTCCTCTATCTCGATCCTCGAGTCCGGCTTTGCCGACCTCTATTCACACGCACAGAGCGATTTCATTTCTAGGAGGATTTGGGGTCGCACCGACATTGGAGTTTGGCCCTTAGCTACTAGGCGGGAATTAGCTAGGTACATAGTTTCCGCATACCTCGCGTATTCCCTTATTTCCACAACCTCCGGATCCTCCCGGAGATCTAGCTCGCCCCGGGAGTTGACCTCTGGTTTTCTTTGCGATCGAGATGATCTCTCGATTTTCCTATCCAAAGTCTGCTACGACCTCTCTTGACTTAGCCTTCGATTTATCAAATTTCGGGCATCATTTGGGGCCAAAACTCCCTTTGTGATCCTTCCCACCGCTATGCGTAATCTCTTGTGTCTCTATCGCGACATCGGCTTGTACATGTGTTTGTACAACGCCTCTCGCAGGAGTTTGGGGGTCCAGTTGTCCTTTGCTTCCCGCCATAGGTTGACTATTTGTGATTAGATTTCGCCTTGGGTCGGACTTCCTGGCAACCTGAAATGATCTTTAGATGATGGAGTCGGTCAGATGGACCGCCGTTTTCGGATTGTGTGTAGTTTTTATGAACTGATGAAGCTTTTCCTTCCCGGTAACGGAGCCAACTGATGATGTATAAATCGTCACGGGTGTCCTTGCGGTGTATGGATGGTGGATATCTGGCTGTATTTAAGGTGTGGTGTTACTCCGGCGGGTGGTGGTATGGAGGAGTGAGAATGGAGAGAGCTTTGGCTTGCAAGTATAGTGTGTATTCCATCTATTTCATATATCCTTCTAGTTTACAATGACCATCCCTTTTATAGAGGTGGGTAACTTAGGGCATAAGTAATCTATTAGATATTTTACTAATATCTAGGTTTAACTTAGATGCTAAGCAAGACGAAATATCTAATATACAAGTGGGGAAAAGATCTGGATCAATCGGCGGCCATCTATCTGAGGTCGCAAGGAGTAAGCCTTTTTCGGCCTCGCCCCTTGGCGACCCTCTTGACTGCTGGATGAGATTCACGGGATCTGCTTTGACTTGCACTGGGACCGCAAATGCTTTGGTCACGGCGAGGTGAGACACAGTGGCCGCCCCTTTTGCGATCTCTCTTGTCATTCCGGAGGGTGGCCGCAGTGGGTTGTTTCTTACTGTTGAGGTGGTGGAATTATTTATACCCATCACTGAGGTGATCACAGACAACTGCTTAGACTAGGGTAGGGTTTGATGTGTTAGTAAGGATCACTTCGTAGTATGTGGTCCAACACTTCTCGTTGGCTCTATTCTGGAATGAGTGAGTAGTCTGTGTTATCACAGATATGGAATCCATTCCTTCCCTCAAGTAGACAGACAGTTCCTTTATTTGTTAATCCTATAAACTGATCGATCCGCGGAGTTCATGTTAGACTAATTAGCTACTAGTCTGGTATGTGAACAAATTGATCACTAGGAGGTTAATGGTAAATAAGGATAATATGTTTCGAGAAGGGTTTACGGAAATATCCCGACTCGAAATGAACAGTCTATGGAGGATTTATCCGTATGTAATGATTATATCAGTGGACACCTTATCAACTCATGGTTGAGTGTAAGTTATCTATATTCGCAGAGTTGATTTGGGTTTATGGTGGCGTAATCCCGGAATTAATAGATTGAATATTATTGTTCGATCGACGGATAATATTATTCGATTTATTGTAGTTACTGAATATGGGTCCATGGTCCCCGAAGTGACTCCTAATATAGCATATTGGTTTCTCGTCGTTGCACCTCAATTATAATTAAATAGTTGGATTGGACTATTTAATTGATATGTGGATTAATTGTTTAGTTGGACTAGATGATTAAATACATGGAAAAGAAATTTTTTGTGGACTCGGCCCGATGTGTGGAAAAATGCGTGTGGCCTTATTTAATAAAAAAGGGGGCGCATTTTTTTGGTGATTAAATAATTAGAAAGAAATTAGTTTTCTTGGATAACTATCTAATGTATGATTTAATCATTTATTTGTTAAATGATAATTCATGAAATATTAGATAATATATTTATTTATCCTAATTTGTTTGGGATATATATTATATTTATCTTTTATTGGAATAAGGATTATTATAATTGATTTTGTATTAATTAAATTAAATCCTTGTGGAACAATGATCTCTCTCCTATATAAGAAGAGTCCTCCATTGTACCAAAATATCACTATTCACATCACTATTCACAAGAGAAATTGGCTGAAAATTTCGGCCTCTATTCTTAGGGTTCGAGTTGGAAAAATCTTAGGGATTTTTCTGGTAGCATATCGAGGAGGTCCGGCGGCGTGAAACACCATCCACCTGGTGGTGCTTGGAGACACACGTTGGAAGACTTTGGCTTCTCAACTTGTTCTTGACGTTTTTCACCATAAAAAGGTTGGTGATCTAACCCCCTCGTAGGTTAGATCTATTTATTTATGTATTTTGGTTGACTAGATCTAGATCTTGTAGTTTCCGCTGCGTAATCGCGTGGATCTTTGATCCATCCGGAGATATTACATCCTACAAGTGGTATCGGACAGTGGCGGATCCAGGAATAAATTCCAGTGGGGTCACCGGAGTCTAAAACTACATATTTTATCTAAAAAAAATTCCAGTGGGGTCACCGGGGTCTAAAACATCAATTTTTATCGATAAAATGACACTTTTTAACAACAAAACTACATAGTTTTAATACTAAATTTTTTTTTTTTTATAAATCGAGTGGGGTCACTGGCACCCCCACAGGGCTGTGGATCCATACTGTATCGGAGCCTTTGATCTATCAATCAAAGTATGTGAATTTTAGATCTAGGAGTGGAAATTGCATGTTTAGATTGCATTGTTTTTTTTTCTAAAATCAGGATGATGAATTCTTTGATATGTTGTGGTTGAAGAGATGGATTGGGGTTGGTACTGTTTACTCGTTAGATCTATTGTAAACTCATATAAATTCGTTTATATGAGTATAGAAAATTTTGTAATTTTAATTTCCTAGAAGTAGATCTGTTTTGTTTCTGTTCCGTTTTTTATTTTTTCCCGGAGTTTGAACCGTTGAAACGACAATCTCTCCGGTCGGAATGAAGAATACAAGTTGAAGAACATGCCCTCAAAATTTCGTGACGAGGAGTCAATCTCTATGTCCGATCATTTGCTATAAAGTTCTTCTTGTATGAATAAAAGCACAAGCAGCATTAAAACCCTATTTGTGAGTTCGTCGAATTTCGGGAAGAGATTGGACCGTTGAAACGAAGATCCGACCGTTCGGATCGACTATCATGGAGTAATGAAGAAACCACAAAAATTTCAGGTCGATCGGGATTTGTCCCGATGCCCGATCGTCCCCGGGAAGACACTATTGCGCCGCAGTTATAAACAGATGCAGCAGTTGGATCGGTGGCTTTCTGGGATCAATTGGACCGTCAAAACTCAGATCCAACCGTCCATATTCAAGTAGGAGGAGTGAAGAACAGCTCCATAAAGTTTCGTGACGATCAAAGTACGTTTGGATGTCCGATCATCGACCAAACGCAGCAGCAGCAGATCAGAAAATTGTAAACCCTAGTTAGGGTTTGTTTGTGTTTTTTTTTAATTGGTTAGATACGGGGGTACCAACGATCCATCTCGGTGTTTAATTTTTCCGTTATTTTTTCGTGTATGATCGAAATTATGTGATAGAACCGGAAAATTGCCATGACATGCATCATATCATGATTCCACTCCAATGCATACATGTAGCTAGTTTATTTCGAGTAAATTAGGCATGTATAACTCGTATAATTAGTTTAAAGGCTTATTTAATTAATATGTGGGAGTTAATTAATTAAGTAACTAATTATTAAAACCGAGGAACCGGGTTTTGTCAATCGTTACGATTTTAGTGATGGATTCTCGGTGAATCCCACTTGGATAAATCGTTGAGCTTTTCGGTGATGGCTTCTCAGTGAACCCACCATAAACAGAAACGAGATTACGCTTTGGGTGACAATTTAGAAATCGGAGAATCTTAGTACATGGGTTCGGAAATGGTCTAACCATGGATGGACGAGTTCAACCGAGCCGGCTCGATCGACTCCCCTCCACGTGTGATGTACGTTCTGATAGTTCGACGAGGACTTAGCATAGCCGATAAGCCTTCGGGCTAAACGGGGCTTCTCTTGCTGGATTGGCCTGAACTGTCACATATGTTCCAACGAATAAGACGGCGTAGGCTTGCCTACATAACCGACCCTGCTCGGAGTACTTTGATTTATTGTTTCCTATTGTCAAGGCCAAAACCGTAATTAGTAAACCCACCACTTTTTCAAAATATTGAGTGGGAGCGGGGAAGGCGACAGCCGACCCCACGGCCTCTACTATAGGTGCAAGCACGTGAGAGAAGGGTGACGCCTCGAGCCGCTTTGACTTCGGTCCCCTACAGATGGTGTTCACCCCTATCAAAATTCAAGGCTTGCCCTTCTAAAGGATAGGATTTTGGGTACTCGTCGGGTCACTGACCGACCCTACGGCGGCATACTCGGGGCGTACTTTGAGATCTGATATAGTAGGTCACACTCATTGTGGATATTTTTGAAATGTCTAGGCTAGAAAAGGAAGGTAATCAGTGATTAATGTCCGGGATGTCTGATTCCCGTGAGATGTTTGATTCTCGAAGATTAATCACTGAGAGAGATTGTCTCAATTTAACTATCACCTCTTTGACCTACCCTACGGCGGCACTGAGGTGCGAGGTTAAATCCTTGGAATGGTAGAATAAACTCTTTTATAGTTTATTATTCCTAAAATAAATCTAGTAGTGAACATTTATTTTTGAATTTAATTTTTCTATCATTTTATTTACAACTAAATATCTAGGTTACTAAACTGTTAGTTATAGGACTTCAATAAAAATGTGGAAAGTAACAAGTACGTTGTAATTATCAATAAATGCAGTTAACTTTTCAGAAGAGATTTTTTCTCTTGAGCGTTTAAAAACTTAAGTGACATAGTACAGGTATGTCACGGGTGTCACTCGTGTTGAACGAGAGACGACCATACTTAGTTTACAAAAGATGACATAGGACTATCAGATAAAATTCATTTAGTGAATTTTAGAAGTGTAATTACACATCAAATTTCTAATTGAAAAATTGGAAAATCATATACATAAGGCGTTGCTAGTTAGACGGTATTTGGAACCGATAAACTAGTGGGAGCCTTAGTCTTATGATTTGTTTTTTTTCTGAATAATTAGAAATGCGTAATGGAATGCACAAAAGTTTCTCCATTCATTGGAAAAACAATTATAAGCGTTACTAGTTAGATAGTATTTGGAACTGATAAACTAGTGGGAGCTTTGTTCTGGAGATTTTATAATCTTTGAAACATCATGAACACAGCATTGCTAGTTAGGCGATGATTTGGGCGATAAACTAGTGGGAGCTTAGTTCTAGGTGATGTTCTAATCTTTGAAAAATCATAAATACAAAGTGTTGCTAGTTAGACGGTATTTGGAACCGATAAACTAGTGGGAGCTTTGGTCTTATGATTTGACGATTAGAAAAAACGATGGTCCAAGTAAGTAACACTGAACATCCCACAGTTCAAGAGTAGTGTCTACTCAGACGAACTGCAAGTTCAAGACTGTTTCCATCTAAGGAAAGTCGAGAATGGGAAAGAACGTTTATACGTGTTAGTCGTCTAAACTAAGTAGTTTTAAGGCTAAACCGGAAAATTAATGAATTGGAAATCAGAGGATAAAGAAAGTGATTTCGGATCACTGAACATGCATCCTTAGCAATTTTCTCAAAAGCTAAAGTTCTTTGGAAGAACTAGGTTGCTTTGCATTAAACGATAAATAAAATAGACAACGGGCAATTATTTCAGATAGACTAGTGGGAGTGATATGAGGAAATGAATCTCGGATTCACTTCTTGAGTATCACAGAAAATTCATTTTCTAGTTTCGGATTCGTTGGAACGAACGTATTCATTTTCAATATGATAATTTGTTTGTCTTATTGACGATAAATATAACATTCAGTATACGAACCCAAGACTCGGACTTTTGTTTGATAAAGTCAGAACCACTAAGAAATCTTTGAATAGGTATATGTAACACAATATAAACGCAAATGGTTTCCGTATTTAGATAAACGCTTCTTTCTATTCTATTAATTAGTGCATATTCCCTAATTAGTGCATATTCCCTAACGACAAGATCTGAAGACTGGCTTAGGGTGATTCCTATCTCCCAGTCAAAGGAACCCTGTCTCAAAGGAACAATGCCTAAGTTTCCTTTCAATCGGGAAAAGGGTAATAGATTTAAAGAAGTTACATAGCTTGTTCATATCGACCTTCGGGTCATATGAAAGATACAAGCTAGTGGGAGCTTACAGTAGTGACATATTGTCGATAACTACTCAAAACTCCGGTAAGTTTATCCAAAATATTTGGAGGAAATCTACGATTTCACCAGAGATAGAGTATTCCATACTCGTAAATAGGTTCTTGTGTAGTCTTCGGGGTGATGCTCGGCATGCCTCCCGGTGAAATGTTTTCACTAAAGGATACACCATCAACTTGCCTTATATAGTCATTGGTGTGCTACGATACGCTGTTGAACTCATTTAAGATATTAGTTGCAAAATAACGGTTTACGTTGTGATGACAAACCGAGAAGTCTACCTAAAAGATGCCTACACATTTGTGGATAAGGAGTGAATTCGGTTCACCCCACTTCCGTAAATATAGACATTTAGCATTTAGTGCTTGAAGGTAGGACTGGAAATTTTGCATGCACGTTCAGGTCGTGAAATATCTTAATGCATTGAGTAAAGGTTGGTTATAAAACTCGTAAAACCAGAGAATGACGGTTATACTGTCAAACTCGGTCTCATAGAGTCTATAAATAACAACCTTACTAACTGATTTGTTCAGTCCACATCCAACACCGGTAGTTGGTGATAACACCAATAAGAACTACTAAACTAGATCAAGATATCAATCCACCCCCAACGCAGTGGGAGTATGGTTTGTCCATTACACATTCTTTGGACCTTACGATTACATAGGGTAGATTGATGACCTATAGTCCTTCGTGGACTGTATAGGATCCTGATCATAGAGGTTGGTTTAAAAGCCATAACCCTGTGAATGGAGTTTGATACTCCAGTTCTGTTGGAACTCTTGTAGAACCACCTGAGTATCTCAGGCCCAGTGGGAGTAATTGGAACTACACGGAGAAGAGTCAAATGAATAGGGAAAGTTTAACTTTCGACGCAAAGCTGAGTAATTTAGGGGTGATTCCCTAAAATGTAGGGAGTTAACCAGACCGTGATCTCTCTTACCACTCAGTCTTCCTTGATTTCGTCAGAAAGCGAGAAATATGGGTGATTCCCTAAGACTTCCTCACCGAACAACGGAATCTGAATTCATTCAGAACAGAAGGGTTTTAGCTATGAACAAATGGCGGATTTGTTACAAAGCAGAAAATGGGGGTGATTCCCTAAGACCTTTTTGCGAGACTAACGGCATCTTCATTTATTCGGAATGAACTTTTGGCAAGATGCCTGCCATAGCTTATATCCTTTGGGGATTAAAGCAAACCTCTCGGTCATTTCAAAGTCATATATTTTAATATATGGACTTGACCAAAACTTCGATATTAGTAAAGTAGTATGTAGATTAGTGTTTGTGAATGGTAACACTGAAACAGTTGGGAACAACATGGGTGTGCTATCTGAAGTCAGAGTCTGACATGCCATCGGGATTCATTCTAAAGGATTTGATTCGCTCAAATTCTCGAGAATCGATTATTGGCAATCCCATCAATTCACCTGGTTAAGATATTCTTGCATTAATGCAACATTCAATGATGTAGTCTACCCTACCTCTAAGGAATGGTTATCTAAACCTGCAGATGAATACGAAATGGGATGTTTAGTCAACCTCAAGTCTCTTCGGGAGAATGAGGAATAATATCTTTGGTATATTCGGTGCAAACTAGAATATAAGTGATGACACCGATTCGACTTTAGGTCGATTAAGGATGATCGTTAAGTCGATTTTGTCTTCAGTGTTGAATCAAAGGCATATTGCAATCGTACCGCCGGATTAGATGGAAAGGCGACGTTTCGATCCCAAAGATTGACCCAAGCCACCGACCTACCTGATCAGTGTACCGAGTCACATGGTATTCGGATTCTAAGTACGCGCCGGGTCACTGACCTACCCTACGGCGGCACACTCCGGTCGTGCTTGGAAGGATGAAGTACTAAGATGTGCTTGGAGGGTACAGATTTGAGAGATACGTCTCACTTGTTTTGAGCAAGTAGGAGAATGTTGTAGATATAGATAAATAAGGGTGTGCTCTAAAACAATTAATCCACTTGCCTTTCGTGCAAGTGGGAGATTGTTAGGTGTAGTGCCGAAAGACAATTATGTAATTGTTTTAGGACGAATTAATAATTCATCTTATTATATGCATGTATGCTAATAATTAAGACACTCTTGAAAACCCTAAGTACCTCGTATATGTAATCACATAACTCAAAGTGTATGGCTATACACAAGAGGATTGAGTTAGTGAGATGTACTTAAAATTAACTTAGTCCGTAGCGTTGATTAATCGATGCACGGGTCTCATGATTAATAGCTAATAATGCACCGAACACTTTACGGTGTGACGGTCTTATCGATTTATCGGTAATAGGAGTACTAGTGGGGCATTTATATATGATGATAATCATATAGAAATTTGGACCGATTTGATTTGAGTTCTCGATATAATTCCGTGATCGAGAAGTCTTATCGAATCACAAGATGATCATATATGGATTAATCTCAATCTGAGGTGATCACTGAGACATAACCGCTTAGACTAGGGTAGGGTTTGATGTGTTAGGAAGGATCACTTAGTAGTATGTGGTCCAACACTTCTCGTTGGCTCTATTCGGAATGAGTGAGTAGTACGTGTTATCACGATATAGAATCCATTCCTTCCTCGGGAAGTAGCGAGACGATTCCCTTATTTGTTAATCCTAGAAACCGATCGATCCACGGAGTTCATGTTAGACTAATTAGCTACTAGTCTGGTATGTGAACAAATTGATCACTAGGGGGTTAATGGTAAATAAGGATAATATGTTTCGAGAAGGGTTTACGGAAATATCCCGACTAAAATGAGCGATCTAGGAGGATTTATCCGTATGTAATGATTATATCAGTGGACACCTTATCAACTCATGGTTGAGTGTAAGTTATCTATATTCGGCAGAGTTCGGTTTCGGGTTTATGGTGGTGTAATCCAGGAATTAATAGATTGAATATTATTGTTCGGTCTGACGGATAATATTATTCGATTTATTGTAGCTACTGAATATGGGTCCATGGTCCCCGACGTGACTCCTAATATAGCATATAGGTTTCTCGTCGTTGCACCTCAATTATAATTAAATAGTTGGATTGGACTATTTAATTGATATGTGGATTAATTGTTTAGTTGGACTAGATGATTAAATAAATGGAAAAGAAATTTTTCGTGGACTCGGCCCGATGTGTGGAAAAATGCGTGTGGCCTTATTTAATAAAAAAGGGGGCGCATTTTTTTGGTGATTAAATAATTAGAAAGGAATTAGTTTTCTTGGATAATTATTTAATGTATGATTTAATCATTTATTTGTTAAATGATAATTCATGGAATATTAGATAATATATTTATTTATCCTAATTTGTTTGGGATATATATTATATTTATCTTTTATTGGAATAAGGATTATTATAATTGATTTTGTATTAATTAAATTAAATCCTTGTGGAACAATGATCTCTCTCCTATATAAGAAGAGTCCTCCGTTGTACCAAAATATCACAATTCATGTCACTATTCACAAGAGAAATTGGCTGAAAATTTCGGCCTCTATTCTTAGGGTTCGAGTTGGAAAAATCTTTGGGATTTTTCTGGTAGCATATCAAGGAGGTCCGGCGGCGTGAAACACCATCCACCAGGTGGTGCTTGGAGACACACGTTGGAAGACTTTGGCTTCTCAACTTGTTCTTGACGTTTTTCACCATAAAAAGGTTGGTGATCTAACCCCCTCGTAGGTTAGATCTATTTATTTATGTATTTCGGTTGACTAGATCTAGATCTTGTAGTTTCCACTGCGTAATCGGGTGGATCTTTGATCCATCCTGAGATATTACATCCTACACTTCCAAGATTCAGGAAGTTTCTCAATCACACAGGCTACTTGAAAATTCTCACTTATCATCATATCTTCTTCTAAAATTTCGGATATAATGATTTGTAATTCCTCAACTTGTTTAATAACAGTTTTGTAATCGACCATCTTATAGTCCAGAAATTTACCCACTATAAATTTCTTAGCGCCTGCATCTTCAGTTTTATATTTTTTCTCTAATGCAAGCCACAGTGTTTTTGCACTTTCATAAATTGAATAAACACCATACAGACTATTATCTACGCAATTCAAAATATAATTTTTGCATAGAAAATCACAATGCTTCCAACTCTCTACAGCCAGCAACACCATGTGCTCAGTGTTTTCAGGAGGCACAACTGGTTTCTCTTCAGTGAGCATCCTTGCTAGTCCAAGTGTAGTGAGATAGAACAACATCTTCTGCTGCCAACGCATGAAATTTAGGCCATTGAACTTTCTGGTTTCTCTCCATGAGAAGTATGAGAAGTACCAGCATTGGTAACAACAGGTTGTGTCATAGCAGACACATTAGCATCCAAAAGTGGATTCGGACTTGTGGTTGATATGGTTCCAATAGTAGTTGTCACAGACGCATCAGTGACTCCAGTCATTTCATTGAGAATAAAAACAGAAGATCAACAACACAATCGAGTCGTTTTGTCAAAAGCGAGAAAAGCGTAAAATCGTTTTTGCGTAAAACGATAAAAATGAAGATGGACCGGTTTTTACCAAAAACCAATACCAAAAAAAAATGGACCTGTTTTACCAGAAACCAATACCAAAAAGGAAGATGGAAGGGTTTTTACAAAAAAAAAAAAAAACCAATACCAAAAAAAGAAAGGACCGGTTTTACCAGAAACCGATACCAAAAAGGAGATGGACCGGTTTTTACAAAAAAACCAATACAAAAAAAAGAATGGACCGGTTTTACCAGAAACCGATACCAAAAAGGAGACACCGACCAACTGAGTATCACAGATGCTACTCATAACGAACAGAAAAAATAAAAAGTTCAGCAAGAAGACTGAAATTTATTTTACAATTCGCAAAGATATACTTTTTAGAGCAAAGAGGCTCTGAAAAGAATTGTCTTAAGATTGTTATACCCAAAGTATTACAATGCGAAAGTAAAAAGTAAAGAACGGAAAAGATGAAGAACAATTTTATTATATTCTGGTCTGACACAAACAGAAAGGAAAAACAGAAGGAAAAACAACAAGGATATGTAACCGGGACGAGATAATCTCTATCCTTAAGACAATTATGCTCCGGCAGTACCCACGGTTTAGCACTTGTCTCCCAGGATAACCCAATTACCTGTTCAGAATTGAAGTACTTCAGCTTCTGAACTCAACGAACTCTTGGTGCTTCAGAATCTCTTTAACAAAAAACAAACCACCTTACTATATGAGATGGAAAAAGTATTATTTGGAAAAACATGTGTTGTGAAATGTCCACCAAAGAGGGTTTATATAGGTGGAAAAAGTAACTCCCACTCCTAAGGCCACTAACCCTCAATAATGGCCACTAGTAGCACTTATGACCACTAAGTGACCACTAACCCACTAAGTCATTAATGGACAATTTCTCCAACACTAAAATCGGTAGAAAGGACAAAAATATGCAAGATAGCTAACCCAAGTTCGCTCGATAAATTGGATGTAGTGTTTAAAAAGTTAGACGATAAACACAAAAAAATGTTTGAAGCTGGTTGTTGATGAGAGTAAACTTTGCTTCATTTCTTACATGATTTTACTCCCATTTATGACTTATTTGACACAATTTTGGGGTAGTTTGAGTGATTTATTATGCATTTTCACCATTTCATTCACTTTGAAGTCAAAGACGACTAAGTCCGAAAATCTCGTCACTTTTGGTGAATTATTGCATATTTCATACCTATTATATCTTGCGGGAGTTATGCGCGTTATTGTCGTTGATATTTTCACGATATAGGTTCATTTTGATCCCGAGTAAGGAGGCATTGATGATGGAAATGTGATTTTGAGAGGTGATAGCATTGTACCCGAAGTTAACGTTGGAACGGATCAAAAATCTTTGATGTTTTCACTATACCAGCACTTCACCTGTGATTTTGGACATTTTAGATCCGTTTTCTGGGAAAGTTGTCTGCGTAAAATTTGTGGGGAATTGAATGATCTTATTAACGCAATTTGAATCACTCAAATCGGAACTCTACATAAGAAGATATCGTTGAATTACTGAAGGGGTGCCAAGTTGTAATGGGTCAAAGAATGCTTGCGCAAGCATGCTATTTCCGTGCACACGCATGCTTTTTAGTCATCCAAAAGAGGGGATTCAGAAATTGCATGCGCAAGCATGCCCCTAGCATGCGCATGCATGGTTTAATGAGGAAAATGGCTCAACATTCAGCATCTTCATGCGCAAGCATGCACATTCCATGCGCAAGCATGGAGTCGATTTTTCTGATTGGCTGAACCTTTTTTTATTTTAGTTTTTGGGCCTATAAAAGTCAATTAGGTCGAACTGTATACCCTCTACTTTAGAATTTTATTTTCTCTTAGGTGCTTAGGTATGTTTTCTCCAAAAACAAGTACAAAAAAAAAAATATTTCTCGCATCAAACTACTTCACGATTGCTGCAATTGTTGATTACTTTTCGTGAATTCTTCGTTGTGCATCGCTCCAAAAATATGGTAATTTAATTTTCTTTTCTATTATCATGTCATCTTTCGATTTCTTTATGATTTCTTGTTTTGTTCTTCAAATCATAAATAGCAAAATTTATTATAGCTAGATTATGTGATTGAATCACGAAGTTGTAGCCTAAACGATGATCTAGAGATGAGTGGAGCTTAAAGATTAAATCTTTTGAATTGTTGTGTCCTAAAACTTGAAGTCGCCAACCATTAATTGATCAAGCACATGAACTTTATAAATGTATTTTGCGAGGGAGTGTGCGAACTAGAGTTTTAGGATTGTTATGCACGAACTAGTCGTGTTTTTCGTAGCTTGTTCCCTGGTAATGTTTTTCTAGCTAAGTTGTGAAGTCAATTGATGCGGTGCGTCTCATAGTTTTTCTTCATATTAGGTCAATTAAACCTCACATAGGGGATTGTTGAACCGATAATAAGGTAACTAGGTTGTGGTATTAGCGCCTAGGAACCAGTTTAGGAGATTGCACTACAATTCATTCATTAAAAACTATTGGTTGGTTGGTAGGTTAAGACTCGTCCCTATTAATTCGGTAGCGGTGTTAAGTGTACTGTTCCTGACCATAATTTGGCTATTTCTCCATTCATATATTTTAAAGTTATAATTTTTATTTGCTTAGCTAAAGATTATCTCACCCATATTTGTAAGCCTAAACAAAATATGAGCGTGATTGTGATGCTTAAATGATTCCTCATGGGATAAGACCTTGCTCAACGCTATAGTGCTTCCGACCCGGTACTCTGCTGGTTAAATTTGGACATCACTATTTTGGCCATCAAGTTTTCTTGCGCTGTTGCCAGAGAATCCGTCAATATTAGAAAGTCATTAGAGTATTTAGGATTAGGTCACTTTTTTACGGTTTTCGTGTGGTTTTGGTGTTTATAGTGTATGACCAGGAGTTCTAATGAGCCACTATATCCTCACATCCCCGAAACACGGAAAGGACTAGGAAATTTTCGAAAAAGCATCAACATCATTTATTGAGTTACAATCCGAATCTGAAGAATCAGAAATGACTTTAGGAAGCGGAGATTTAACGAATTTACATGTTGGAGATGGGATTGAAGATGGGTTACGGTTAGACCAAACGCTTACGCCTGAGAATCGGGAAATACATGGCCTAAACAGAGAGCCCGCACCTAATCAGAGGGCAATCAATCTGGGACCAACTGTGGTCCAAAACTAAGGAGGTCCACAGAACCAAGTCCGCCACCACATCAACAGGGCCTGCAAAATCAGAATAATCCAGGAAATTTATTTGGTCAAAAGTCTTTTGACCAGAATCAGATGATGATGCAAATGATCATGTAGAATTAGGCTCAGAATGTGAACCCACCACCGGCCGCCCCTGCTCAAGCACATAATTTTTAGGCACGACCACCGGTGCAAAATCATGGTAATCATGGAAGGATTTTGAGAGACTATAAGGAACCGGTTAATGGTGAGGGGCATAACCCTATCCATCTACCACCTATTCCAGTGAACAATTTGTAGATTAAACAGCATGTGTGGTACCTTCTGAATGACAGTGTGTAGTTTCAGGGTATGTCGACTGAGGACCCCAATCAGTTTTTGAACCATTTCATGCAAGTTTGTCAGACAGTGAAGATGAACGGTGTTTCTGAGGAAGCGGTTAGAATATTATGGTTCCCATTTATGTTGAAAGAGGCCGCAAGAGCATGGTTCGAGTCACTTCCTAAGATTCCCTACACCCCTGGGTATCAAGTGACTATGAAGTTCTCACTTAAGTATTGTCCCCTCTCAAGAACATTAGATATAAAGGCCGACATTGCCAATTTTGAGCACTTAGATATAAAGAGCATGCATGAGGCTTGGGACAAATTTATATAAATGTTGAGAAAATGTCCACATCATGGGTTAGAAGCATGGAATCAAGTACATCTTTTCTATGGTGGATTGCGTGAAACTGATCAATCGAACTTGAATGCGGCATATGGAGGTGATATGCTGAGTGTAGAACCGGATGTGGTATTGGCGACCATAGAAAGAGTTGCAGAAAGCAACATGCTGTGAAAGACGGGCATGTGAGTTTTGAGGAAGAAAATTAGCACCGTTGACCAAGCGAGCCTAATGAGGCAATTTTGAAGGTGCAGGCTGACGTGGCAGATCTTAAAAGAAAATGAGTGACATGTTAGCATGGCAAAGAGAATTCAAAGGGTGTACTACTTGTGGTGGTGAACATTGGGCCACAAATTTCCGTATTAATTAAATAGATTAGTCAATTGACCACCACATAAATGTTAAATGACCTATCTCTTGAGAACTCTATTGGCATGAACCCCATGGATATGCATCCCTTTGCTCGAGTCCCGTGGTCTACAAAACTAAAGATCGAGCATGACCTCGAATTGGCAACCCATGGATGTAAACTATTTAGCCAATCAGAACAGGGGGCAGAATTTTCAAAATTGGCGGGACAATCCGAATTTAGCTTGGGAGGATTCTGGGCTCGGGCAAATTATTCAACCGCCAACTGCGTAACCTCAACAGAATCAATATGCTCCTCAACCGCAAAGAACTTTTTAAAATCTACGGGTACATGCACCCCAATTCTCATTTGTAATATGCCCCGGCCCCACAGTCCGTACCACCACCTCTGGAGCCCATGCAACTTTAAAGCTCTACTAACATCTTACTGGAGCAAATGATCAAAGACATGAATGAGGTGAGGAATTTCCATGTGAAATTTCTATCCGTGGTAAAGAACTTAGAGACGCAAATGGGGCAAGTGAGCCATATGCAAGTGAATGCTACTTTTACTAGAAGTGGAAAAGTGGTGGGTAGTGATGTTGAGGTTACCAAAGTTTAGAAGAAATAAACAATGGAGAATAATATAGAGAAAGATGATGATTGGGTGGTGATCAATGATGAGCAAGAAGAGGAGGAGATACAGAGTAAGGTGGAAAAGCCAAATGTAGAGCCAGAGAAGCAGTCAGACATGACACGGGAAGGTAAGAACAATTCAGGTATGGATTCTATTAATAAACCTTTTGATTTATCAAAATTACCTTACCCCTCATGGCCCTACAAAGCCAACCATTTCTAAAAAGCAAAATGAATTTCTCGATATTCTACGTAAGGTTGAGATAAATATCCCTCATGTGGATGCACCAGTGAACGTGCCAACATATGTTATATTTCTAAAAGGGATTTTTTTGAATAGAGCTAAAATGGAGAAATTTGTTTGCCTAAACAAGGAGTGTTCTGCTGTTTTCAGAATAAGTTGCCCCTAAGTTGAAAGATCCGGGTAGTTTTTCCATTCCTTGCACTATAGGCCGGATGTTATTCCCTAAGGTGTTGTGTGACTTAGGTACAGGTGTAAGCTTAAAGCCTAAGAGGATATATGATAGTTTGGGTGTAGGTGTGCTCAAACGTACAAACATGAATTGGCAAATGGCGGATAGGTCGATTAGGTGCCCCATGGGAGTTGTTGAGGATGTGTTAGTTAAAGTAGGAAACTTGTCTTCCCTGTGGATTTCGTTGTTTTGGACATGGAGGGGGACCCATTATCTCCCTTTCTTTTTCTCATTTCAGCTGAAGGTTTGAATGTGTTAATGAAGGAAGCAATAGCAAAAGATAGATACTTTGGGGTTTATATTGGAAATGGGCAATCCCGTTTTCTCATCTTCAATATGCCGACGACATGGTTTTTTGGGAAAATGGAGCATGGAAAACCTAAAGAATCTTAAAATAATCCTCTCTTGTTTCGAAATGATTTCGGGTTTGATAATAAATATGGGGAAAAGTTCATTGGCTGGAATAAAGGTTTTAGATGGAGATGTTTGCAAAGCGGCGGATTTTTTCTTGTGTAAGAGAGGTAGTTTGCCATTCAAATATTTGGGTCTGTGGGTGGGTCAAAATATGAAAAGGATAAAGTCTTGGGAAGGCATTTTACAGAAATATAAGGCGAAGCTGTGTTCTTGGAAATGGTCTTCTTTGTCAGAGGGTGGTAGATTGGTCCTCATCAAAGCTGTGCTTAGCGCTTTTCCGCTCTTCTTCTTCTATGTCTACAAGCCTCCTGAATGTGTGTTGAAACTGTTGGAAAGTGTGAGGTCCTCTTTTTTTTTTTGGGGTGGGGATGGGTCTTCAAAAAATAAAATTGCTTGGGTTGATTGGAAAAATTTGCAAGCTCCTAAATATTTGGGAGGTATTGGGGTGGGTAGTCTTAAGATGCAGAATCTTGCTTTGCTAGGTAAATGGTGGTGGAGATTTTTATCAGAATCAAATGCTCTGTGGAGGAAAGTGATTGTGTCTATTTATGGGGTTGATGGTGCTTGGGAGGTGAATGGTGTTCGGTGGAGAGGTGAGGGGTGTGAAAAGCTATTGTTGGTGATGTTGAAAATATAAAGAGGATGGGGGTGGTTTTGTTGGGTTCGGAAAAGTGGGAGGTGGGAGATGGTAGTAGCGTGAGGTTTTGGGAGGACGTTTGGATATGTAATGACCCTTTGTGTCTTACTTTTCCTAGACTTTTTAGGCTCACATTGTCTAAAGGTGCGGTTGTTGAAAGTATGGTAAAATGGGTAGAAGGTAGGAGTTCTTGTCATTGGGCTTGGAGTAGGAGGCTGATGGGTTTTTGAGGAAGGGGAGGTAGGTGAGTTGGAGAATTAATCAACTCTGTTTGTGGTAATGTTTGTGGTAATGCAGGTCCAAGATATAAATTGAAATGGAATTTATGTTAGAATGGAAGCTTCTCGGTGCCTTTTTTGCGAAATTTGATCGAGTTGGATTTTTTCAAAAATGCTTTTCGATTAATGATAAAGTTTTAAGTTGGAATAAGATGTTACCTTCAAAAGTGAATCTTTTTATGTGGAAAGAAAGCCTCAAAAGAATTCCCACAAAAACGAACCTAATTTGTCGTGGAGTGGCAATTCAAGATGCTTTTTGTCCATTATGTTATGAGTTATGAGTTTGAAGAACCAATTAATCATCTCTTATATGCTTGTGACGTGTCTTTGTTGATTTGGTCGCATATTCTAAGTTGGTGTAAGATTTATGGGCTAGATGCTTACTCATTTTGCTATTTTTTTCTTGTGAGACCAAGGAGTGTCTCTTCGAATTTGGCATATTGTTATGGTCAACTATTGTTGGTGTCACGGCTTGGGTAATTTGGTTGCATAGGAACAAAGACATTTTTCAGTTCCATGTTTTAAATCCGGAAATGATATTCAGAGATATTCAGAGGATTTCGTTTTCTTGGTTATCAAATTCCAAGGGACTCTGGAAGCTGGAGTGGGAAGAATGGAATTCAAAATGTTGTCGTGAGCAAAGATAATTTCAAAGGTTGGCTATTGTTGCTTTTTGTTAAAAGAAATGGTAGTGAAATTTGTTGATTTTGGGAGGTAACATGCACACTTCAAGGGAAGTCATTGCGAGTAGCTATGTTTTGGGCCACATTTTATTTTGGTAATTGGGAGATTGTATTTTTGCACCTTAAACAATTGTTGTAAACTTTTTAGCATCTTGTTGATTAATGAAAAAAAATTGGCTGTTCAAAAAAACAAACTATAATGTATGGTTGTTTGAGTTTATTTTAATTCATTTTACTTTACGATTTCATGAAATCCTTTATTATCATTTATATGTTGTGTTGTAAGGTGAATCCATACTATATATATATATATATATATATATATATATATATAGTAATATTTAAGAGCAAATAACCATCAATTGACCCGCATTTGGCCAATTGACCCGATGAGTGACCCGGTTTAGTGTTCAAAAAAGATAGTAAAATAAAAAAAACAAATACGCATATGGTAGGACACTCTCCTCATCCATCTCTTCCGCTCTCCTCCACGTTGTCCACCTTCCCATTTTCTGCAACGTCTTCCCTTGATCGCCTTCAATTTCAAACTGTCACTCCATGACCGCTTCTCCCACTAATCACTATCGGTTTGCTAAGTGAAATCCCTCAACCTCATTAACTCCAGTTCTCTTCTAAAATCACTCATTCTCATCAAATTTCGTATCACGGGCGTTGAGAGAATGAATTCCGAGATGGAGAAGTTGCAGGTTGATATGTGAATTTTTAGCATAAAATGCCGATTCCATGGACGGTACCATTCCTAATTTCATATCAACCATCCATTATTAAATAAATTCTTCCACACAACGTCTTTTTTTACGAGATTTAGGTTTATCCAGGTGTTTGTGTTTTTTTATCGATCGTGGGTTTTGATTTACTTATGTTGCATCTATTTTTCAGATAATGAAATGGTGAATTCAGCAGTCAAAATACGATTAGTCGGCATAACGATTGTGGCTTTTGATTTACTCATGTTGCATCTATTTTTCTGAACATGATGATGAATACTTGCACCTCATCTATTTTTGGGAAGTCTTTTTGTGTTTTGTTTTGCCTAATGTGTTCATTTGTAGTAAAAAAAATACTGTAAATTATATGTAGAGTGACTTTTATTTATAGTTGTACCAAAAGGGTTGTACAGAAAATAGGATAGAACTACTAAATGGATTGGAATACATAAAAAAATAAGGGACAACAAAAAATTGTGAGACAAAGAAAACATCATTTTGAGACAGACAAAAATTTAGTACCCCGGGAAATGCATTTCATGTCATGTGTTAAAATATAAAATAAAAAAACCTTCGACAAATGGATTGGAACTATGATTTAAGCAACTTCTTAATTGACTTTCATTTTGTTATGGCAAGCCTTCTATAATTCTATTTGTTGGTGGGTTTAAGGTTTCCTATGTGGTCGTATTGTCTTGGTTGGATAAGTATTTCAAAGAATTTCGAGCGGACATTGGATACTAAGATTTTGTTAACGTATATGAAAGTTCATTAACAGATTTTGAGGAAAGCTTCTCTATCTTTTATCCCTTCATGGCTGGAAGGGGTGTTAATTCTCTGATTGTCGTGTTTTGTTTCACATGATCACCTAGAATTTTCAGGAGTTGTTCCTAGAAATGGTTATAGATGAGTTTAACTGAGATTTGAATCTTTTAATGGAGACTAAATATCTATCCTCTTGCTACACGATACAAAGACCATGTTCCAATAATCAATGCAAAGTTCAAGTTTTTTACTAGGTCATCCATTGTTGGTTCGCTGAGGTTTTTTGTTGCTTTGAATGGTGGTATTAAATGTCAATTTGAATCTTTTGTTTAGTATTCATATGATGATGTTCATCCTGCAGGCATTACACTATTATTTTGATTGATTTTGCTTTCCTCTTATCTTTTCAAACGTGACCGAGTTGTTCATCTCCATGGCTTACGATACATGATGCAATTCATCTAATGGTCAGGGGATTATGGCGGATTAACTGTTCCTGTTCTTCATGGTGAGTGACGTATGTACTCCGTTTTTTCAACATTCTCAAAGTATTCGATGAAAATATATTTGCATCAGTTTTGTATGTGTGATAATTTGCGAGTGATTATCCAACTGTGCCAAACTGTTATTGATCATTTGATTATCCAACCTTTGTGTGCTGTGATTATCCAACTGTGTCAAACAATGTAGAAGCTAACATTGTTAAATCAAAAAGAAATAAGCATTACCCCATCATGCGCTACGAACACTAAGATATAATTATCATAACTTGAGATAATGTATGTATTATTCACCATACGTTCGAATAACATTACATTTTTCATTAAAATATGTATATACTTTTCTTTGCTATTAATTTTCAAGTTTAGGTTCTCCCGTGCATTGCACGGGTTTTCCTACTAGTATATATATATCTTAAGGAAAATTAGGGATAAGGACACAATCTAGAGAATTTTTAAGTAACATGACAGCTACATATTTTTTATAGGAAGAAGGACAACTACATAATTTTTATAGCGAGAAGGACAAACAGTGAATTCTGAAAATCAGTGAATCTCCCCAGTGAATCCCGAAATCAGTGAATTTCGACAGCGAATCCCGAAAATTAGTGAATTTCGATAATGAATTTTGAAAATTAGTGAATTTCGACAATGAATTTCGGCAGTGAATTTGAACAGTGAATTTCGAACACAAGTGAATTTCGACAGTGAATAAATAGTTCTGTCCTTTATGCAAAAGTTTCAAAAAACTGTCCTTCTACTCAATTGATGAAATATTTTTGTCCTTCTCCCTCATTCCCCCTATATCTTATATTATATTTTCAATCAATTAACTGCCAATTGACCCAATTACCCACAATTTTGGATACTTGACCCCGTTTGTGACCCGTCTCTCTTCCGCGTAAAACACAAAACCGCACTAAAAATAAAAATAAAAAACCAAAACAAAACAGTTCCCACTTCCCACCCACGTTCTCCCTCATCTTGCCATTTGCATCCCGTCCCATCCCCTCACCCCAGTAGGATCAGGTCTCCTCCCTCACCCCATAACCCCTGTAACTTCATTCATTGGATTGTTTGGATTTTCATTCGGCACATCTTTAGTCGCCAGTTAGCACTTCAATTTCATGGTTGTTTCTTCCTTCTACATTTCATATCGTGATTATTTTTGTCTAATGTTTCAAAAATGTTTCTGCATCTCCTTCTTCTTGATTTCTTTCACATTCATTACTTAAACATATCTATCAATCGCCGGAGGGCTATTTGATTTCTACATGCTGCACCAGATCCACCGGTACTGATGTTTATTGATTGAATTTATTTGATTTTTATTGGAATAGTTGTAGCGGAGTTTGATATTTTGATTTTGGTTGTTGCAGAGTCGAACTTGCAGCAATTCCTATGTCTTCTGCACAGGGAAAGATCGGGGGCGGCGGCTCCAGACCTCCTCACGATGCTGACGGAAAACTAGAGTTTTCCTGCACTATTTTATTCTTTATTGAGTTTTTTTATGCTTCAATTGTATTTTTATGTGAAGTTTAAGTTATGATTTAGTCTGAGTGCTGGAAGTAGCTAGGTATTGAATTTCATGGTTGTTTCTTCCTTCTAGATTTCATATTGTGATTATTTTTGTCTAATGTTTCAAAAATGTTTCTGCATCTCCTTCTTTATTATTTCTTTCACATTCATCACTTAACACATCTATCAATCGCCGGAGGGCTATTTGATTTCTACATGCTGCACCAGATCCACCAGTACTGAGGTTTATTGATTGAATTTATTTGATTTTTATTGGAATAGTTGTAGCGGAGTTTGATATTTTGATTTTGGTTGTTGTAGAGTCGAACTTGCAGCAATTCCTCTGTCTTCTTGATGACGGTCAAATTATACCCATAAAAATCATCAACGTTGTCCTTAAATCGAGCGTAATAATATATATTTTATATTAAATCATATGTTTATAATGTTTATTTAATATTATGTGATTTATAGAATATAATTTGGTATTTATCCGTTTTTGTCATTTAAATACGATTTACTGTGCAATAAATATTTATTTTATAGATTGAGATAAATTGGAGGATAATTACAAATTGATGAATTAAATCTCAAGATAAATCGAAGAAAATTTGGAGTGCATTGAAGATAAATACCGGATCAGCGTGAAAAGAAGAGTAAAGAATGACAAGAGCAAGCAAGCCAATCAAAAGTTGATGGACTCGCTGGCAGCAAGTGCTCAGCTCGCTGGGAGCGAGTTCCCTAAAGCAACCGGATCGACTTGGAGTTATCCTAACGCGTTTTTAGACTTCATTTGAATTTATGAAACCTAATTTAGATCGGTTAAGGCTTATCCTAACTCGATTTTTACTCCTATATATACTTGTTCTAGTTCATTAGCAAAAACACACCTTAGACACTTCTCTCGAATTATAATAAAGTTCTCAGTTTTCCTCAGAGTGGTATTTATAGAAGTTTTGCAATAATGTAAGTTCTTGTATTTATTTCTTCTTAGTTCTTTATAATTAAATCCCCAATTATTGTTTATCGTTTGAGATTGTTTGTTCTTAGTTAAACGATGTGATCTAGGATTACGACGTGAGGCAGTGGGGATTCCTCGTCTATAAGGATCCACACACCCACGCCTATGTCTCGTGACCTATGTATGACTTTACTTTGATCAGCATTCGTGTTTTTAGTAGATCTATATAATTGCTTTATGAATCTCTATTTTATCCTTTACGTATGTAGAAACGCTAAGATTTAGTTGTTCGCCGCGTCAATCTAGCCGCGTCTTTATGGTGTGATTGTCCACCTAGAATTTCTCATCTTAGTAGGTATGGCTACGGCTACGTTGCTCGTCTTTTTTAATTAGCGTATGATTAGGAAATACAAATATAAGACTCCTAGGTCGGCTCATGATCTTCTGGGACTTTCAGCGAGATCTAGATCTGTTCTGTATTTGGGAATTATCGGCACCTAGTGATACGTAAATCGTAGATTAACAGGAGACCTAAAAAGTAAATGTTAATGGGACAGAGACTGATGCGATCATTTAGGAAGTACGCCTAACCACAAGAATGTTTCCTAGGTGAGGAATACGGTTAATATTGGCATCCTTAGTTTTGTAAGCGTGCGAGTTATATGAGATGGAGGCCTACGAAGCGAAGTCACGTATTGTAGCACAGTGATCTAGATGGCCTACCCGGAGCTAGATCTAGTTTAGGGGATGGCTCCCGTAGCCAATACAAAAGAAATACGAATCGGATTAATAGTTGTCGAGTCTAGCTTAATTATATAGAATCTTTAGATCCAAATGATAACATAATAATTAGGGAGGTTAATTACGTTGTTTATGTGTTGTGTTGTGCCGAGTCCTTTATCTTTCTTGTCCCTTGTTGGTCGTAGACCGGTTTGTGTGCTTGACGTGAATGATTAATTGTTTGTATATAAATGACCCACAATTGGTTCCATGTGGGATCGACCTTGATTCGCTATAGCTATACTACGATGGACCTAGTCCTCTTGTAGTATTGGTTTATGGTGGTCAAGTATTTTATTTTTACTTGATCTACGTCATCAAGTTTTTGGCGCCGTTGCCGGGGAACCAACGGTCAATTTTATATATAAATAATTTTTTATTCATGTCAAGTTTTCTGTTTTAGGAGTCCGTTTTGACGTTTTTGAGTCCCTCTGGTTGTCTGTAAGTTGTGAAAATTCCAGATTCTGGAGAACCTGTTTCGCTCCCAGCGAGGGTATCACTCACTGCCAGCGAGCCAGTCACTTTCTCTGGGATTTCGTGTGTCTGTTTATCTCCGTATGTTTAATCCGTAGGTCTAATAGCAGCATGGGAAACCATGTTAAAGTCAGCCTACGGTCTGTTTGTTTTTTTGTTTTTCTTCTGTTTGCAGAAACCAGGGAAACAATAATCCAAGTCAGTAATTTTTCGTGGGCGCTGAGAAAATAATCCAGCAACATGTGGAGCTACGAATCTACGATGGGAAAAGCAATGGAAGCAACACCTTTAAAGCACCAAGATGGCTCCGATAAAGTAAATATTAAAAGGTTCGAATTATTCGTGGTATAATGTTAAAGGAAAAGTACTACCTTTTTTGCTTATGTTTTACTATCTTTTGGTTTTTTGAACATAAGTTAGCATATACATGAACCTGAGTATGAATTTTAGCCCGGAGTTAGTTTGTAAGATTAATTTTAAAAGGGTGGAAGGTTCTGCCCCAAATCTGTCTCATCTAGAGGGTGTAAGGAAACATGTAGTCGTTGAAATGAAGCAGTGAATAAAGAGTTCCTCGTAGTTCTGTTAAAATCTCTTTGTCCTATGCATGAGATTGCTTCTTGTGGCCATGAGAGCAACAATTTGTATAGTTTTAGGAATTCTCAATCAAAAGAAGACGTTGAGTTTTGAGAGAGCATAATGAAGCAGCATTATAGAGGATATAATTAAAATGGGTCCCTAGGACTAAATCTGCCTAGAATTCACTAATTCCTAAAACGAGAGCCGAGGTAAGAGCTTTGTATAAATTGTATGGATACATGGCGTTTCCTAGGTCTCACAACCAAGGGAAGGGTATTAATCCGCAAAAGCGATGAGCCACCTCTTATAGTGCTCAAAGGGTCAATGTCTGGCGAGCTATGAAGGATAACTGGCAAGGATACTTTTTGGAAAGTCGAGCTGAGGACTTTAAACTCAGAACTACTTCTTTAAAACCCTTAGGATTTTTAGGTTTTCCTTTCTTTGAGTCAAATAAGAGTAACGTGACATGTGTTGAGGTTTTTTATTTGCCGTGGCCATTAGGCTAAGGATGTGCAAAACTTTTTTACTCAAAATAGGCCACGTGAAATAGAGTTTCGTAGGAGAGTCGAGAAATTGCTAAAGAAAAGGAAATTTAGCAATCAACCTTAAGATGGAAGCATTGTGAGAGCTTGAGAATTATTGAAAACCGGAACGAGTTTGGTCAACTCCCAAAACTTTTTAGAATGACGATCCGAGTGAAAATCCAAAGTTGTGTGCAATTCGTTCTGCAACTGCCCTTATCCTTTCCTTCATACCTTTTCACCCTTCAACCTTTTCTATTCTCTCACCAATCTGCCTCGCAATTCACACCATTCTTTCATCCCCTCTATTTCTTTCCATCTATTTCACTCTCCCACCCTAACCCAATCCCTTCACCAATACCCACCCTCACCCAATCCCTTAACCAATTTCAACCCACCCATAATCACAATGTCTTACCCACCTTTTATCTTTTCTTACCATCCTTATGTATATCTTTTTCTAAACCCATCATACTCTCAACCTCCATTTTGTTTACGAAATACCCTTGTGTAGCGGAATTAGAAATATTGTTAAGTTTTAATGATTATCTTTTATCATTTGGGTTTTCAAGATCCTAGCTGGGGTAAGTGTAGCTCTGAACCTAGCTAGATTTTATAAGTTTTTGTTTCAATCGAAATACAACTTCTCTTTCTACCGGAAGATTTCAATTTCGCATTTTTTCTGACCCTTCCGGCACATATAGATGATGAATTTTGTTCTAAAATTTCACACCGATCCGACCTTGTTGATGATGTTGAGACCTTCTACGTGATAAATTGGGTAATTCATAATTTCGAGGAGAAGCTACATCTCCCTAAGTTGTTGATATCCAATCAAAGCGAGAAGTTTCTACGCGAAGTATCTGCTTTTATCTTTAGCCAATAGGTCCCCCCAATCTGTTATACCTTACCAAGTTTCTCTTTTACACTGGATTGAATACATGGTTGATCCAGTTAACCTCGTGTTTTGCCACATGAGGTAATGCTTTTTGCTCTTTGTCTTTTCCACCCGGTTTTAAGAATATTTAAGCAGTGGAGGTTATAGACGAAGACTACCATCTTTAGTTGCTTGTTTATTTTTCTTTATATTTAGTATTTTTCTTAGAAAACGTGTCTGAACGAGTCATTTTATCTCTTTGGTTTTCCTTGTCATTGGTTGTATAAAATAAAGTGGCTTAATTTGTTTTTTGGATATTTTATATCTAATTACTGCCACATTATTTATAACTTCCATTGACTTGTTATTAACGATTTCGTGGAGTTTCTGTTTGGTTTGCTTTACGAGGTTTTTGTTTGCTTCTCCACGACGTGCTTGGATTACTCCGATGTTCTGCATCTACTTGAGAGCCATTTCCAGAGCTAAGTCTTTTTCTTAAGTTCTCATTTTTATTTGTCATTGGGGACAATGCCATGTTTAAGTGGGGGGTAGGAGACTTAGCTATGATGTCATATGTGTTAAAATTGAATGAAACGGTGAAAAGTTGAAGAAAATTGAAAAAAATGTCAAATTAATTATCTCGTACCCTTAGAATTGTGAATCCTTAACTTTGAATTAGTAGGGAAGTTACCAAGTTGCATGACTACGTGATCATTTTATACTTATACGAATGAAAATTTAAGGATATTCATGCTGACCGTTGCAAGTAGTTATTTATTATTCGATTACTCAATTTTGAATCGACTATTACCGCACGAATCATAATAACTAGAAGAATTATGTGTATATTGCGTAGATGATTGGTTATGTAGACTTAGTGTCAATATTTATCTGCTGATGTATTCCTATCTTCTAGCCATCAAAGATGAGTAATAAGCTTGAGAATTATCTGTGTTTTGACAATGCGTTAAACACTGGGCTTGTAGTAACGTTACCAAAGTAGCCCCGCGCTTGTGGTAATATTCAATTCTATTGACTAATCCGTAAGAAGAGGCTTCTTGAAATGCATACTTTAATTTTAAAGAAAGTTTCTTTCTTGAGAGGTGTTAATGCTTGAAATTAAGAAAATGCGAAGAAATCCAACTTTTTAAGAGGCTTTGAGTATTTCTCGGTCTCCGAGTCCAAAAACCTTATGGATGACGCTCTTGCTTATTGCACCATATCTTTACCCATTGCGAGGCTTAAGAAGTGGGAACGCTAATGTTGGTTGGTTAAGACTGCGAAGTTAGCATAAACTCTAATCTTGCCACGAATATATAAACTTGAATGCACATGCACACATCACTTCGATTCATAGCGAGTAGTGAATAATGGATACCTTATGAGCATGACTGGTATGAGTTGACTCGAGTTTCTTGTGTGATTATGATTTGACCATGGAAAATGTTATCTTGGGAAATGACTTATTAATGCTTTGTTCGGGACGATCAAAGTCTAAGTGGGGGGTAGTTGATGACGGTCAAATTATACCCATAAAAGTCATCAACATTGTCCTTAAATTGAGCTTAATAATACATATTTTATATTAAATCACATGTTTATAATGTTTATTTAATGTTATGTGAATTATAGAATATAATTTGGTATTTATCCATTTTTATCATTTAAATACAATTTACTATGCAATAAATATTTATTTTGTAGATTGAGATAAATTGGAGGATAATTACAAATGGATGAATTAAATCTCAAGATAAATCGAAGAAAATTCGGAGTGCATTGAAGATAAATACCGGATCAGCGCGAAAAGAGGAGTAAGGAATGACAAAAGCCAGCGATCCCATCAAAAGTTGATGGACTCGGCTGGCAAACAAGCTTCACTACGGGAGCGAGTTCCTTAAAGCCACCGGATCGACTTGGAGTTATTCTAACGCGTTTTTAGACTTCATTTGGATTTAGGAAACCTAATTTAGATCGATTAAGGCTTATCCTAACTCGATTTTTAGTCCAATATATACTTGTTCTTGATCATTAGCAAAAACACACCTTAGACACTTCTCTCGAATTATAATAAAGTTCTCAGTTTTCCTCAGAGTGGTTTTTATACAAGTTCTGCAATAATATAAGTTCTTGTATTTATTTCTTGTTAGTTCTTTATAATTAAGTCCCCAATTATTGTTTATCATTTGAGATTGTTTGTTCTTAGTTAAACGATGTGATCTAGGATTACGACGTGAGGCAGTGGGTATTCCTCGTCTATAAGGATCCACACGCCCACGCCTCGTGACCTATGTATGACTTTACTTTGATCAACAATCGTGTTTTTAGTAGATCTATATAATTGCTTTATGAATCTCTATTTTATCCAATTCATTTGTAGAAATGCTAAGATTTAGTTGTTCGCCGCGTCAATCTAGCCACGTCTTTATGGTGTGATTGTCCAGCTAGAATTTCTCATCTTAGTAGGTATGGCCACGGCTACGTTTCTCGTCTGTTTTAATTAGCGTATGATTAGGAAATACCAATATAGGCCTCCTAGGTCGGCTAATGAATTGATCTTCCCAGACTTTCAGCGAGATCTAGATCTGTTCTGTATTTGGGAATTGTCGGCGCCTAGTTATACGTAAATCGTAGATTAACAGGAGACCTGAAAAGTAAATGTTAATGGGACGGAGACTGATGCGATCATTTAGGAAGTACGCCTAACCACAAGAATGTTGCCTAGGTGAGGAATACGGTTAATATCAGCATCCATAGTTTTGTAAGCGTGCGAGTTATATGAGATGGAGGCCTACGAAGCGAAGTCACGTAATGTAGAACAGTTATCTAGATGGCCTACCCGGAGCTAGATCTAGTTTAAGGGATGACTACCATAGCCAATATAAAAGAAATACGAATTGGATTAATAGTTGTCCTGTCTAGCTTAATTATATAAAATCTCTAGATCCAAACGATAACATAATAATTGGGGAGGTTAATTACGTTGTTTATGTGTTGTGTTGTGTCGAGTCCTTTATCTTACTTGTCTCTTGTTGGTCGTAGACCGCTTTGTGCGCTTGACATGAATGATTAATTGTTTGTATATAAATGACCCACAATTGGTTCCCTGTGGGATCGATTTTGATTCGCTATAGCTATACTACGATGGACCTAGTCCTCTTGCTAGTATTGGTTTATGGTGGTCAAGTATTTTATTATTACTTGATCTACGTCATCACTTCTGCTCAGGGAAAGATCGAGGGCGGCGGCTCCAGACCTCCTCACGATGCTGACGGTATACTAGAGTTTTCCTGTACTATTTTATTCTTTATTGAGTTTTTTTATGCTATCAATTGTATTTTTATGTGGAGTTTAAGTTATGATTTAGTTTGAGTGCTGGAAGTAGCTAGGTATTGAGTGAATACACAATGTTGATTGAACAATGGTCAATAGATATTTGTTGCTCCGTCGCATCTCACACTGTTGTTGATCTGCGTGTTGGAAAGTTGTCTTAAACCCAATCGGGTTGGACCGGATCCGACCGGGTCGGGTCATTTACAGTCTATTTAGTTCATGTAATAACTTTATTATGATTAATAAAAGCACTTATGTTATTATATAATGTTTATCTTCATGTTATTTATTGTATATATATATATATAGTAACGTCCCTAGTGTCAATCTGTGATAGAGAAACCATGATAATGATTATGGTTGATGAGATCTCTAATCACTATAACAAGATTGGTACTTAAATGTCTCTAGTCTTAGATATAGTCAAATGGGACATTGATAGTATAATTAGACTAGCACGTATTGGATGTCTTCTATCTTTTAGAAGATAGGAATGGATCTCGTTTATCAAAGTGTAGAGACACTTGGACTGTACGTGGACGTGTATTAGAGAATGCGTACGTTAGACTGACTCACTTACATTAAGTGTCACACTATGTGGCGGTTGTGTAATTATCCTTTTGACCGGAGTCTTCATGGCATCACGGTGTGGATTGTCATGCTTTGACACTATTGAGATTTCCCTTAGCCACGGGGCGAACATGCGGTAGTGATTGGGTATGATATTGAAGCATGCGGAGTATACATGATTGGTCATCCGGGAATCGCGTATCCTATGACTGGGATCGAATATCCGAAATGACCTTATTATAAGGAATGTCTAACTCTCGAGAATCTTTGCAAAGTGGGAGTAAATGTGTTATCCCGAGAGAGCTTGATGTCCAGATTATAAGATACGATCGTCAATGTATTGATACTCGAGATACGATCGTATGGATATTATTACAGCGATAGGATTGTAAGTTACACGGTAACTGCTTCACATGAAAGGTAGTAGTCATTGCTTTTGACTCTTCCGATGATTGGGGGTCACGGTGTGTTGCTAGATGCTATCCCATGATCGTTAGGTATGAAGGGCATTTTAGTAATTTGTACTTTGTGTCTACGGCCAACATATTCGCAAGCCTATCGGGTCACACACATATGAACATCGAGTCGGATTAAAATGCGGTTATAGTTGATAACCAAATAAGGAAAGTTTATCTCTAAACTATAAAGGTTATAGTGGTAAATTAATATGGTGGTATTTATTTATTATGAATAAATAAAATACAAGATATTAATTATATTCAAATTATATTAATTAAAGAATATTCTGGAAGTCAATTAATAGACTAATGGGGCGCCATCTTTGAGTGTATAAGATACACTTGGATTGTGTAATTTAATTAATAAGATTACCATAATATTAAAATAAGATATTAATTGATTTTGGAAAAATAGATTTATGGTAATAAGATAATTATATTCAATATAAGATATTCGCAAAATTAATTATCATTAAAGAGATAAATCAATCTTGAAGATTTTCTTTATTTTATTGGGAAAAGGTTTTCTTCTCCTACACACATATGGGGCGCCACTTTTGACTATAAATAAGAGGTGGGTGTCAAGCTCTTTTGTACATCACAATTGCAAGAGCTCATAGTTCTTGTGTAAAATAGAGAGAAAACCATGGCTCCGTTTGGTTTCGGACTGACTGGATCCATTTGGATCCAAGAAAGAGAAAAAATTATAAAATATAGTGAAGTAATGATGATAAAGTTGAAAAGTTGTATTGAAATTTGTGTAGTTAAAGTAATGATTGTTGATTTGAAATATTATATTGAAAAAGTAATGGTTAAATAGTGTAATGAGTGTATAAAGTGATGGATTAATATTATTTTATTTGTTGATGTTGATTGATTGATGAAAGAATTTATAATAAAATAATAGAATTAATAAAATAATAATAAATAAGTTAGTGGGGTGAATAAAATATTAGTTTGGGATCCAAATGGATCAACCTAGTCCCAAACCAAACAAGGGCGTGTTTGTGAGGGAGGAAAAAGGCCGGTCTAGCAACCAGAGTTTTTCTAGTAGCAATCCAAGGAGGATCCCGGCAAGGGGTTCGTGTGGATTAGTGATAGAGGCCAGACGCGTGGACGGCTTGCGCACTGAACTACTCTCCGTTGACGGTCAAAGCGACGATCTTATAGATCATCTGAGGTATAAGCGTCAAACTACCTAACGTGTTTATTGCATTAAACGAAGAACGATCTAGAAAAAGGAAATCAAATTTTAAATTCCGCTGCGTTAAACTAGTGATTTCCTTACAGTGGTATCAGAGATAGACTTCGAGCTTAAGCAATAAGCATAATTTAATTGCGTTGTATTTAATCGATAGATGCAAGATTAAATCACGAAACGTTAAAACAAAAAAAATTGGGTTTATGGTGGGCTCGGCCGACTGGCGGCGGCCCCCTCCCTCGGCGGCGGCCTTCGGGCTGCCGTCCGTTGGCTCTCTTCTTCCAATGGGGGAGATCGACCCTTTTCGTTTTGTGATATTTATTGTGCATAGATATCTCGTTTGTTTAGTTGTGTCATATGGCCAACCAATGGTTCAAATAGTTTGGACCATTGAAAAACCATAAAGCATGTTGGCCTTTTCAAATTTTGATTTGGAATAGGCCTAGGCCATTTTCAAATATTTGATTTGTAAAAGGCCTAGACCTAGGCCACTTCCAAAAGTTTGATTTTGGAAAGTGGCCAAGCCTAAACCAAAACTATTTGGCCTTTCCAAATTTTGATTTGGAATAGGCCTAGGCCCTTTTCAAATATTAGATTTGTAAAAGGCCTAGGCCTAGGCCACTTCCAAAATTTTGATTTTGGAAAGTGGCCAGGCCTAAACTAAAATTAGTTGGCCTTTCCAAATATTTGATTTGGAATGGGCCTAGGCCCTTTTCAAATATTTGATTGTAAAAGGCGTAGGCCTAGGCCACTTCCAAATTTTGATTTTGGAAAGTGGGCAGGCCAAAGCCAAATTTAGTTTTGGAAATGAAACAAATAGGAGACTTTATGATTTTAATTTTATTTTGAATAGTTCAAATTTAATTGAAATTAAAATTGATTTAAAAGTAAATGTTTTTAATTTTCGATTAAGTCATATAATTAATTAAAAGTTATTTACTTATTTGATTTGATAAAATAAAGACGCATGAGTAGTTAAAAAATTAGAATTTAATCTTTTTCATAAGATAAAATTGTATGGATTAGATGTGTAGATATAATGTGATTATATGGACCCCGATTGATCATGGACTCGACCAATAGGATAGATGGGAATGTTTTCTTTATGTTGGTTTTTGAAAAATTGTCTTAGGCCATTATGAAGAACGTGACCTAGTTTACTTTTTGCATTTATCCCATTCCCGTTAGCTCCCCCCCCCCCCCCGTGTACGGCGGGTGTAATTATTCATTATGTAACAAGAATGGAGCAAGAAGCGAAGACCAAGGAGAGATAAAGAACCCATTGGCGTACAACAATAAAGATCCTATTGGAAGTTGCAGATACCCTTAGTTTTTGACCCGCGGTTTCGTCAGTTTGTATTTGAAACCGCACCTAGGAAAAGTCCATGATCATACCGGTTATTTTGTGCGCGGAATGTTGTGTATGTTTTATTTTATATAATATTGTAGTAATATGCACATAGTATATGAGACCATAATTAAACCAAATTAATTAAGTGAATTAATTTAAAATTATTCCCACGCCAAAAATCCAGCCAAAATTGTCTCCCAATATTATAATGACGGTGAAGAGCCTTTGTTCGGATCCAACTGATCGACCACCGTCGGGAGTTGACCTACCACGAGTATATCGTTATTATCAAGATATGATTGTCACGAGATCTCATGAATATTGGGTTACGACTCGACTAAAGTCTTTCGGTGATTGGCCACCACCGAGGCCGCCGACTTTAGACAAGGGGTTGACTACCACATAGAGATGCGGACTGTCAAAGAGTTGACTAGTCAACCACTGGGAGTCACATATGATGTGACTGATAGGAGTACCTATCTTTCGAAATTGCCGAGATTGATCGACCACCATCGGGGATGAAGTCGACTAGATTGGATCCCAGCCACTAAAGAATTAATCAAATTCTTGAAAGCCAATTAGGAATAGTTGGCTAGTGGGAGTAAAACCTTAGGAAACTTTTAAGTGCAAATTTAGGGTTTTACATACATGAGTAATACATATTCTATCTTTATTTATTGTTGTACAAAATGTCAAACAAATTGAACCTTCGTTTTATCATCGAAAACAAGCTTGACGAGGCTAATTTTCTCGATTGGGAAAGGAACCTCAAAATCGTTTTGAGGCACGAGAAAATTGGCTATGTCTTGGACGAGGCCCGACCGGAAAAGCCCGCTGAGGGTTTGGCTGCAGATGCTGTCGAGAAGTACAACAAGCACTGTTCAGACAGTATTGATGCTACATGTATCATGCTTGCTTCTATGACACCTGAACTGCAGAAACATCATGAGTCTATGGACGCCTACTCTATCATGGTCCACCTGAAGGAACTTTATGCTTCTTAGTCTCACACTGAGAGGTACGAGGTCTCGAAGGCCATGTTTAGTTGTAAGATGGCATCTGGGACTGCTGTGGGGTCACACGTGCTTAAGATGATCGGGTACATAGAGGGGCTTGGGAAGCTAGGCCACAAATTGGAGCGGGAGTTGAGTATTGACTTGATTCTGCAATCTCTACCTGATTCATTCTCACAGTTTGTGATGAACTATCACATGAACAAGATAGATTGCTCCCTAGCGGAGTTATTGAACATGTTGAAAACTGCTGAGGGCACTGTGGGGAAGGGAAAGCAAGTGTTGCTGGTCACTTCAAGAAAGGGCAAGGCAAAAGCCCAGAAAAAGTCCAAGAAGGCGAAGGCTGCACCTAAGCAAACGCCTAAGATAGCAAAAGACAAATCCAAGGATGCTTGCTTCCATTGCGGTGAGACCGGACATTGGAGGAGAAACTACAAAGGCTTCTTGAGTACCAAGAAGAACCATTCTGATGCTTCGAATTCAGGTATATTTATGATTGAGATCAACATTACTTCTTCCAAGTCTAACCACTGGGTATTAGATACTGGTTATGGTTCTCATATTTGTACGAACATGCAGGCACTAAGAAGAGCTAGAGATCTGAAGAAAGGAGAGGTGGACCTACGCGTTGGAAATGGAGCAAGTGTTGATGCACTAGCCGTAGGAGTTTATTTTCTTTCAATGCCCAGCGGGCTAGTACTTGAACTTAGTAACTGTTATTTTGTTCCTGCTCTTACGAAGTGTATTATATCCATTTCCACATTCGATGTTGATGGTTTTTCATTTATGTTTGAGAATAAATGTTGTTCTTTTTCACGTGATGGAATCTTTTATGGTACTGGCATACTTAGCAATGGTCTCTACATATTAGATATGAATGTTGACGTACTTAATATAAATAACAAGAAAGCCAAAACAAATGACTTGAATGAATCCTACTTATGGCATTGTAGACTTGGCCATATAAATAAGAATCGCATTTCCAAACTCCATAAAGATGGAATGTTGGATCCATTCGATTACGAATCGTTTGATACATGCGAAGCTTGTTTACTAGGCAAGATGACAAAGTCACCTTTTAGTGGCAAAGGGATAAGATCCAATGAATTGCTTGAGCTCATACATACTGATGTATGCGGCCCAATGTCAATCCAAGCCAAAGGAAGATACTCTTATTTTATCACTTTCACTGATGACCATTCTCGCTATGGTTATATATACTTAATGAAGTATAAGTCTGAAGCCTTTGAAAAGTTCAAGGAATTCAGAAGTGAAGTGGAGAAACAGCTAGGTAAAGAAATCAAAATGCTTCGATCCGATCGAGGCGGAGAGTACCTAGATGGAGAGTTTCAAAGTTATTTGAATGAGAATGGGATTCTACCTTAATGGACCCCTCCAGGTATGCCTCAAATGAATGGCATATCAGAGAGGAGGAACCGTACTTTGTTAGACATGGTACAATCCATGATGAGCTACGCAGTTCTTCCAAAATCATTTTGGGGGTATGCTGTAGAAACTGCATCCTATACACTGAACCGAGTTCCATCAAAGACGGTTGAGTCCACTCCCTTTGAAGTGTTCAAAGGGAAGAAACCAACACTAGGTTACATGAAACCTTGGGGATGTCCAGTTTATGTGAAACGGGCCATGCTTGACAAATTGGAACCTAGATCTGACAAATGTCTATTTGTGGGTTATCCTAGGGAAACCAAAGGGTACCAATTTTACCACCCTGAGGAACAAAAGGTGTTTGTTGCCAAGACTGGCAACTTTCTAGAGAAGGAGTTTATTCTGGATAGGGTCAGTGGGAGTAAAAGTGATCTTGAAGAAATTCGAGAACCACTTACGGATAACAGTCCGTTGATGGAAGTAGAGGAGACATCACATACAAATGTGGTGCCACCCTCTACCGTAGACACACTAGCACCTCGAAGATCCACCAGGGAACGCCGTGAACCCAAAAGGTACACTGGCGTGTATCTCATGGAAGATGAGGACCTTAGAACTTATGAGGAAGTGCTATTAAGGCATGACAAAAAGAAATGGCTGGACGCCATGAATTCTGAAATGGAATCCATGAAAGACAACCAAGTTTGGAACTTAGTTGATCCACCTGAGGGAATAGTTCCCATAGGGTGCAAATGGGTCTTTAAGAGAAAGACCGACATGGACGGTAATGTGACTACCTACAAGGCTAGGTTAGTGGCAAAAGGTTATAAGCAAAGACTAGGAGTTGACTATGATGAAACCTTCTCGCCAGTTGCCATGTTAAAATCCATTAGAATTTTGCTCGCTATTGCAAAGATACCATGATTACGTAAATCGCGAGATGGATGTGAAAATAGCTTTCTTAACGGGAACACTGCCTGAGGAAGTGTATATGACACATGTACCGAGGGTTTCGCTACCAATGACGCCAGGATGGTGTGTAAATTGCAAAGGTCCATTTATGGATTAAAGTAAGCTTCTCGGAGTTGGAATCTTTGCTTTGATGAGATAATCAAACAGTTTGATTTCATCAAGAACGAAGATGAGCCATATGTTTACAAGAAGGTTAGTGGGAGTGCCATTGTGTTCTTAGTGCTTTATGTAGACGACATATAGCTCATAGGGAATGATGTACCTATGTTACATTCGGTCAAAGCTTGGTTATCCAAGAACTTCTCAATGAAGGAATTGGGAGATGCAGCCTATATTCTAGGAATAAAGATCTATAGAGATAGATCTAAAAGGTTGCTTGGTCTGTCGCAATCCACCTATATAGACAAGATGCTGAAGAGATTCAGCATGGAGTAGTCCAAGAAAGGATTGCTGCCCATGTCACATGAAAGGTATTGACACTCGAGATACGATCGTATGGATATTATTACAGCGATAAGATTGTAAGTTACACGGTAATTGCTTCACATGAAAGGTAGTAGTCATTGTTTTTGACTCTTCCGATTATTGGGGGTCACGGTGTGTTGCACAGTGTGAACACAGATTTACAGACTATCTTCTTCATCTTTTTCTTATTACAATGGCACCAAAGGATGAAGTTCATATTGGAACCAGTCAAAGTGTTAAAGGATATGTTCATGACTGTAACTCTACTGAGCTAGCCATCAATATTGGAAGAAGAATCAGACGATTTACCGGGCTAGAGAATGTAATAAACAAGAGATTGGAACAAATCTTGTATATCAATGTGCTGGAATTCTGGAAAAACATTGTTATACATAAAGGATGAGAAGCTTTCACTACCACTGTGAATGGAAGAGAAATAGAAATTTCCTCAGATTTGCAGAGAAATTAATTTCATCTCGCACCTGGAAACAATGCTCCTACAAATCCAGAGGCAATGAATCTACCCAGGTTGAAGTTTGTAGATCAAATAAAGAAAAATGATGCTATACCTTCCAGTCTAGGCATCAACGTAAGGCATATTGGTTATGAGTACAATCTACTGAGCAAATTGGTTGCCAAAACCATTTTGGGATTTGTTGGAAGCCTGGATACTCTATCTGGACCTAAGATAGATCTGCTGATCATCATCTGCAGAAGTTTGAGGTTTGATTGGGCTGGATTCTTTATACACTATATGAAGAAGGTGTTCACTGAAGATAGAGATGGTGTAAGGAAGTCCAAGGTCAAGCCCCTGGTCTACTGATTCAGATCATATTGGCTCATTTTCAGATACCTAATGTTTCATCTGAAAAGATCAACCAATCAAGATACAAGCCAATAGTTTTTACTCTTATTCCTGGATTGGATGATGAAGATGAGGTTGAGGAAGCTGCTGGTAGTGATAATAGTGGATATGATGGTGATGCTGGTGGTGAGCAGGTCAAGAAAGTTGTTAAGCCTGCTGCACCAAAGAAGACTACTGAAAAGAGAAAATCTACTGTGATTGAGATTGAAGATGAGCCTCTTTCCAAAAGAATGAAGGAGATTGCCAAGATGAAGAAGAAATATGACAAGGGGAAACAATTGAAAGTTTTGGAGGCTGAAAGGGAACAGGAAGAGGAAACAGTAGAAGAAGAAGTAGGAGAGGCTATTGAGGCTGAACCTTTAACCATTATAAAGCCTACTGAGGATGTTGATGTTGTTGTTGAGCAATCTGCTGAAGCTACAGAATCCTCACCTGTTAAGGCTGCTGAGCCTACTGAATCTGCACAAGTTGTTGTTGAGCAACTTGTTGAAAAACCACACCAGACTACTGAGTCTACACCTGCTGTGGAAGTGGAGAAATTGGTACAAGACCCTGCAATTCCTGTAATAGTTCAGGGAGAAGAACAGTTTGCTGTTAACCCTGCTGATGAGCATATAATTCAGGGGGAACCAAGTATTATACAGATGGAGGTAGTAGGGACTAATATCCAACCTGAGAAACCTACTAACCTAGAAACATCTATGGAAGAAACCTTGAATCTACTTGTAGAGACCTTTGGAGGTCAACAAGGTACTGGAACGGCTCCCAAAGGTCATTCTTGCCCTTTGAAAGACATGAGAAAAGGAAGAAAGAAGGGTATGTTGATCCAAAGCTCTTGCTAGTGGCTGATTATTTCCAATGGAAGTTTGGATATTATAAGAGACAAAAGCCAGCTGCAGAACCAATGACAGACTTTGAAGAATGGGCTTTTGATAAATTGGGAGTGGAGAACTTGCTAGATCTGATTGATACCACCTTACTGCAATCAAGGCTGATGGATCTGTTTGATGAGCAACAGAAAGAAGAGGGTATCAAGTTCAGGAATCCAAGAGGTGATGATGACTCTTCATCATCTGATTCTGATGACAATCATCCCTCTGGTCCAGGAGAAACCAGTGAAAGTGCTATGTTCACTGAACCGAGGGTAGAGCAGTCTCTGATGTTGGTCAATCCACAGAGGAACAACAAACTGGATAGGTTGTTGAGGATATAGAGAATCTCACCATGGATAATAGGCACAAATCAATGAGGGAATAGACATTGGTGCAAATAGGATGGTTGGTGAGATAAATGATATGTTTGTTCTTGAACCTACTGAACAACCTGAGGATCAATAGAATGTTGATTTGGATGAAGAAAGAGTTACTGATATCAGTGAACCTAGTGCCAGTTCAGATGAATCAATTCAATATCAAGACTGGATTGACACTGAGGATGCCTTAATCAAAACTGCAAATTATCTAAAGAGGATCACTGATATGGGGGAATTTCAAAAAGAAAACTTGGACATATTCCCTGATCAAGTTGTTGTGGCACAAGTTGTACCAGAACAAGGAACAGAAGAGGAGGTACAGGTTGCTGGGCTACAAACAAAGACACGCACACAAAGTTGGAGAGCAGGAGGTATATAGTCACTGAGTTACACACAAAGACCCGGACAAAGGTTGGAACCAGATTTGGGTTTGGAGGAAACCCCTGCTGTTGTTGAAGAGGCTGTTGTAGTGGAGCCTACTGAAGGAGACAAGGTCACTAAAGGGAAAGATAGTCAGCAGACTGCTGTAATTGATGGGGAGGAGCAGTTGGTGGACTATGACTTTAGTGATGAAGAATTTCAAATGCCTGAAGAAGAAAATGTTGATGATGAACCTCAACAGGCATTTGTTCCAATTCTTGAAGAACCAGCTCTTGATCCTATTCTGGAGGAGTATCAAGGACCAAACCCTACTGGACTGGATATGGGTTTTGCAGTGGTTATCTGTAGACATAGGCCACAATACAATGTAGAAGAGCCTGCTGATGGAGCTGATGGAGGAATGGCTGGTGGGGTACCAGCACATGTCATGGAAGAGTTGAGGACAGTAAGAAATGACATTGCAAATCTAAGAACTCAACTTGACCGACAAGAGCAGAGATTTGATGATCTGGTCAATTTGGTGGAAAATAGAGGAAGGACTACAGAAACAGTTTCCTACAACATTACCTCAAATCAATATGCTCTTGCAGACCTTACCCTGGAAGTGAAAGGAATCAAGCAAGGTAATACACTGAAAGACATGTTTTTGAAAGACCAATTTATTTCCATCCATCAAAAACATGACAAGCTTGCTGAGACACCTAAGCCTGCTGAGGCTGCTGGAACATCTCAATCTGCTGGATTGGATCCTAAGCTCACTGAAAGGATCAATCTCCTGGAGCAGACTTTGCAATCAAGGATTACTGCAGTTGATACAGGAACTGAAATAATGGAGGGACAACTGAGCAATCTGATTATCACATAGGAGAGTGTTCATGGCCTGCTGTCCCGTTTATTTGATGATGTCACTAAGGGGAAAGAGGGCCAAACAGCAGTAGCAAAAGAGGCTGCAAGGATTTTTTCTAAAAAGAAATGGGAGAATGATATGAAATTGCGCGGATCTAGGAAAAACGGTACTTGAACTTTAGGTGGTTTTCGGACTTTGTTGAAGTCTAGAAATGAAGGTATTTGGAAGTTGGTGAATCCTCCTCGACACAACTACAACAATGCGTAGAAGCACCTTGGAATATTTCTCGAGAGCTCCTCGACACAACCTCAACTTTGTGAGGAAGCACCTTGGAATAACCTTGACACCTAGAAAACTTGTTTCTAAGCACCTTGGTATAGGACACCCACAAAGGTTGCTCAAGCCTTTGATAATCCGACAGAACCTCTATCCAGAGAATTCCAAACACACACTAATCCAAGTGTATAAAAGAGAAAATTTATATTGATGTCAAAGATTATTCAAAATACAATTGATAGTTTGAGTATTTATAGGCTACTTGAAAAAGCTAAGTACATGAATAAGACTAGTATTGGTAAGCTAAAAGACTTCTAAAAATCCTCAAAAGGTGGCGCCATTTGTGATGTTTGGAGAGTCCAAGGTGAGTTCATTCCATGCTTCCAAAATAATGCAATGTATCTCCAATTTTCGTTCATGAACAAGACTAGCTAGGTTCATCGAATCTTCTTCATCCAAGTGCAATGTATCTGTTTCAGCACCCATCAGTATTCTGGTCATATACAGAGATTCAGTTGTCCAATAAATGCGAGCTATGTATGGATTTTATAGTACTCAAAAAGATCTACAACTTTGGTCAAGGACATAAATTCATCCGGAAAGGTTATAATGGTCAAAACGGAACAAAACAGTAGCTAGTCTTCAATTTCCAGAATTGGTTGATCTTCTAAAAGTGACGCCATTCTTGTTCCATGATTTTCAGAATTAATACTTGATTTAAATATGGTAATAACATAGTGAATTTACTTACTAATTATTTAATTAATCCGAGATTCCTGTCAAATAAATGACGGTCTTCAAAACTTCAAAATGTGACGAATACTTGGATTGAGATTCATATCATTCCCTCCCGGTTGCGAAATGATTCGTCCTCGAATCAAAAGGATGTCATATAGCTCAGAATCATGCATGAATCTTGAATGAATCCACATTATCAACAAACAAACACCGGGATCAAATATTTTTCGAATACATAACTTCAAAATTGTAAGCCGATGTCGAGATCCCCACTTCACAAAATCAATGCAAGAAGCGTATCTTGGTTTGTTATAGACGTTGATGGACTTTGGAATAGTAGAAACATATTCATAGAAACTCCATGTCGGATAATCATCAAAACATTTAGCAAAATAATCAATATAGATGTGTGCCGGTTTTCCACTGAGGTGTTCTCGTTCAAAATCCCTTATATCTAATAAACTTTCCTCAACAGGGTAATGGTCATGTTCCTGCAAAGAAAAATCAACATAGCTGCCACATGATTTTAGTATCACGGTCTCTTCTGTAAGTAATATCATCCGCAGCGGAAGCGATTTATGGATCTAGATCTATATAATACACGTAATAAAACAACTAGATCTATTCTACAAGGGGGATGTAGATCATACCTCTTGGATCTCAAAATCCAAGTTGAAGAACCGCAAAGGATGAATGTGAAGATGTGAAGAGCACCACAGTCTTCCGATCGTGTGATCCAAGCAACTCCCGGTGGAAGGAAATTCTCGACTCGAACCCTTCCGATATGCTACCCGGAAAAATCTCCAGGATTTCTCCCTAATACCCCTTGGCCGAAAAAATAATTTCTTCTCCTCTCTAAGAGGTGAAGTCGAAATATGTAGTGTGTTATGAGGCTTGGGAGAACTCTCTTTATATAGGAGAGTAAAACTTAACATCCAAGGATTTAATAATTAATACAAAATCAATTATAATAATCATATTAAATAAAAGATAATCCCATAATATTCTAGAACAAATCTAGAATAATATTTATCTTTATTTCTTTCCATAAATATTTATCCAATAAATATTTTATACACATGTCTTATTAATACACAAGAAAATAATTTCTTGTTCCATAAAAAATAAGCCATGGCCGAAATTCATCATCATTGACCTAGTCAATATGATTTTTTTCCACACACACAATAATTGGGCCAAGATTATGGAAAATGTCTTTTCCACATATTTAATTATTTAGCCCAACTAATTTAATAGTCCACTAAACAATTAATTCAGATATCGTTTTAATAAAGTCCAACAAGAACTAAATTAATATTATTAGGATTCGACGTCCGAGAATAGCTATGTTTGACAGGAGGCACGTCGGGGACCATGGACTAATAATCGCTCCGATAAATCAAATAAATAATTATAGAATAATTATATTCGATAAATCAATCACAGGAATATGCCACCATAATCCCGTGACTGCACTCCTCCGATTATAAGATTATATTTATCTCCTCACGAGAATAATAATAAGCGTCCATTGATACAATCATTACATATGGATTAATCCTCCATAGACTGTTCATTCTAAATCGGGAAGTTACCGTTAACCCTTTCTAGAACCTCTTATCCTTATTTACCTATTAACCCCCTAGTGATCAATTAATTCATACAACTCACTGGTAGCTAATCAGTGTAATATGAACTCGAGCGATCGATCAGTTTCTAGGATTAACAAATAAGGGAACTGTCTATCTACTTCTATAAATGGAAGGAATGGATTCCGTATCTCGTGATAACACGGACTACTCACTCAATCCAAGACAACGCCAAGATGGGGTAATTCGGACCACGCAGACTCAGTGTAATCCTTAACCGTCAAGTCAAACTTCATACCGATTCAAGCGATTGATCGTGATCACCTCAGGATTAAGATATATCCATAAATATGATCATCCATTGATTCGATAAGACTTCGATTGCGGAATTATATCGTGAACTCTAATCAAATCGGTCCAAATTTCTATATGATATATCTATCATATATAAATGCCCCATTAGGTTCTCTTAACCGAAAGTCCGGATAAGACAATCACACCAAGCGTGTGCAGGCGCATTAATAGCACGTTAAATGAGAGACCCGATACTCTCGATTAACTTCACTATGGGCTAATTGTATTTTAAGTACATCTTCACTAACTCAATCCTCCTGTGTATATACCATACATCGAGTTAAGTGATTACATAAACGATATACTTAGGGCTTTCAGTGTAGTGTAAATACTATTGTCACATCGGTGATTATGAGAATAATAAATATGAATAATAATATCATTTCATTTATTAAATAAAACAATTACAAAATTGTCTTTCGGCATCACACCTAACAATCTCCCACTTGCACGAAAGCATGTGATTAATTGTTTTAGAGCACACCCTATTATTTAAAATACAACAAACTACATCTCCCACTTGCTCTAAAGCAATGGAGACTTATCCCGTACTCTAGTACCCACTAAGCATATCGTAACCATTTCAGATTCCAAAATACACTCCGAGTGTGCCGTCGTAGGATAGGTCGGTGACTCGGTGAGTACCTACATATAAATGTCATGGGTCTTAATGATTAGTCGGGTTGTCGGCTCGAGACGATCCGTAGAATCAAACGTTACCGGTCCATCAAATCATGTGGTATCGAGTAAACATCGAGCCCGAGATCGACTTAACGATCATCCTCAATCGACTTAAAGTCAAAATCGTGTATCACACATATCCAAGTTCACACATGAATATGTCCGCATATTGTTCCTCGTTCTCTTCAAGATACTAAAGGACATACTAAACTTGCTTTGTTAACCGCCGAATCTAAGATTCGATCAAAGTTGACGTTCAATAACTCGACCATCTCTTACTAAAAAGAGAATCTATCCCATTTCTCTTGATCCGAAGATTTAGAGAGTCATTCCTGAGGCATAGGGTAGAACTTCCTCGTTGAATGTTGCATACATGATGCATCATCTTAACCAATAAGATGGATGGGAAACCAAATGATCGATTCTAATGAATTCGACCGAGTCAAACTCTTAAGAATGTTGTCCAAATCTCTCACAGAGAATTGTGGTATCGTCAGATTTCGACTTGAGATAACACACCCATGTTGATTCCAATCGTGCAAAGTGTTATCCTTCACAAACACTAATTTATATATTCACTATTGTACTAAAATTGATATCCGGTCTACAAAAAGACTTATCAATATTCTCGGTCAAATCCACATATTGTAGAAATATATGACTTCCAATGACCGAGAGGTTTGCTTTTATCCACAAAGGACATAAGCCTTGGAAGTCATCCTGTCATAAGTTCATAAGTCAATACCCTTCTGTTTCGAATGAATCCAGACTCCGTTTGTTTGGCAAGAAAGTCTCAGGGAATCACCCCTATTTTCTGCTTATGAACGAAATCATGCAATACTAAGTGGTACGAGAGTTCAAGGTCTGATTAACTCTCTACTTCTTAGGGAATTACTCCTAGACCACTCAAGCTTTGCTCTGAAAGATAAACTTTCCTATTCATTCTACTCTCTTTCCGTGTAGATCCAATTACTCCCATCTGGCCCGAGACGCTCAGGTGGTTCTACAAGAGCATGAATGTAATCGGAGTTCGAACTCCATTCACTGTGGTTATGGCTATTAAACCAACCTCTATTATCGTAATCCTATATCGCTCACAAAAGAGCCATAGGTCATCACTCGATCCTCAGACTACAAAGTCCTCAGAACCCGTAATGGGTAATGGATAAACCAAACTCCCAATACTTACTGGATCGAAATTCTGATCTAGTTTAGTAGTATTTAGTGTTATCACCAACAAACGATGTTGGATGTGGTCTGATTTTAATCAGTTAGTAACTACCTTGAGTAAACGTACTTCAAGGTTCAAGGTTGTTCTGATCATTGATTCTATCAGAAAGGATGCAACAGTATAACTGTCCCTTCCCGATTTCAAGAATCCTATTTCTAACCTTTATACTCAATAGGTTAAAAGATATATCACGAATGGTCATTGACCGAACGTATGCGTGAAATTCCCAATCTTACCTTCAAGCACCGTGCGCTAAATGCTTATATTTATGGAAGTGGGGTGAACCGAATCCACACCTTATCCGTAAATTCCAAAGCATATTCTAGATAGACTTCTCGGTCTTACATTTCAATGTAAACCGTTATTTCGATTCCAATATCTTTATTGAGTTAAGCAGTATATTGTAGCACATCTAAAAACTATATATGGCAATTTAACGGTTTCTCACTTAGTGAAAGCATTTCACTATGAGGCAGGCCGAGCATCAGTCCCTAGGACTATGTGATGGCCCATTTCTGAGTATAGAATACTCTATCTCTGTTGAAAACAGAGAAACCTCAAAATATTTTGGATAAACTTACCGGAGTGTTTGAATAGTTATCGACAAGAAGTCACTACTCGGAAGCTCCTACTAGCTCAGTATCTTTCATCGGACTCGAAGGTCGTCATGAACAAGCTATATTACTTTATATCCATTATCCTTTCCCAATTGAAAGGAAACTTAGTCATTGAACCTTTGAGACAATATAACAGATCGGGAGAAAAGGAATCACCCTGAGCCGCCTTTCAGTCTTGTCTTTTAGGGACTATGCACTAACTATGGAATATGAAGAAGCGTTTATCTAAATATAGAAACCAATTGCTCTTAATAGTTCTTAAGATGTGTTTTATATACATATTTCAAATGATTCTAAATGGTTTTGACTTTATCAAACAAAAGTCCGAGTCTTGGATTCAGTACTACAAATGGTATATTCACTTTCTATACGACAAACAAATTATCGAATAGAAGGTAAATCCATTCGTTCCAACGAATCTTAAACCAAAAATAAATTTTCCGCGATATCCAAGGATTGAATCCGAGATTCATTTCCTTATATCACTCCCACTTTTCTAGCTAAAATTAACTGCCCGTTGTTTACTCCTTTCATCGTTAAATACATTGCTACCTTGTTCTTCCAAAGAACTTAGCTCGAGAAAATCGGCAAGGATTCATAGGTTGGTGATCCAAAGTCACTGTCCTTATCCTATGATTTTCAGTTAATTAATTTTCGGTTCAGCCTTAAAGTTTTCTCAGTTTAGATGACTAACACTTTTAGACATATTCTCCCATTCTTGACTTTCCGTGAATGGAAACAGTCTTGAACCAGCGGTTCGTTTGAGTACACACTACTCTTGACCGAGGGATGTCTATTTCTAGTGTTACTCGTCGGGACTTCTAGGATTTTTTTAATATACCAGAAAAAACAACAAATCATAACATTAAAGCTCCCACTAGTTTATCGGTTCCAAATACCGTCTAACGAGCAATGCTTTATTTTTATGATTTTCCGATTTTTTCGATTAGAAAAGTCTATAGTTCCAATGTTTCCAGAAAAACAATAAATCATAGAACTCCCACTAGTTCATCGATTCCAAATATCGTCCAACTAGCGACATTCCATGACTTTCCGTTTTGTCAACTAGAACGGTTACGTATGTAGTCAGTTACACTTTTCTAATGTTCTAGAAAAACAACAAATCATAAAGCTCCCACTAGTTCATCGATTCCAAATATCGTCCAACTAGTAACACTTCATGATTTTCCGATTTTTCAATTAGAAAATTACTCGTGTAATCACTATACACTCAAAATTCACTAGAAGAATTTAAAGTCCGAAATCACCTTTGATTAAACTAAGTTTGTCTTCCGTTTGACACGAATGACACTAGTGACATACCTATATATCACTGGTTTTTAAAAGGCTTAAGAGAAAATATCTCTTTCAAAAATTAATTGCATTATCGATTAACTAGTTCAACGTCCTAGTTACTTTCCACTTTTTAACGAAGTCAATACTAGTCAATTAATTTTTTAAGCAATTTAGTAAGGGATATAATGCTGTAAATAAAATGACATATATTAATTCAAGTTTAACACTACTATATTATTTTATTTTAGGAATTGTAAACTAAAAATAAGTCTACTCTACCATTCCAAGGTTTTAACCTCGCATCTCAGTGCCGCGTTAGGGTCGGTCAAAGAGATGACGGTAAAATCGAGACAATCTCATCAATGAATAACTTGTGAGAATCGAACATCCCACGAGAATCGAACATCCCTTTATTCATTGACTACCTTCCTTTTAGCCTAGATATTATCAAAAATATCCTTTATGAGTGTGACCTACTATATCGGATCTTAGGTACGCCTGAGTGTGCCGTCTTAGGATAGGTCGGTGACCCGACGAGTACCTGTAAATCCTATCCTTTCGGAGACCAAGCCATGAATGTTGATAGGGGTGAACACCATCCTTAGGGGACGAAATCAAAGCGCCTCGAGGCGCCACCCTTCTCTCACTTACTTGTATCTATAGTAGAGGCCGTGGGGTTACTGTCGCCTCCCCGCTCCCACTCAATATTTTGGAAGTGGTGGTGGGTTAACTAACCACGTCTTTTGATGTTAACATAAAAGTACATCAAATCAAGGATTCCGAATGGTGTCGGTAACGTAGGCAAGCCTACCCGCCCTATTCGTTGGAACATATGTGATGATCCGGACGAAGTCGGGTCAAGAGAGCCCTATTGAGATTAGAAGGAATCACCCCTCCGCTCTCGGTTTGGCTTAGTCTTGCCGGACCCCGTGCATACATCACACTAGGAGGGTTAAGTCGTTCGAGCGAAGCTCAATTGACCACCCAACCTATAAGCGAACCGCTTTTATCCAAGATTTGTTGTTCTTTTACCATCATTCAATCTCGTAGACACTACGAATCGAAAACGTGATCTCGCTTGAGCTTTAAAGTGGTTCACCGAGAACACACGAAAGGCTAACGATTTCATAACCCGTCCTCGGATCTTTAATTAGTTACTAAATTTATTAATTACCACGTATTAATTAAATTTTAACTAATTACACGAGTTTGTATACATGCCTATTTTAATTGCCAAAATTAAAATCCTACATGTATGCATGGAGTGGATTTATGATATGATGCATGTCATGGCAATTCGATTTTATATCTATTTTATGATCAAACACATAAAAAATAAAATTGCGGAAAATTTAAACACCGAGATGGATTGTTGGTACCCCCGTATCTAATCTATCCTAGGAAAACAGTAAATTACAATCTATGTCTTCGAGTCTTGATCTTCGAATCTTGAACTCGAACCGCCGGATCACGAACCACGAACACCCGAGAGGAGAAAAAACTTTTAATTAAATAAATCCAATTTAATTGATAAATAAAACCTTTTTTTTTTTTCTTTTCTCGGCTGTTTTAAAAAAATTATTTCCAAAATTTTTTTTTTTTTATTTTTATAGTTAATGTTCTGCCATACGGCAGATTATTTAAGGAAAGAAAAAAAAAAAATTTAGGAAAAAACATATATTTATGCACAGCCGCCGGAAAACCCTAGCTGCTTGCTAATTTCATTATACAGGACTTATAGCAACGAATTTTGATTAAAAAATAGGGTTTTGATCCGTTTCTCCTCATTCATACCTTGGGTTTCGCCTTGATCTTCATAATTTCTTCAAGATCTTCATCTTTTCGAGCCCGGATGTACAAAATTACAATAAAATATGCTACTTTTACATATAAATTTCGAAAATTGACATAAATAAAATACAATTCCTATGCTCAATTGTTACTAAACAAAGGAGGTACAATAGATCTAACGAGTAAACAGTACCAACCCCAATCCATCTCTTCAACCAAGACATTCATAATCATAAAAAATAATAAAACAAATTTCGGCCCCTATCAAAAATTGGGACAAAAATTCTACATGTTTACCACTCCTAGATCTAATATTTTATACGTATAAATATAGATCACCATGGCGACTGATACCACTGTTAGTAATATCATCCGCAGCGGAAGCGATTTATGGATCTAGATCTATATAATACACGTAATAAAACAACTAGATCTATTCTACAAGGGGGATGTATATCATACCTCTTGGATCTCAAAATCCAAGTTGAAGAACCGCAAAGGATGAATGTGAAGATGTGAAGAGCACCACAGTCTTCCGATCGTGTGATCCAAGCAACTCCCGGTGGAAGGAAATTCTCGACTCGAACCCTTCCGATATGCTACCCGGAAAAATCTCCAAGATTTCTCCCTAATACCCCTTGGCCGAAAAAATATTTTCTTCTCCTCTCTAAGAGGTGAAGTCGAAATATGTAGTGTGTTATGAGGCTTGGGAGAACTCTCTTTATATAGGAGAGTAAAACTTAACCTCCAAGGATTTAATAATTAATACAAAATCAATTATAATAATCCTATTAAATAAAAGATAATCCCATAATATTCTAGAACAAATCTAGAATAATATTTATCTTTATTTCTTTCCATAAATATTTATCCAATAAATATTTTATGCACATGTCTTATTAATACACAAGAAAATAATTTCTTGTTCCATAAAAAATAAGCCATGGCCGAAATTCATCATCATTGACCTAGTCAATATGATTTTTTTTCCACACACACAATAATTGGGCCAAGATTATGGAAAATGTCTTTTCCACATATTTAATTATTTAGCCCAACTAATTTAATAGTCCACTAAACAATTAATTCACATATCGTTTTAATAAAGTCCAACAAGAACTAAATTAATATTATTAGGATTCGACGTCCGAGAATAGCTATGCTATATTAGGAGGCACGTCGGGGACCATGGACTAATAATCGTGGCTCGATAAATCAAATAAATAATTATAGAATAATTATATTCGATAAATCAATCACGAGAATATGCCACCATAATCCCGTGATCGCACTCCTCCGATTATAAGATTATATTTATCTCCTCACGAGAATAATAATAAGCGTCCATTGATACAATCATTACATATGGATTAATCCTCCATAGACTGTTCATTCTAAATCGGGAAGTTACCGTTAACCCTATCTAGAACCTCTTATCCTTATTTACCTATTAACCCCTGGCATGATCAATTAATTCATACAACTCCTTTGGTAGCTAATCGGTGTAATATGAACTCGCGCGATCGATCGTTTCTAGGATTAACAAATAAGTGGAATCTGTTTATCTACTTCCATAAATGGAAGGAATGGATTCCGTATCTGTGATAACACAGACTACTCACTCAATCAAGTACAACGCCAAGATGGGGTAATTCAGACCACAGACTCAGTGTAATCCTTAACCGTCAAGTCAAACTTCATACTGATTCAAGCAGTTGACTGTGATCACCTCAGGATTAAGATATATCCATAAATATGATCATCCATTGATTCGATAAGACTTCTCGATTACGGAATTATATCGTGAACTCTAATCAAATCAGTCAAATTACTATATGATATATCTATCATATATAAATGCCCCATTAGGTTCTCTTAACCGAAAGTCCGGATAAGACGATCACACCAACTGTGTTCTGGGCGCATTAATAGCACGTTAAATGAGAGACCCGATACTCTCGATTAACTTCACTATGGGCTAATTGTATTTTAAGTACATCTTCACTAACTCAATCCTCCTGTGTATATACCATACACTGAGTTAAGTGATTACATAAACGATATACTTAGGGCTTTCTGTAGTGTAAATACTATTGTCACATCGGTGATTATGAGAATAATAAATATGAATAATAATATCATTTCATTTATTAAATAAAACAATTACAAAAATTGTCTTTCGGGCATCACACCTAACATCTTCAATTTCCTCAACCGGAATAAAATTTTTAATATCTTCTTTTACCATACATTCCTCCAACATCCCTTCTTCTATAATCACAATTTCAGAACCTTGCTCGTCTTCAATTATTTCGGTAATTTGAACGTCATCGTCAAGAATTAATCCTTCATCCTGTATTAATACTTCTTCCACAATATCCTCTAAGTTCTCTTGAGGTATCTCTACTTTATCATCATCAAATTCAGCAATGTAATTGCATTCCTTAATCTTCACATTATCATTTTGCAATTGACAATTTAGCTTTTCAACAAGTATCTCAACCTCTGTACCATCAACAACATTATCCTCAATAGGGTTTACAACATGAGGAACCTTTGGCTTGTTACCATAAAGAACTTCGGCATGAGTTATATCATGCCGTAGAAAGAAAAACTCTTTTTCAGCCTTATATTTTGCCTCAAGTTGTTTCCACTTTTCTATACGCTCTAACTCTCTTTTTTCCTTAGCTACCTTTAGTCTTCTTTGCTTCTCAAGATAGTCATTTTTTTCTTTCAAAAATTCAGCGTCGGCCTTCTTGACACAATTAGGATAATACATTTTAGGATCATATTCCATATAGTACTCATAACCATTATAGCGTAACTTACCACTTCGACACCACTTCATCTCAATCAGACAGAGATTTGAGGGGCTTTTTTTTTGAATATGTTAGGTTTCGAATCATGGGTTGAAGTCAAGAGATAACATGTAGATATATGGATGGGTTAGATGTGGTAAAAATTTTAGATTGTTTTAAGGTGTATAGGTTGGCCAAACAATCAGATTTCGGAGACCGGTGCAATTTTCACTGCAGATAATGATATAATACCGTCAGTTCCACCTTGTTCTCTGATTGTTAAAGTGTAATACTTGTTATTGTATTAGTCTGGTATTATTTCTCCCCTTTAGTTAAGTGTCTTGGCAAGAAAGTCATGGACCTAGTTAGTGTACTTGGGCCTGTTTATGATTGTATCTTGGGCTTGTGTTTTAGGGTAACATATATATCCTTAACACTAAGAAATGAATGAATTGAATGTTTTCCCAAAACTTAAGTTGGTATCGGAGCGTCTAGATGGCCACCGCCACTGCCGGAGCCGGAACACCACCGGTCTCCTCTGATCCTCCAACCTCTGAAGAAAATGCAGTCTCCACTGTCACCACACAAACACCTATTGTTACCGCACAAACACCCACATCTGCAAGTCTCAGTAAGGCCTATCCAAACCCTGTTTCATCGTTCCCGTCCTTGCCATTTGTCACCGGGTTCTCATCGCAACCCTACATTCCCGGTTCGATTTTTTCCTCTGGAGCGATGCTTGACATTCCGTTCTTCTCTCGACCTGGTTCTGCTGTACCGATCACCCCTGGAAGTCCAACTGCTAACCTAAATCCTTTTGGAGGTCATCTTCCTCAAACCTGTTCAGTAAAACTCGATCGGAACAATTTTCTTTTGTGGAAATCAACTGTTCTGCCCATTGTTCGAGGCCACCGTCTTGATGGATATCTCCTGAGCACCGCTTCTCCTCCACCAGAATTCGTTATGACCACTGCTGCTGGCCCATTTTCCCTTTCTACTCCAGTCAAGAATCCGGCCTTTGAGATTTGGACCACTACAGATAGTTTACTCATGGGTTGGCTCATGAGTCAGATGACAGAACAAGCTCTCACCGAGGTGATTGGGTGCAATTCCTCTAGAGAAGTCTGGGTCACCCTTGAAACCCTTTTCAACAGTCAATCTGAGGCCAAGATGCTGCAATTGAAGACTGCTCTAACCAGAACAGAGAAGGGAAGCAAGTCTATGATGGATTATCTTGGTCAGATGAAGTCGTATTCTGATGGACTGGCTGCTGCAGGATACCCTATCACCAAATCAGAACTCATCCTTGCTGCTCTAGGAGGCCTGGGTAAGGACTACGAGTCAGTTATTGTCAATCTTACTTCTCGTATAGGTTCTCTTTCATGGCAAGAAGTGCAGGCTCAACTTCTTACTCATGAACACTTGATTGCCCGTTTTAACCCTTCCACTGGTTCTGAATTTGGACACTCTGCTCATGTGGTTACAAATAGAGGTGCTGGTGTAACTGGAAGAGGTGGTTATACTAACAACAGAGGAGGTTATCAAGATACCAGCAGAGGTAGAGGAAGAGGTTCAGGTAGAAGCAGAGGCAGGGGAGGTGGATCAGGTGGTTCTTCACCAGCAAATGCTCAGAATCCTAATGGCCCCAAGCCCACATGTCAGATTTGCAGTAAAGTTGGTCATATTGCTGCAAAGTGCTGGAATAGGTTTGATTCAAATGTCAATCCCACTGGGGAAGATGGAAAACAGAGGAATGCTGCTTATCTAGCCTCACCAGATACTTTTGGTGATCCAAGCTGGTATGCTGACAGTGGAGCTACCAGTCATAAAACTTCAGACCTCAACAACTTGCATATCAACTCTGCTTATGAAGGATCAGATGCCCTTACTGTAGGAAATGGTGAGCACTTATCTATTGCTAACACTGGTCATACTTTTCTTAGGACACCTAACTCTCAAATCAAACTTAAAAACATTCTACATGTTCCTAAAATAACTAAAAATCTCATATCTGTGTCTAAGCTTACTCATGATAACTTATGCTTCATTGAATTCCATTACGGTTCTTGTTTTGTTAAGGACAAAACCACAGGGAAGGTCCATACGGAAGGCAAGGTTAACAATGGTCTCTATCAGCTGTTTATTCCTCCAATCCAGTCTCCATCCACAAGCTCTCCTCAATCCAAGCGTCTCCATCGTCTTTTCATGACCCACTGTTCAGTCATCTCTGACCTTGAGTCGGTCTCGATGAGTTTTCAAGTTAAGAAAGAGTCTCAGTAAATCTCGGCATGAAAGGCTTGGCCACCTTCACTTCACCAGTGTTACGAGTCTTGTCTTAAAAAATGCAATAAATTTTTGAATTTTGATTTTACATTTTGTGATACTTGTCAGTTGGGTAAAATGCATGCTCTACCTTATCAAAATTCTTTATCTAGAGCTGCAAATTTGTTAGACCTTATTCATGCTGATCTGTGGGGCCCAGCCCCTGTTCAAAGTTCTAGTGGTTTTCTGTACTATATTCAGTTCCTTGATGACTCTAGTAGGTATGTCTGGGTGTATCCTCTAAAATTAAAATCTGATGCTTGGCAAGCCTTTCTACATTTTAAAGCTCTTGTTGAAAATCAATTTAATGCAAATATTAAGTGTCTTCAGTCTGATTGGGGGGGAGAATTTAGGACCTTTGAACCACACTTGAAGGCTCTTGGTATCATCTTTAGACACCCCTGTCCTCATGCTCATAGTCAGAATGGTAGGGTTGAAAGGAAGCATAGGCATATCACTGAAATGGGTCTCACCTTACTAGCCAAGGCATCCTTACCTCTCAAGTTTTGGTGGCATGATTTCCAATATGCCACACATCTGATTAATATACTTCCTACACCTCTCTTAGGACAGAAATCTCCCTATGAACTGATATTCAAAAGACAACCTGATTACCTAAACTTGAAAGTGTTTGGATGTGCATGTTTTCCTTATCTAAGACCCTATCAAAGCCAAAAGTTCCAGTTTCATACCACTAAGTGCATTTATCTTGGTTTGAGTCCAAACCATAAAGGTTTTCTCTGTCTTGATCCTAATTCACAAAGACTATACATATCTAGGGATGTAAAGTTCAATGAGTCGATTTTCCTTCCCTAAAAAGGTCTCCCATTCACGCTTACATTCTCGATATTCATACACTTCCTACAACTTCCTACCTCCTGTAATTCCACTGTTCTAACAAACCTGAGATTTCCTCATCCTGATCCATTCTCAATACTGTCCCCACGAAGTTCCCTCTCTCCACTGCTGCAGGGGTTACCCAAGTCTGAACCAAGTCCTCCTAGTGCAAGGTCCTCCTCTCCATCAAGTTCCTCTTATTCTTCAACACACACTCCACCCTCAAACCATACTTCCACCTTGCATCTAGCCAATCTCCAAATGTGATCCCTTCCTTATCCACACAAAACTCCCACTCATCGCTTCCTCCACTTCTTCACCACCTCACTCTCCTCCAAACTTACACCCTATGCGTACTAGGGCTAAGGATGGAATCCACAAACCAAAAAAGATCTTCTCCTATGTTGCTCATGGTAAATGCTTACCTTATCCTACTGAACCCACAAAGGCATCTGATGCCCTCAAGGACCCCATATGGAAAAAGGCAATGGATGAGGAGTTCAAGGCTCTCATTCCAAACAAAACATGGAAGTTGGTACCACCTTCTCCAAGTCAGAAACTAGTAGGGAACAAGTGGATTTTCAAAGTAAAACTGAACACTGATGGGAGTGTTGCAAAACATAAGGCAATGCTAGTAGCCAAGGGGTTTAGTCAAACCTATGGCCTTGATTATTTTGAAACCTTCAGCCCTGTTGCCAAGGCCCCTACTATCAGAATTATCCTCACTGTAGCAGTATCCTTGCAGTGGCCCATACATCAACTTGATATAAATAATGCCTTTTTAAATGGGAATCTGACAGAAGAAGTTTATATGCCTCAACCTGAAGGGTATGCAGATGTGGACAAACCACACTATGTGTGTTGCTTACAAAAAGCACTCTATGGGCTGAAACAAGCACCTAGGGCCTGGTTTGATGCACTGAAAAATCAACTTGTGCAGTGGAACTTCAAGCAATCCAGGGCAGATAGCTCACTGTTTGTTTTTCATTATCAGTCTAAGATTCTGTATGTTCTTATATATGTTGATGACATCCTCATCACAGGGAATGACAGTCAAGTTATCAAAAGATTCACTGATCTCTTACATTCTAAGTTTGCCTTGAAGGATCTTGGGCAGATTAGCCATTTCCTGGGGTTAGAAGCATATAGGGATTCCTCTCGGTTTGTTTCTTCACTGACTATGTATCTTTACCAATTTCTTTGGGATGATTGGACTTGGGAAATTTAAAACCATGTCCTACTCCTTTGCTACCACTGCAAAATTGTATTCAGAGGACAGTCCTCTCATGACAAATCCTTCACTGTACAGAAGTATCTTGGGGGCACTTTGCAATATCTTACTCTTACTAGACCAGATTTAACCTTTCTTTGTTAATGTGTTAAGTCGGATTTATACGAGCACCAGAGAAGCTCATTGGCAATGCCTCAAGAGGATCCTCAGATATGTGAAAGGCACCCTGCAGCGTGGTCTGCATTTCAAAGCTGCTCCAGCTCACCATCTTACTGCATACTCTGATGCTGACTGGGCGTGTAATCTTATTGACATGAGATCTACAGCTGGTTATTGTGTTTATTTAGGTGATTCACTTGTTTCATGGAGCTCCAAGAAGCAACAAGCTGTGGCTCGATCTAGTACAGAAAGTGAGTATAGAGCTCTTGCAAATGTGGATTAGAAATCCAATGGATCAGGTCCCTTCTCTCTGAAATCAAGTGGCCACTTCAATCTGTCCCAGTCTCATGGTGTGACAATCTGGGAGCTCAAGCCCTGGCCTACAACCCCATTTTTCATTCCAGGACTAAACACATAGAGCTGGACGTTCATTACATCAGAGACTTGGTTGCAAGAAAGCTGCTTAGTGTTGCCTACATTCCTTCAGCAGACCAGACTGCTGACTGCTTCACCAAGCCTCTGTCTCACTCCAAGTTTGCAGAATTCCGGCACAAACTCAATGTGGTTGACACCACCTTTCGTTTGAGAGGGGATGTTAAAGTGTAATACTTGTTATTGTATTAGTCTGGTATTATTTCTCCCCTTTAGTTAAGTTTGCGCGGATCTAGGAAAAACGGTACTTGAACTTTAGGTGGTTTTCGGACTTTGTTGAAGTCTAGAAATGAAGGTATTTGGAAGTTGGTGAATCCTCCTCGACACAACTACAACAATGCGTAGAAGCACCTTGGAATATTTCTCGAGAGCTCCTCGACACAACCTCAACTTTGTGAGGAAGCACCTTGGAATAACCTTGACACCTAGAAAACTTGTTTCTAAGCACATTGGTATAGGACACCCACAAAGGTTGCTCAAGCCTTTGATAATCCGACAGAACCTCTATCCAGAGAATTCCAAACACACACTAATCCAAGTGTATAAAAGAGAAAATTTATATTGATGTCAAAGATTATTCAAAATACAATTGATAGTTTGAGTATTTATAGGCTACTTGAAAAAGCTAAGTACATGAATAAGACTAGTATTGGTAAGCTAAAAGACTTCTAAAAATCCTCAAAAGGTGGCGCCATTTGTGATGTTTGGAGAGTACAAGGTGAGTTCATTCCATTCTTCCAAAATATGCAATGCATCTCCAATTTTCGTTCATGAACAAGACTAGCTAGATTCATCGAATCTTCTTCATCCAAGTGCAATGTATCTGTTTCAGCACCCATCAGTATTCTGGTCATATACAGAGATTCGGTTGTCCAATAAATGCGAGCTTTGTATGGATTTTATAGTACTCAAAAAGATCTACAACTTTGGTCAAGGACATAAATTCATCCGGAAAGGTTATAATGGTCAAAACGGGACAAAACAGTAGCTAGTCTTCAATTTCCAGAATTGGTTGATCTTCTAAAAGTGACGCCATTCTTGTTCCATGATTTTCAGAATTAATACTTGATTTAAATATGCTAATAACATAGTGAATTTACTTACTAATTATTTAATTAATCCGAGATTCCTGTATATTTGACGGTCTTCAAAACTTCAAAATGTGACGAATACTAGGATTGAGATTCATATCATTCCCTCCCGGTTGCGAAATGATTCGTCCTCGAATCAAAAGGATGTCATATAGCTCAGAATCATGCATGAATCTTGAATGAATCCACATTATCAACAAACAAACACCGGGATCAAATATTTTTGGAATACATAACTTCAAAATTGTAAGCCGATGTCGAGATCCCCACTTCACAAAATCAATGCGAGAAGCGTATCTTGGTTTGTTATAGACGTTGATGGACTTTGGAATAGTAGAAACATATTCATAGAAACTCCATGTCGGATAATCATCAAAACATTTAGCAAAAGAATCAATATAGATGTGTGCCGGTTTTCCACTGAGGTGTTTTCGTTCAAAATCCCTTATATCTAATAAACTTTCCTCAACAGGGTAATGGTCATGTTCCTGCAAAGAAAAATCAACATAGCTGCCACATGATTTTAGTGTCACGGTCTCTTCAATTTCCTCAACCGGAATAAAATTTTTAATATCTTCTTTTACCATACATTCCTCCAACATCCCTTCTTCTATAATCACAATTTCAGAACCTTGCTCGTCTTCAATTATTTGGTAATTTGAACGTCATCGTCAAGAATTAATCCTTCATCCTGTATTAATACTTCTTCCACAATATCCTCTAAGTTCTCTTGAGGTATCTCTACTTTATCATCATCAAATTCAGCAATGTAATTGCATTCCTTAATCTTCACATTATCATTTTGCAATTGACAATTTAGCTTTTCAACAAGTATCTCAACCTCTGTACCATCAACAACATTATCCTCAATAGGGGTTACAACATGAGGAACCTTTGGCTTGTTACCATAAAGAACTTCGGCATGAGTTATATCATGCTGTAGAAAGAAAAACTCTTTTTCAGCCTTATATTTTGCCTCAAGTTGTTTCCACTTTTCTATACGCTCTAACTCTCTTTTTTCCTTAGCTACCTTTAGTCTTCTTTGCTTCTCAAGATAGTCATTTTGTTCTTTCAAAAATTCAGCGTCGGCCATCTTGACACAATTAGGATAATACATTTTAGGATCATATTCCATATAGTACTCATAACCATTATAGCGTAACTTACCACTTCGACACCACTTCATCTCAATCAGACAGAGATTTGAGGGGCTTTTTTTTTGAATATGTTAGGTTTCGAATCATGGGTTGAAGTCAAGAGATAACATGTAGATATATGGATGGGTTAGATGTGGTAAAAATTTCAGATTGTTTTAAGGTGTATAGGTTGGCCAAACAATCAGATTTCGGAGACCGGTGCAATTTTCACTGCAGATAATGATATAATACCGTCAGTTCCGCCTTGTTCTCTGATACCAACTGATATGAAATTGCGCGGATCTAGGAAAAGCGGTACTTGAACTTTAGGTGGTTTTCGGACTTTGTTGAAGTCTAGAAATGAAGGTATTTGGAAGTTGGTGAATCCTCCTCGACACAACTACAACAATGCGTAGAAGCACCTTGGAATATTTCTCGAGAGCTCCTCGACACAACCTCAACTTTGTGAGGAAGCACCTTGGAATAACCTTGACACCTAGAAAACTTGTTTCTAAGCACCTTGGTATAGGACACCCACAAAGGTTGCTCAAGCCTTTGATAATCCGACAGAACCTCTATCCAGAGAATTCCAAACACACACTAATCCAAGTGTATAAAAGAGAAAATTCATATTGATGTCAAAAATTATTCAAAATAAAATTGATAGTTTGAGTATTTATAGGCTACTTGAAAAAGCTAAGTACATGAATAAGACTAGTATTTGTAAGCTAAAAGACTTCTAAAAATCCTCAAAAGGTGGCGCCATTTGTGATGTTTGGAGAGTCCAAGGTGAGTTCATTCCATGCTTCCAAAATAATGCAATGTATCTCCAATTTTCGTTCATGAACAAGACTAGCTAGATTCATCGAATCTTCTTCATCCAAGTGCAATGTATCTGTTTCAGCACCCATCAGTATTCTGGTCATATAAAGAGATTCGGTTGTCCAATAAATGCGAGCTATGTATGGATTTTATAGTACTCAAAAATATCTACAACTTTGGTCAAGGACATAAATTCATCCGGAAAGGTTATAATGGTCAAAACGGGACAAAACAGTAGCTAGTCTTCAATTTCCAGAATTGGTTGATCTTCTAAAAGTGACGCCATTCTTGTTCCATGATTTTCAGAATTAATACTTGATTTAAATATGGTAATAACATAGTGAATTTACTTACTAATTATTTAATTAATCCGAGATTCCTGTCAAATAAATGACGGTCTTCAAAACTTCAAAATGTGACGAATACTTGGATTGAGATTCATATCAGGACTCACTTGATGAATTCAAGGAACTTTACATGAAATTAGGATTCAGAGTAAATCAAATCAATCTGATCCTACCCGAAGCATGGAAGTGGTGGAATGAAGTGAACTCTTACATTGACATCACTTTGATTGAAAATCAATGGATGACAGACATGATTGAGGAAATTAAAGCCTACCAAGAGCAAGTGGAGAAGGCCAGACAAGAAAGAGAAAGAAGACAGTAGATCAGCAGACCTTATATGATTTATCTTTGCTGTATGTAGACTGTAATACTTTGAACAAATAATTATAATGAGAAATGACTGGAATTTGTTCTGTTTTTGTTTTTAATCTTTTTGCTTTGCTGTTAGGTGAGGGTAGTGGCATCATCACCAAAAAAGGGGAAATTGTTGGACTTATTTTTAAGTTTTAGTGATGAGTGCCAAACTAAGCTGTTATAGAGCAAAGGCAAAAGATGTACAGATCAAATGTATAGGTTTATTACTGAGTTTGATCTTTGTATAGGTTTGATCGGACAAGCCTGAAAGTTCAAGTTGGTGACTTATTTTATTGAGACTAGTCTAGAGTCGAGTAGAATAGTTAGGTCGAGTAGACTTATCAGGAACCTCATCAAGCGAAGAAGGTGAGGCTCAAACTCGATTAATGAAGGCTAAGGGATCAAACTTAGTAATTAAAATCAAGGATATGGAATCAGAATTTAGGGAAGTCTGTGATGACCTAAACTGATTACATATACCTTGTACAAGGTCTAAGTTCCTTAAGTTGGATGTTGATTGGAACTTAGTTATAAGCAAAAAGGTGTAATCTAACTTCATAAATAAGAGTTAGATAAAAGACAGTTAGCAAAATATAGTTCAGCAGACTGATAGGTATCTCAGAAGACTGATGAACCTGCTGATATATGTACCTCGGTTAATTCAAGATTACATTGGAAGAAAACAAGGATAAGGACAGCTAACTACCTCTGATTTATCAAACAAATCAATGGTAGAGATTACGAGAACGTTGGGATGATTCAGGATTTTATCCAATGGAAACAAATCAAAGATAGACAGACTGCACACTGTCAAAAATGAATCTGACTGTGTCAGTCCTATGAATAGTGACAGAAAGCAAGTCAAATGGGACAAAGCCAGGAACGGCTATATTTGAATTTCAAATACAAATCACATAGACTCCTACCTATAAATAGAGGACTTCCAACTCAGAAAAACAAGGAGAAAAATTAAGAAAATACAAGAGACAATTCTGAGCTGCATTTTATCACCCTGTTGAACCCTACTGAGCTTAAGGCTACTGATCCAGATAAATTCTTCAAGTGTAATCTGCATTCAAGCCACATCAAGTTTACACACTTGAAGACTGCAAGCTGCTGATTATATCATCCTAATCAAGCTGCTGCAACTGAATCATTTACTTGATTCATTCTTTTGTTTACAAGAATCTACTGAGGACAGTGAAGCATCTGTTGGGTGTGAAAGACTGTTGTTTGTGGTGGAGCTGGTGAAGAGGCAATCCTACCCTTCAAGGACCAGTGGAAGACTTTGGAGTAGCAATCCTACATGTTCCTAGTTTTGAGTTTGTGAAGCCATAGTTATTGGTGAAGGACAAGCAACCTTAGGAATCTTTGTAACAGCTACATCAAAGATCTACAGTGAATTACCTCCAACATCACGGGAGAGAAGAGTGGGTAGCGAGGATTACACCACCGGAACCACTATAAAATCGCGCTACTTGCTTTCTGCACTTACATTCTCGCATTTAGTTTATTATACACATCAACCCATTGAATCTAGCAACCGAACTTACACACATACACTCATCGAGTATCTAATACTTGGTTTCATATTTAACAACAAGTATTAAGGCTTAATTTTGATATAATTCCATTTGCACAAATTCGATAAACTCAACTATCGATGAGACTACGATTGTATCAAGAGCTCTTTTGAAGTGTCGACAGACTAGTGAGGTATCGAAGATCTTTCTTTGAAGATTCTTTGAGTTTGTTAACTCCAAATGTTTTAAGTGTTAAGTTTATTCCCCTCTAAACTTAACCAAAGCCTTTTCAAGGGACCAAAATTGGTATCGGAGCAGTGCTTCTGATCTGAAGTAATCCAACTTGTTGTGCTTGTGAAAATTCTTTGAAACTTTTTCAAGTTACTGATTTTTAGAGCTTTGCATCATGATAACAGCCAGTATGCTAGAACCATGCTGATGTATTCTCCAGATATATTTGATGAGTATACACGTCGAATTCAGGCTTACCTTGCTGCAACTCATGATGAAATGATGGATGTGCTGACAGATGGACCACTGGAGATTACCAAGTCAGTAACAATGGGTGATGTGACAGAGTACATTCCAAAACCAAAAAGAGAATAGAATGCTAAAGATAGAAAGAGAGCAAACCTCAACAATATTACTATTGATATCATTTATAGAACCTTGGATAGCAATATGTACATGAAGGTTAAAGATTTCAAAATTGCAAAGGAACATTGGGACAAGATACAATTGATCTGTGAAGGCACTGATGCAATCAAGAAGAATAAAATCTGGTGGCCAAAAAGAGGTTTCGAAAGTTCAAAATGCTGCCAAATGAAACCATTGAGCAAATGGAGTCAATATTCAATGCTATCCTGGATCAACTTACCCTGCTAAGTGTAAGTTATTCAAAAGAAGAAATAAACTCAAAAATCTTAGAAGCATTACCTGACAAAGAAGTCTGGGAGATGAAAGTCACTGCAATAGAAGAAATGAGAAAGTTACATGAAGAGGATACCTTCAAATTATTCTAAGATCTTAAAGCTTATGAATTCAGCAAGAGATTGGTTCCTACCACTGAAAAAGAGGAACCAAAGACAACTGCATTGGCTGCTAAACATTAAGAAGAGACATCAGGAGCTCAAGATGATCTGCTAGATGAAATGCAAGAGCAGATTGCCCTACTAAGCAAGAAAATCAGGATGATGATGACTGGAAAAAGCTCTCCAAGGAATTTCACTAAGAAATTCAGTGAAAAGAAGAAAGATGATTCCAGGAAAGACAATGATTACTTGTGTTTCCAATGCAAGAAACCAAGACATTTCAAACCTGATTGTCCTGAGTTAAAACAAAGTAAGGAACCTGATTATCTTTGCTTCAATTGCAAGAAGCCTGGACATTTTAGACCTGATTTTCCAGACCTACTGAAGACCAAGAGCCAACAAAGAAGACATGGAAAGAAGGCTATGGTTGCTGAAGTTGAATTAGGTTATGAAGTGGAATCTGAAAAAGGGAATGAATCTGATGACACAGCACTGGTTGCTGATATGGAAGATTATGCTTTGATGGCAAACATGGATGAAACAGAGGAGGTATACAATTCTGTATCCATAAACAATCCTGCTGGAAGTGATTGTGAATCCAACTATGGCTCAAATCCTAAAAACTCTAACAATGAAGAAACTTTGGATGCCATCCTCAATCAACTAAGGAAAATACAATCTGGTTATGAGATTGTGAAGGCTGAAAAAGAAGCTCTTGAAGTAGAAGTTGAAAGATTGAATGATGAATTAAGGGTTCTCAAAGGTAAGGAAAAAGATGTTGGACAGAATCAGTATAAGCCTACTGAACATCCAGTAGCTTCTAAATCTACTAAACCATCTTGCTCCTCTACTACATACAAATCTGGAAAGCCTTATGGTGATAGAACATGGCTTGGATTTGGAACTCAACAATCTAACAAGAGTGGATCCAGTAAGGTCACTGAACCTAGTACCAGGATTGGTCCTAAGTTTGTGCTGCACAAGATCCAACTCCCAAAAGGGTTCTTTGAGGCAAGTAAAGCCTCATCGAGAATGCTTCAAAGAAGCAAAATCAGAAGTCAAAGAAGTCAACAGCTCCTAATAAAAAGAATAAATCAAAAGATAGGACTACTGTGCCTTCTATACCTACTTATAGCAGACCTGCTACCAAGTCTGCTGGACCACAAAAAAGTAAAGGTCAGAAATATTCCAAGGATAATAATCCCAAACCTAAAAATGTTAATCATTCTAGGGATACTTATCTTAGGGGGAAAGGTAGATTGTTCCCTACTAATGATGACTGGAATGTTCATGCACCTACTGTTAGAAACAGCAAGTATAACCATGCTGCTAGGGTAAAACCTAAGCTATGGAATCAGCAAAGGACTCAGCAGAGGGCTTACACAAGACCTCGTGAGGGACCTCAATGAGACTTCATACTACTACGTAGCACATTCTAACAGACTGACAATCCAATGGTTATGCTAATGCTTTTAACAACAAGAATCACTTCAAACAGCATTACAAACCAAAAGGCCAAATGGCATACGTGAATCCTACACAACCAATAGCTAGACCTTATGGAAGTGTAGAATACATATATGAATCAAGGTACAATACCTTTCAAAGAAAACCTTATGAAAATTTGCCAAGGGTCATGCTTACCACTGACCACTATGGACCCAAACAGATTTGGGTACCTAAAATGTAATGATTTTGTTTTGTAGGGTGTCTGGTATTTTGACAGTGGATGTTCCAGACATATGACAAAGAATAAGCACTGTTTGTCAAGCTATGTGGCAAAGGATGGTCCAAAAGTGAACTTTGGAAACAAGAACACACCTGGTTACACAAGAGGCTATGGCACACTTGTGAGGAATGGACTAACAATCAGGAATGTTGCATATGTTGAAGGACTGGACTACAACTTGCTGAGCACTGGTCAATTCTGTGATATGGGATACAAGGTCACTTTTGACAAAAACACCTGTATTGTCATCAGTGAAAGAGGTGATCAAGTTGTGTTGGCTGGAAGAAGACAACAAAATATGTATGTTGTGGATTGGTCAACTGCAGTTCCAGAAACCTGCATGTTAGTGCATACCATGTCAGAACTCAATTGGTTATGGCATAAGAAGTTGAATCATCTAAACTTTGATGATATCAATGAATTAGTAAAGAAGAAGTTGGTGATTGGTTTACCTGAGATTACATTCAAGAAAGATGCAGTCTATGATGCCTGTCAGCAAGGTAAACAGACAAAAGCAAGCTTCAAGTCTAAAACCAAGCAATCAACTAAAAGAGATTTAGAGCTGATGCATATGGATCTGTTTGGACCAATAACTCCAACAAGTGTAACAGGAAAGAAGTACACATTAGTTGTTGTGGATGATTATTCAAGATATACCTGGGTGGTATTCGTGAACAAGAAAAGTGAAACTCTTCAAAAGATGCCTGAACTTTTGAAAAGATTACAAAATGAGAAAAGTGTCACGATGAGTGAAGATCGGATCGGATAAAGTACCGAGTTTCTCAACAAAGTGATAAGAGAATACTTGTGAATGAATGGTGTACTACATCAACTTTGTGATCTTTGGTACACCTCAGCAAAATGGGGTTGCTGAAAGAAGAAACAGGACTCTAAAAGAAGCAGGAAGAACTATGATTTGTGAAGCATTGCTACCTGAAAGATATTGGGCTGAAGCAGTTAATACAACATGCTATACACAAAATAGGACTTCAGTAAACAAGAAGATGCTGAAGACTCCTTATGAGATTTGGAATGGAAGAAAACCTAACATATCCTATTTCCATCCATTTGGAAGCAAGTGTTTTATCTTGAATCATAAGGAACATTTGAAGACATTCTAACCAAAATTAGATGAAGTAATTTTCTTGGGATATTCTTCAGTCAGCAAGGCATTCAGGGTACTGAACAAGAGGTCATTAAAACATGAAGAAACAAACCATGTTGTGTTTGATGAACCTAAGTTCACTGGTATGGAAGATGAATCTTGTGAACCTGCTGAGAACCTACAAGTCACTGATCCAGATTGTGTTGAAGTTTTGGAAAGATTTAATGACTTAAAGATTTCTAATTCTGCCCCTGCTGAACACCCTGTAGATAATACTACTGATGCAACAACTCAGACAGCTCAAGGATCTGCTGAACCCCCTGTTGAAGATACAGTAGACCCTACTGAAGATGAGACTCATGAAAATCAATCTAACCAGAATCCACAATGGTTAAGGGATCACCCTGCTGAACAAGACATTGGTAACATACAGCAACGTGTGAGGACTAGAAGACAATTAGAAGCAATGTTTACTTGTTTTCTATCTCAAATGGAACCAAAAGTTGTTGAAGAAGCAATTTCAGATCCAGATTGGATAATTGCTATGCAAGAAGAGTTAAATGAATTTGAAAGAAATCAAGTTTGGACACTAGTGGAAAGGCCTAATCATGAAAATATTATTGGCACAAAATGGGTATACAAAAACAAACTGGATGAATCTGGTACCATTGTGAGGAATAAGGCCAGACTAGTTGCAAAAGGCTATTCTCAAGCTGAAGGAATAGATTTTGATGAAACTTATGCACCTATTGCAAGATTGGAAGCTATCAGATTATTCTTTGCACATGCTACATATAAAAACTTCAAGGCATATCAGATGGATGTCAAAAGTGCATTTTTGAATGGCATTCTAGAGGAGGAAGTGTATGTTCAGCAACCTCCTGGATTTGAAATTAATGATCAAGAATGTAAAGTGTATAGACTCAACAAAGCACTTTATGGATTGAAACAAGCACTAAGAGCATGGTATGAGACTCTATCTCAATTCTTGGTGGACAATGGTTTTACAAAAGACACCATTGATATGACTCTTTTCAGAATCAATGAGAAGGACAGCACCCTGCTGGTCCAGATTTATGTTGATGACATAATCTTTGGTTCTAAAAATGACTTACTTTGTGAAAAGTTTGCAAATCTGATAACAGTAAGTTCCAAATGAGTATGATGGGTGAATTGAACTACTTTTTGGGCTTACAAGTCAAACGTTGAAAGATGAAATCTTCATACATCAAACCAAGTATACCAAGGAGCTGCTAAAGAAGTTTGGTATGGAAAACAACACCAAGGTATCAACTCCAATGAGTACAAACATAAGGTTGGATGAAGATAAAGAAGGAAGAGATGTTGATCAGACCTTATACAGAAGGATGATAGGCATCTCTTTGTACCTTCTGACCAGCCAGACTGATATATCCTTTGTTGTAGGTGTTTGTGCAAGATTTCAATCAAAACCAAAAGAAAGTCATTTAGGTGCAGTCAAAAGAGTTCTCAAGTATCTTAAAGAGACTTTGGGAGTAAGGATATGATATTCCAAGGATGGAAGCTTCAAAGTTATATCCTACTCAGATTCTGATTATGCTGGATGCGAGATTGATAGAAAAAGCACCACAGGAACATGTCAGTTAATAGGAAATAGACTGGTTTCCTGGTTTAGCAAGAAACAGAACTCAATATCAACTTCCACTCACGAAAGTGAATACATTCTTCTTTGGAAGTTCTTTGTGCACATGTACTTTGGCTAAGACAACAATTAAGGGATTATGGAATTGAAGAAAAATAAATTCCAATCATGTGTGACAACACAAGTGCAATTGCAATCACAGAAAACCCTGTTTTGCACTCAAGAACCAAGCATATTGATGTGAGACATCATTTTATAAGAGACCATGTTGAGAAGAAAGATGTGGTGGTTCTCTACATCCCTCTTGAAGATCAACTTGCGATATTATCACTAAAACCTTTGGATAGTGAAAGATTTGCTAAACTAAGGATTTGAACTTGGAATTATTAAAGTTGGTGATAATCGACAATGTCTTGGAATTCACCAAGGGGATTAGTCTTTGCTATGTTGGGTGAGCTCACTTAGCAGATTAGTCATTGGTTTCAACAATTCCATGTACTTATGTTTGGACAATTGAGCAAATGAGGTTGCCAAGCGGATTGGTCTTTGTCATGTTGGGTGAGCTCACATGACTGATCAGTCATTGGTATTAAACTTCATCTTGTATTATCAATTGAACAAAACAAGAAGGAATCAAAGATCAGCAGAGTCACCCTCGTGCCAGATCGCTTGAGGCATATTTGTCGCCAGTCTTTGAGCCAACCTCGCGATGACAAAATTTCTTTGAAGAATACGTTAGTCAGTCAAACTCATTAAAGTTAAAAAGTAGATTGGCGGGATATTTATTTTATCATTTATTACCACAGTTACACGATCTAACGGTTACAAACGTTATGGAGAAGTAATGGGCCACGTGTCAAGTTAGCATTCACTCAGATTAATCATGGTTAAATGCACAGTACGTGCTCTGACAGTTTCAACTACATTTTCCTATATATGCACAGACTATTACAAGAGGCTACTACAAAAATCTCAGATTGATTTTCTCTGTATTTACTCAGTGTGAACACAGATTTACAGACTATCTTCTTCATCTTTTTCTTATTACAATGGCACCAAAGGATGAAGCTCATATTGGAACCAGTCAAAGTGTTAGAGGATATGTTCATGACTGTAACTCTACTGAGCTAGCCATCAATATTGGAAAAAGAATCAGACGATTTACCGGGCTAGAGAATGTAATAAACAAGAGATTGGAACAAATCTCGTATATCAATGTGCTGGAATTCTGGAAAAACATTGTTATACATGAAGGATGAGAAGCTTTCATTACCACTGTGAATGGAAGAGAAATAGAAATTTCCTCAGACTTGCTGAGAACTTAATTTCATCTCGCACCTGGAAACAATGCTCCTACAAATCCAAAGGCAATGAATCTACCCAGGTTGAAATTTGTAGATCAAATAAAGACAATTGATGTTATACCTTCCAGTCTAGGCATCAATGTAAGGCATATTGGTTATGAGTACAATCTACTGAGCAAATTGGTTGCCAAAACCATTTTGGGATTTGTTGGAAGCCTGGATACTCTATCTGGACCTAAGATAGATCTGCTGATCATTATCTGCAGAAGTTTGACATTTGATTAGGCAGGATTCTTTATACACTATATGAAGAAGTTGTTCACTGAAGATAGAGATGGTGTAAGGAAGTCCAAGGTCAAGCCCCTGGGTCTACTAATTTAGACCATATTGACTAATTTTCAGATACCTGATGTTTCATCTGAAAAGATCAACCAATCAAGATACAAGCCAATAGTTTCTACTCCTATTCCAGGATTGGATGATGAAGATGAGGTTGAGGAAGCTGCTGGTAGTGATGATAGTGGAGATGATGGTGATGCTGGTGGTGAGCAGGTAAAGAAAGTTGTTAAGCCTGCTGCACCAAAGAAGACTACTGAAAAGAGAAAGTCTACTGTGATTGAGATTGAAGATGAGCCCCTTTCCAAAAGAATGAAGGAGATTGCCAATATGAAGAAGAAATATGACAAGGGGAAACAATTGAAAGTTTTAAAGGCTCACAGGGAACAGGAAGAGGAAACAGTAGAAGAAGAAGTAGGAGAGGCTATAGAGGCTGAACCTTTAACCATTATAAAGCCTACTGAGGATGTTGATGTAGTTGTTGAGCAATCTGCTGAAGCTACAGAATCCTCACCTGTTAAGGCTGCTGAGCCTACTGAATCTGCACAAGTTTTTGTTGAGCAACTTGTTGAAGAACCACAGCAGACTACTGAGTCTACACCTGCTGTGGAAGTGGAGAAATTGGTACAAGACCCTGCAATTCTTGCAATAGTTCAGGGGGAAGAACATTCTGATGTTAACCCTGCTGATGAGCATATAAGTCAGGGAGAACCAAGTATTATACATATGGAGGTAGTAGGGACTAATATCCAACCTGAGAAACCTACTAACCTAGAAACATCTATGGAAGAAACCTTGTATCTACTTGTAGAGACCTTTGGATGTCAACAAGGTACTGGAACAGCTCCCATAAGGTCATTCTTGCCCTTTGAAAGACATGAGAAAAGGAAGAAAGAAGGGTATGTTGATCTAAAGCTCTTGCTAGTGGCTGATTATTTCCAATGGAAGTTTGGATATTATAAGAGACAAAAGCCAGCTGCAGAACCAATGACAAACTTTGAATAATGGGCTTTGGATAAATTGGGAGTGGAGAACTTGCTAGATCTGATTGATACCACCTTACTGCAATCAAGGCTGATGGATCTGTTTGATGAGCAACAGAAAGAAGAGGTTATAAAGTTCAGGAATCCAAGAGGTGATGATGACTCTTCATCATCTGATTCTGATGACAATCATCCCTCTGGTCTAGAAGAAACCAGTGGAATTGCTATGTTCACAGAACCAAGGGTAAAGCAATCTACTGATGTTGGTCAATCCACAGAGGAACAGCAAACTGGACAGATGGCTGAGGATATGGAGAATCTCATCATGGATAATATTGAGGCACAAATCAATGAGGGAATAGACATTGGTGCAAATAGGATGGTTGGTGAGATAAATGATATGTTTTTGTTGAACCCTCTTGAACAACTTTTAGGATCAACGAGAATGTTGATTTGGATGAAGAAAGAGTTCTTGATGATATCGGTGAACCTAGGGCGATTCGGATGAATCAATTCAATATCAAGACTGGATTGACACCGAGGATGCCTTAATCAAAGCGCAAATTATCTAAGGAGGATCAACGATATGGGGAAATTTCAAAAAGAAAACTTGGACATATTCCCTGATCAAGTTGTTGTGGCACAAGTTGTACCAGAACAAGGAGGCGAAGAGGAGGTACATGTTCTTTGGGCAAACAAGACACTGCACACAAAGTTGGAAGCAGGAGGCACAGTGTCTTTGAGTTACAAACAAAGACTGGACAAAGGTTGGAACAGATTTGGGTTTGGAGGAAACCCCTGCTGTTGTTGAAGAGGCTGCTATAGTGGAGCCTACTGAAGGAGACAAGGTCACTGAAGGGAAAGATAGTCAGCAGCTGCTGTATTTGATGAGGAGGAGCAGCTGGTGGACTATGACTTTAGTGATGAAGAATTTCAAATGCCTGAAGAAGAAAATGTTGATGATGAACCTCAACAGGCATTTGTTCCAATTCTTGAAGAACCAGCTCTTGATCCTATTCTGGAGGAGTATCAAGGACCAAACCCTGTTGGACTGGATATGAGTTTTTCAGTGGTTATCAGCAGACATAGGCCATAATACAATGTAGAAAAGCCTGCTGATGGAGCTGATGGAGGAATGGCTGGTGGGGTACCAGCACATGTCATGGAAGAGTTGAGGACAGTAGGAAATGACATTGCAAATCTAAGAACTCAACTTGACAGACAAGAGCAGAGATTTGATGATCTGATCAATTTGGTGGAAAATAGATGGAGGACTACAGAAATAGTTGCCTCCAACATTACCTCAAATCAATATGCTCTTGCAGACCTTACCCTGGAAGTGAAAGGAATCAAGCAAGGTAATACATTGAAAGACAAGTTTTTGAAAGACCAATTTATTTCCATTCATCAAAAACTTGACAAGCTTGCTGAGACACCTAAGCCTGCTGAGGCTGCTGGAACATCTCAATCTGCTAGATTGGATCCTAAGCTCACTGAAAGGATCAATCTCCTGGAGCAGACTTTGCAATCAAGGATTACTGCAGTTGATACAGAAACTGAAATAATGGAGGGACAACTGAGCAATCTGATTATCACATAGGAGAGTGTTCATGGCCTGCTGTCCCGTTTATTTGATGATGTCACTAAGGGGGAAGAGGGCCAAACAGCAGTAGCAAAAGAGGCTGCAAGGATTTTTGCTAAAAAGAAATGGGAGAATGATACTAATGCATTCAGGGAACCTGCACCTGGCAGACTTCCACTTAATGATGATCTCTTTAAACAATACAAGAATGAGTACTACAACAGAAGGAAACCTTATCATGACAAGGGATTTCATGAAGGTTTGAACTCATTTTTGGGCCTAAAATTTTCGGAAGCAAGAGTTAAAGCCTTGAGGGCAAATTACAGAGGTGGAAGAAGTGGTAGAGGTGAAAGAAGTTTACCTATCACAAAAGCAAAAGACTCACTTGATGAATTCAGGGAACTTTACATGAAATTAGGATTCAGAGTAAATCAAATCAATCTGATCCTACCTGAAGCATGGAAGTGGTGGAAATAAGTGAACTCTTACATTGAGTTCACTTTGATTGAAAATCAATCGATGACAGACATGATTGAGGAAATTAAAGCCTACCAAGAGCAAGTGGAAGGCCAGACAAGAAAGAGAAAGAAGAGCAGTGAGATCGCCAGACCTTATATGATTTATCTTTCTTTGTATCTAGATCTGTAATACTTTGAACAAATAATTATAATGAGAAATGACAGGAATTTTTTCTGTTTTTGTTTTTAATCTTTTTGCTTTGCTGTTAGGTGAGGGTAGTGGCATCATCACCAAAAAAGGGGAAATTGTTGGACTTATTTTTAAGTTTTAGTGATGAATACCAGACTAACTGTTATAGAGAAAAGGCAAAAAGATGTCTAGATCAAATGTATAGGTTTATTAGAGTTTGATCTTTGTATAGGTTTGATCAGACAAGCACTGTAAAGGTCAACTGACTTATTTCAGCAGACTAGTCTAGGTCAGTAGGGTAGTTAGGTCGGTAGACTTATCAGGAACATACTGAAGACTGAAGGCTGAGGGCTCAAACTCAGTTAATGAAGGCTAAGGGATAAAACTTAGTAATTAAAATCAAGGATATGGAATCAAATTTAAGGAAATCTGTAATGACCTAAACTGATTACATATACCTTGTGTACAAGGTCTAAGTTCCTTATGTTGGATGATGATTGGAACTTAGTTATAAGCAAAAAGGTGTAATCTAACTTCATAAATAAGAGTTAGATAAAAGACAGTTAGCAAAATATACTTCAAAGAGATCGATAGGTATTTCAATTGAGATGATGAACTCTTGATATATGTACATTGGTTAATTTAAGATTACATTGGAAGAAAACAAGGATAAGGACAGCTAACTACCTCTGATTTATCAAACAAATCAATGGTAGAGATTAAGAGAACGTTGGAATGATTCAGGATTTTATCCAATGGATACAAGTCAAAGATGGACAGACTGCACACTGTCAAAAAGGAATCTGACTGTGTCAGTCCTATGAATAGTGACAGAAAGCAAGTCAAATAGGACAAAGCCAGGAACAGCTATATTTGAATTTCAAATACAAGTCACATGGACTCCTACCTATAAATAGAGGACTTCCAACTCAGAAAAAATAGGAGAAAAATTAAGAAAATACAAGAGACAATTCTGAGCTGCATTTTATCACCCTGCTGAACCCTACTGAGCTTAAGGCTACTGATCCAGATAAATTCTTCAAGTGTAATCATGCATTCAAGCCACATCAAGTTTACACACTTGAAGGCGCGCAAAAGTGCGATTATATCATCCTAATCAAGCTGATGCAACTGAATCATTTACTTGATTCATTCTTTCTTTAACAAGAATCTCGAGAGCAGTGAAGCATCCATTGGGTGTGAAAGATCGTTGTTTGTGGTGGAGCTGGTGAAGAGGCAATCATACCCTTCAAGGACCAGTGGAAGACTTTGGAGCAAACAATCCTACATGTTCCTAGTTTTCAGTTTGTGAAGCCATAGTTATTGGTGAAGGACAAGCAACTGAGGAATCTTTGTAATGACTACATCAAAGATCTCTAGTGAATTACCTCCAACATCACAGGAGAAGAGTGGGTGACGAGATTACACCACTGGAACCACTATAAAATCGCTACTTACTTTCGTGCTTACATTACGCATTTAGTTTATTATACACATCAACCTACTGAATCTAGCAACTGAACTTACACACATACACTACTGAGTATCTAATACTTGGTATCATATTTAACAACAAGTATTAAGGCTTAATTTTTGATATAATTCCATTTGCACAAATTCAAGAAACTCAACTATCGGTGAGACTATTGTGTATCAAGAGAGCTCTTGAAGTGTCGCCAGACATCGAGGTATCGCCAGTTTCTTTGAAGTTCTTGAGTTTGTTAACTCCAAAAGTTTTAAGTGTTAAGTTTATTCACCCCCCCTCTAAACTTAACCAAAGCCTTTCAAAGGACCAACACATATGAACATCGAGTCGGATTAAAATGCGGTTATAGTTGATAACCAAATAAGGAAAGTTTATCTCTAGACTATAAAGGTTATAGTGGTAAATTAATATGGTGGTATTTATTTATTATGAATAAATAAAATACAAGATATTAATTATATAAAAATTATATTAATTAAAGAATATTCCGGAAGTCAATTAATTGACTAATGGGGCGCCATCTTTGAGTGTATAAGATACACTTAGATTGTGCAATTTAATTAATAAGATTACCATAATATTAATATAAGATATTAATTGATTTTGGAAAAATAGATTTATGGTAATAAGATAATTATATTCAATATAAGATATTGGCAAAATTAATTATCATTAAAGAGATAAATCAATCTAGAAGATTTTCTTTATTTTATTGGGAAAAGGTTTTCTTCTCCTACACACATATGGGGCGCCATTTTTGACTATAAATAAGAGGTGGTTGTCAAGCTTTTTTGTACATCACAATTGCAAGAGCTCATAGTTATTGTGTAAAATACAGAGCAAACCATAGTGAGTTTGTGAGGGAGGAAAAATGCCGGTCTAGCAACCGGAGTTTTTCCAGTAGCAATCCAAGGAGGATTCCGGCAAGGGGTTCGTGTGGATTAGCGATAGAGGCCGGACACGTGGACGGCTTGCACACTGAACTACTCTCCGTTGACGGTAAAAGCGACGATCTTATAGATCATCTGAGGTATAACCGTCAAACTACTTAACGTGTTTATTGCATTAAACGAAGAACGATATAGAAAAAGGAAATCAAATTTTAAATTCCGCAGCATTAAACTAGTGATTTCCTTACACTGCGCCGCTCCTCTACCATTATTTCCGTTGAGCAAGTCTATGTGGTCACCGACGAGACGACGGATTTCGGATATCATGGTAATGTATTGATTGTTCACGAACGATAATCGATATGCACTTGGCTTTGATTTCTTTCATGCCGATACTCTGATTTCGTGTATTTAAGTTGTTTCAGTTGCTTATGGACTGATAAAACAATTGTTTGTTGATGCAATTGTTTCCGATGCCTCGTTTCTTTTTTATGCATTAGTATTCAAATATGTTGTGCCTATGTTTATAATCCTTTATTTCCCTTTCCATTTCAGGTGCTTCAGACACCAACTTTCTGCTGCTAAAAAAAATATTCTGACAAGTCTTCTCTCCCAAGTGAGTAGAACCACGCATATGTTTTCTGCTACTGTAGTTCTTTTCATCCTTTTGGATGCTTTTTCTTAGATATTATTTTCACTTTTCATTTATCACTTGATACATATTCATGTTAGAAACATATTATCTTACTTTTTTTATACTTGGGGCCCGACTACTCCCGTATGTGACAGTCTCTTTTTAATTTCCCAATAAACGATCATCTGATATCTTCGCAACAGTTTCTGCACATCTCTAATTCCTTTTCAAAATTTCAAAGTTCCATCTATTTTTTTTTCTTTTTTTTTCCCAAAGTTCCATCTAAATTTATCGTTGGTAACTTGCTAAATTGATACTGAAATTACACATCCGTAATTGCAGCGACAATGGATTCTCTCATTCGGTAAATTTCTATTCTCTTGGTCTATCAAACAAGCAGAAACATCCGTGATTGCAGCGACAATGGATTCTCTCATTCGGTAAATTTCTATTCTCTTGGTCTATCAAACTAGCAGAATTCGGAGATGTGAAGGGATTCCACAGATGAGCAATCCGATCAGAATTTGGAGGTGCGGAGGGAAAGACGTCTAAAAGTTTCTAGAGGTGACTTCTATCGTAAGTATCCGATAGCCATTACTAACTCTGCAAAACCATTTCTTTGATTCAAATTTCAAATTGTCTTAAAGTTGAGATTCTGATGCTACTAAATCAATTCTTGCGGTTGCAGAGGAGATCATTCATAACAGAAACAACATGGTAGATTCATATGCAGATCAAATTTTGTGAAGACGGCGTCCGACGGCAATATGAAGTTTCTAAATGTATGTCTCAATGTGCATGATATGTATTTAATTCCTTTGAAATCTATTAGACTATAATAACATTAACAGACTTGCAGAATTGTAGATTGCCGGAGGAGTTGGATATCCACAAAAGAAAGGTGTCTTTTTATGGTTATTATCCATGTTCTCATTTCTTTGTGAAGTATTATTTTCTAGGTATATACCTGATGGTGTTTTGGAAAATGAAAAAGGACACCACAAACATGAATAACAATTAAGCCCCTTTGGGGTGTTGTTTTGATTCAAATGTTGGAAGCTAAATTGAGGTTGGAGGGTGAGGTGGTGTTTTTCTTATTTATGTATTTATTTATTAACAAGCCTCAAAGTAGAAGGAAAAAAAAATACAGGTTTACAGAGTTGTATCCAAAAGCAAACACTTTAACATACTACATACACCAAGCCGAGGTGGTGTTTTGATTATTATGATTCGTTGTTAATTTGTTTATTTTTTTTATTTTTTTACTTGAAAGAACTTTCAGGTGCGCCTACATTTTTGGATTCTTGCTGTTGATTCTTTCTTATCTGCAATGTCTGAAAATCACCTCCATAATGCAAGTAATATGTTTTCATTCTGCAATTTGGAGTGATTTTCTCATAATTTATGTATTTATTTGTGCTTCTTTTTCTTTACTCCGAAAGTTTACACGGCACAACATTTTCTATTGGGTTATAACGATCATCATCGCCACTGAATTTCAAGAAAAAACATTTCAGCGTCGACAACTCCATGGTTGATATGTAGCGGTTCCTTAGTTTAATTGTACCTGGTTTTCTACGTGTTGATCTTTTTCTTAATTTTTTTAAACGTAATTTGGACGTCTAAAGTATTGTTTTACCATTTTCACTTTAATGTTCATGTTTAATAATTAATCTCGGAATGAGAGGTAGTGAATGGCAACTGTGAGAGTTTGTTTTCGGTGAAAGTCGCAAGGAAGTAGAATAAGATTCCTTAATGTGGGGAAAGGAGTTGCACATCGCTGTCGAGGTATGTAAGCCATTTACGGAGGGGAGTATTTTGCATTTTGATTTTCCTGATAATAGCAGATTTAGCAGTGCATATATGTTGTTTGTTTTGTTTTCTTTTGATGACTTTGATAGGTTGCCGACATGAAGGTGGTATCCAGCAATGCATATATGTTGTTTTGTTTTGTGTTCTTATGATCAGACAATGATTTAGCAATACACATCAAACAATGATTTAGTAAGCATCTTTGAAATGAAATTTCAATCCCGACATGTGGTATCATTTGAAGGTGACCTAGAGCCGACAGTGTACGCATCTCAATTTCGGTTTCTTTTACTTATTTTGAAAATTGTTGTTGTATGTGAATATATTTGTTATAAAAGAAATCCATTATCATTATACCTTACATTTATATTTTCCCCTTTTATTTGTTTTATTGGTAATTCAAAGTTGTCTTAATTTTCTATATTTTAAGCATGGTCGTTTAGTTTGAAACACGATACCCGAAACGACTTGCGGGTTACAACTTTTCCACTATTTTTTTTTTATGAAACACCCTCCTGAAATAATAAATGTAAAAAAAAAAAAAAAAAAAAAAAACCAACCACCAACACAACAACAATGAAACACCACATTCCCTTCATCATTGGAGCAAAATCTTTTTGCTATTTTTTTTTAAATTACATACCTTAGCTTATCATTTCATTTTAACAAAAACAATCTTTTTTTTTTTCTCTTTTTTTTTTTCCTTATAAGTTGTTTCAGGTAATGCAAAGTAACAATACTTCTAAGACGGCTGTCACAATACCTTTGTGTCAAATAGTTATTCTATTAGTTGGTGGTTACAGAGTCAAAATCAAGCCGACATGAATATAATTTTTATAATACGGAAGTTGATATGCCGATGTTGAATGTTCATATTTCTTTTGGAAGTTAAGTGTAAATTCATTCATGCCATTTATGTTAGTATCTATAAACACAACCTTTTTTCATAACATATTATTTTTCTTCGATGTTTACTTTTTAAATTTAACGTTTTCCGTGCATCGCACGAGTTTCATAATATAGAGGAAGCAATTTAGCCCGTTTCCCTTCAATTACCCGACCCAAACCCGGAATTCCTCAACTCCTCCGTTGCGAAATTCCCCAAAAATAAATACATAATTTCTACTCCTCCGTTGCAAAATTCCCCAAAAGTAAATGCATAATTTCTTCCTAAAATTTTGCCTGCCGATAGGAATCAGAACCAAAGCTTCAATCCTTCATATCATACACGTAGCGATCGAAACCATTCAATCAACTTTCAAAAAAGCCGAGCAACAATCCAGGCGTTCTTAAACAGGATTGAGAGCCGGTGGTGTTGCAAAATCGGCGGCCAAAGGGGGCAGATCTAAAAGATCTAAAAGTCGTCAATCAAGCTCTCGGATCAGGCACACAAGTCGAAAAGGTTAAGAAATTAGACGGCGGTTTGAACAAGAAGACGGCTGTAACTGCCGTGAATCCGAGGAAGTTGAATGAAGCGGCAGAACCGGTGGCATTGGTGCGAGTATCGACTGACGTGAGATTGGAAATACCGAAGGCGAGGATTGATAAGAAGATGAGTCAAGCTGAATTGGCGAAGCAGATCAACGAGCGGCCATAAGTTGTTCAGGTATTTTGACTATAGCTTTCTTTATTTGCTATAATGTCAATAACATGTGATATGTTTGCTCAAACCCTTTTCAATTCTCAAATGATGAAATCTTGATACCCGATATTTTTTTGTTAGGCGAATGATGAAAGCCGAGCAGCAATTCAGGCGTTCTTAAACAGGATTGGGAGCCGGTGGTGTTGCAAAATCGGCAGCCAAAGGGGGCGGATCTAAAAGATCTGAAATTCATCAATCAAGCTCTCGGATCAGGCGCATAGGTCGAATCTGTTAATGATGGGTTTCATGATGTGGATGGCTGGGAGCACTGTTCATTTGTTTAGTATTGGTATCACATTTTCAGCTCTTTGGCAACCAATAAGTGCTTTTCAAGGAGTTGGGAAATGTACAGTGTTGTTAAGGAAACTCAATACATAACAATTGACTTGGATTTGATCATACCATGAATTGACCTCACAAGTTGTCTCCTTCGCTTTTTTCTTTTGATTCTGACCGAGTTTTGTTTTAAGAGTCTGAAAGGATTTTTTTCCCATCTCACTATTATACTAGCTAACCCTTGTCTGTAAACAAAGTTGTGTTTACATTTTAGGGTTAAATATATAGGTTGCAAATCTTTCAAAAACATTGGTTTGTCGTTGGAAAATTGCCGTTGTGGAAACTTTCCTTCATTGTGCATTTGGCAATAGTAGATGTCGATCGTAGCATGGAATGATTTTACATATTCGAATAATGCAAGCATGCTAAAAGAGTTTTGAGTTTGAAAGTAGTGATCTCTTTTCTTATTGTCTTACAATCCCATTTGGCAACCAGATAGGAGTGGGGTTAAATAATGTAAATAAGATCTGGCATGCTAGAACAAGCTAAATCCTTTTGTGGCACCTGTATGAGATGGTTAGCTGTTCGACGTATATGTGAGAAATCTTATTTCACTCATTTCTGGAGATATTTGAAATTTTAGGAAGAAATCGGACGGCGGTTTGAACAAGAAGACGGATGTAACCGCCGTGAATCCGAGGAAGTTGAATGAAGCGGCAGAACTGGTGGCATTGGTCCGAGTATCGACGGACGTGAGATTGGCGATACAGAAGGCGAGGATTGATAAGAAGATGAGTCAAGCTGAATTGGCGAAGCAGATCAACGAGCGGCCACAAGTTGTTCAGGTATTTTGACTATATTTTTCTTTATTTGCTATAATGTCAATATCATGTGATATGTATGCTCAGTCCCTTTTCAATTCTCGAATGATGAAATCTTGATACCCGACATTTTTATGTTAGGCGAATGATGAAAGCCGAGCAGCAATCCAGGCGTTTTTAAACAGGATTGGGAGCCGGTGGTGTTGCAAAATCGGCGGCCAAAGGGGCGGATCTAAATGATCCTAAAGTCACCAATCAAGCTCTCGGATCAAAGCGCCGCAGTCAAAACGGTTAAGAAATCGACGGCGGTTTGAACAAGAAGAGACGTTTGTAACCGCCGTGAATCGAGAAGTTGAATGAAGCGCGAAGCGGTGGCATTCGTGCAGTATCGACGGACGTGAGATTGGTGATACAGAAAGCGATGATTGATAATAAGATTAATCAAGCTGAATTGGCGAAGCAGATCAATGAGCGGCCACAAGTTGTTCAGGTATTTTGACTATAACTTTCTTTATTTGCTATAATTTCAATATCATGTGATATGTATGCTCAAACCCTTTTCAATTCTCGAATGATGAAATCTTGATACCCGATATTTTTTTGTTAGGCGAATGATGAAATCTTGATACCCGACTTTTTGTGGTGCTGGAAGGTATGGTTCTTTCCGAATTGTCTTTACCGTAATTTTTCACACTGTCTTTATTAAACATTTCACCTTCACACTACTAGAATTTTCGGCATTTCCTACGCGAAATTTCGTCGGTATTTCGTCGGAAACACATGTTTCCGACCAATTTCGACGAAATATGGGGTGTTGGAAAAAGCCCGTTGGAAAGCGCGTTGCGACGAAATTTCCGACGACTATAGCGACGAAATTTCCGACGAATCTTTCCGACGATTGTTTCCGATTTAAATTTCCGGCGACCTCGGCGACAAAATTTGCTACGAATGGTTCCGACAAAATTAGCGACGAAGTTCTTACGAAATGATTCCAACGAACTTCGACCATTTATTCACTAATTTCCTAATTTAAAATTTGCTTAATTATTCCGACTAAATTCGACGACTTTTGTCGGTAATTTTCATAACATGTCCGACGAATTTCGTCACTACTCCGTCGGAAAAATTATATTTTTTTATTTTGATTTATTCGTAAATTCTCATTCCACCTGTCCAAATAAATCACAATTTATGAAAAACTAACACAATATTTAACTAATGCATCAACCAAACCAAGTCAATAAAGGCTCCATATAGCTAATTATTAAGTTACAAAAGCGTATATTGTTCCAACTTAGGATTCCCAAAACAAAATAAAGAGACAACACAATACATAGCAAAATATGAACAATCCATAATCCTCACTATCAAGAACTACGGAGTATGGAGGAATCCTTGGACTAGTGCGCTAATCCTTGCTATCTCCGCTGCATTGCAGATTGTGCGACCGTTGCCTCTCTCTCTCCTCGGCCAAACTTTCACACGTGCAGAAAGGTCTTCACGCAACCTAGAATTTTCTTCTAAAAGTCGTGTGATACTGGCTGCGTCAAAACCTCATTTGGCATCGATGAGAAACCGATCCACTCGTGTATTCTGAAGATAAATTACCCAAGCCTTTAATACGTCCATTCTTTACACCGCCGGCACATTCCAGAAACACCTCATCGGCTTCACGTAACAACTCATCTGGAATTGGATCTTTCTTGCCAAAATATTCAAATACGTTCGGCATTCTCTCTCCGAAAAGCTCTGTGAGGATTTAGAAAAGGTGTTTCACAATATACTATACCATAAAAGACATGCAAAGTAGTGAGAATGACATAACATAAACAAATGACATCTTACAATACATTGTCTCGTCAATAAGTTCCAATTCACTCATTAAAGTTTAGACAACTATTGAGAAAGAATGATAGTCTAAGAAAAGTCAAAATGTCAATTGCGTGGGTATAAGACAACGGAATATACTAAAAGATTGTCCTCACATCGGTATGATTTACAAAATCATTATATGACAACGAAGCACACTAAAATATACGTTTACTTCAAACGATTGTCCTCACATCGGTATGATTTACAAAATCATGCAAAATCATTTTACAAGAATGATGACTAAAAGAAACCCAACTAAATTGAAGAAAAAGTGGCATACTATGGCAACCAAACTCCATTATTATTTAAAACCTTAGACAAATGTGTCAAAAAAATGAAGGGAAGCAAATCATTGAAGACATTAAAGCAACTGAAAAAAAGTAAAACAATTTTGTTACCTCAATAATCTGTGAGACTATCATCAATAGGCACCTTATCTTTCTTGTTTGTGTGTGTGAACATAAACACCTCCGCAATAGCAACGGGACGCCCTAGCACCTTCTCACGAAAAACAATTAACTCATCATTAGTACGAAGTTCTTTCTAATTTATTGATCGATTTTTTCGTTTCTGTTCTATTAGTAAAAAGTAGTAATCATAAATGACAAGTTTGTAACCCATTGTAATACCATGCACGCTTTTACATCATGGCTTGATCTTGATCCGCCGCGCATTTTGCCCACCGGAAGACCTCTTCTGAAATGCGACTCCTGTTTGATTTATTTGCAGTGGAAACTTGTTGGAGAAAATAGTGGAATTGAATTAAAGTGAATAAAAAATGATTTTATAATCATTTTATTCAGACGACTTTGCAAGCTTAATTTGATTATATTCTTGTATAGAATATATACAATGTTTTGATAATTTGAAAACTACGTAAGTCGTAGATGAATTCAGATTTAGAATCATTCAATTCGAGATCACAGTGAATGAGAAATTAACGCTTGAAGTCGGGTGTTTGAAAGAACTTTTGTTGGAAGTGGAAGTTGAAGAGTATTCAACTAAATCATGTACCACATTGGAAAAAGAGAGAAATGTTTTCCAAGTATATATGTGGGAAGAATGTTATATGTGGTATAAGCTCCTAGAAGAAGGAGAGATAGCGGGTTGGTTTTAGCAATGACGTTCGCTAAAATGGCCACACGCCGCGCGCGCGCCGCCGCCGCCCGCCCGAGCCCGTGCCCGTGCCGAGCCCGAGCCCGAGCCCGAGCCCGAGACCGTTGACCGTTGACCGTTGACCGTTGACCGTTTACCTTGACCTTGGTCTTGGGCTTTGGGCTTTGGGAATGGGTTATGTTAATTCATTTCTTCGAATCGATGAAACGGTATGAATCGATAATTAAAGCTTGATTCAGAGTTCATCTCCACCAAACCCTCTCCTATATACACTGACCTCCATATGGATTGAAGTTAGACACACATTGGAAATACAACACCGTAAAGCTTCATACATTCATATAGTTACGAAGAAGTTGCATACGAGTTTGAAGAAGAGATTCGAGCAAGCACTAGAAGAGTTCGTTGAAGGTTCGTGTAAGAAGTACCTCTATACGAATCAAGTAATCCGAGTTATCTGGGAGACAATTGGTTTTAAACCGGGTACACACGGACCAAATTTGTCTTAAGGACAGAGTGTCCTACTCGCCTCGGAGTTATTGTATCCACTTTTATTTTAGTATATTTCATTTTTCAATTGTAATTCGTTTTATTTTCAATAAAATTGTTGTTTAATTCGTGTTAATTATTTTAATTGCGCGCACGGGTTCCTACTACAACTTAAGACAAATTTCAGAACCGATGTTACGATTTTAACCGTCGCGTAATCGAAATTTTTATACAATTTCTACTCAATTTTTTCGAGTTTAGACGAATTAAATAAACTTGTTTTAATCGAGATTCGATTACGATCACTCGGTTCGATCGGTTCGCTCGTTCATTGAACATTTGACTCTTAATCTGAACGGTTCAGTCTACTTCTGAAACTTCAGCTCGTTTTATAATTTAGTTAAATCTTCCTTTTTGGTATTGATTTCTGGTAAAATCGGTCCACTTCCTTTTTGGTATCGATTTCTGGTAAAATCGGTCCACTACCTTTTTGGTATCGATTTCTGGTAAAATCGGTCCACTTCCTTTTTGGTATCGATTTCTGGTAAAATCGGTCCACTTCCTTTTTGGTATCGATTTCGCAAAATCGGTCCACCTCCTTTGGTGTTTTCTGGTAAAAACTACCACGTTAAAACAAGATTGAAATACAAACATTGTTGGAGAATCGAGTTGAAACAAACTCGAGCTTGTTCTGACGAGTCAAAACAATCTTCAAATTGTTTTCTTTGGGTGAAAAACCTACGTGTTGTATTATCAGTTATTCTTTTCTGATAAAAGTTTATCTTACGTTTGTGAGCGTAAATGGAATTTTATAATCGGATGACTTCTATTGGTGCGCCAATTCGAGAGAAAGCTCCTGTGTTGCGGGAAGTGATGTGGTTTTAAAACAGTCAAAATTGAGCCTGACAGAGACCTCGATGAAGAGACATATGATTGGTGTGTAGACTTTGGAGCTACTCAACATATGTGTGCGAACAAATCTTTGTTCGGGGATACCAGGAAATTCAAGAAAATGTTTTCATGGCAAATTTAACAACGTCCGAAATTGTCGGATATGGGAATATCACGTTAAATTTAAAGAATGGAAACTATCGGTTATCCGAAATGTTTTGCATGTGCCGGACCTCGGTAGAAATTATATTTACGGTCCTCGGCTAACTCGTCGGGTTACAAGTTAGAATTTGTTGCAAACAAATTCACACTTTCTCGTAATGGATTGGTAGTTGGCGAAGGCACTCGTCGATAGATTATTTTTATGGACCTTCGTATTGTAAAATAAAATTTGAATAATTTTATGTTTACATAAAAGTGATTGTTGGGTATGCATGAGCAATCTTTTGACTATTGTACCTAAATTAAATGTGCCGCTGAGGCTAATAAAAATGCATCTACTTCTGCGTACTTGATTGAGTCTTGTACTTTATGGCATAATCGTTTAGGACACGTTAATAATAAATCAATTCAAAGAATGATGAATTTGGATTTTTACCTAAACTAAAAGTTAATCAAACGAAAAATGCCAAGTCCGTGTTGAAGCTAAAATGACTAAAGCGCCGTTTCCATCCGTGGAAAGAAAACAGAACCGTTAGAATTAATTCACACCGATTTGTGTGACTTAAAGTTTGTGCAATCGAGAGGCGGTAAAAAGTATTTTGTAACTTTTATCGATGATTGTACAAGGTAATGTTATGTATATTTGCTAAGTAGCAAAGATGAGGCTATCGAGGCATTCAAAAATTATAAGAATGAAGTTGAGAATCAACTTAGCGATTTAATCAAGAAGGTTCGTAGTGATAGAGGTGGAGAGTATGAATCGCCATTTGAAAGAATATGTCTAGATTCGGGCATTATTCATCAAACTATCGCTCCATATGCACCTCAATCTAACGGAATTGTTGAACGCAACTCGAAAGAGATGATGAATGTTTGTGTTGATTAGTTCAGGTTACCTCGTAACTTGCTGGGAGGCCCTTCTCTCCGCCAATACAATTCTCAACAGATTCCGTCTAAAAGATGGATAAAACTCCATATGAGATGTGGAAAGGCCACAAACCAAGTTATAAATACTTGAAAGTGTGGGGTGTTTAGCAAAGGTGGAAGTCCCTAAGCCTAAACAGATTAAGATTAGGCCAAAAACGATAGATTGCATATTTATTGGGTATGCTCATAATGAAGAGTGCATATAGATTTCTTGTGCACAAATCGACAATCTCGATGTGCATGTAAACACAAGTCATGGAGTCAAGAAATGCGGTGTTTTTGAGGATGTTTTTCTACATAAAGAAAGACACAATGAAGACTCAAATAAGAGAGTACACGAAAATGTGGGGGATAGTACTCCAGAAAACGAGGAAGTGGAACCTCGAAGGAGTAAGAGGGCTAGGACTTCAACGTCTTTTGGGCCAGATTTTCTAACCTACATGGTAGAAAATACTCCAAGGACATATGCCGAGGCTATGTCTAATCCAGAAGCACCTTTCTGGAAAGAAGCTATTAATAGTGAAATAGATTCTATTATGCAAAATCACACTTGGGAATTGGTTGACATTCCACCGGGAAGTAAAGCACTCGGGTGTAAGTGGATTTTCAAAAAAGAAGCTTAAAGGCGATGGATCTATTGATAAGTATAAGGCCAGGTTGGTAGCCAAGGGTTATCGACAAAAGGAAGGTCTTGACTTCTTTGATACTTATTCACCAGTAACGAGAATCACTTCTATAAGGGTTCTTATTGCTCTTGCTTGCATCTATAACTTGAGATCCATCAAATGGATGTTAAAAGCGCATTTCTAAATGGTGAATTAGAAGAAGAGATATACATGGAACAACCCGAGGGGTTTGTGGTTCCAGGCAAGAGCACAAGGTGTGTAGACTCGTTAAGTCTTTGTATGGATGAACAGGCACCCAAACAATGGCATCTAAAGTTTGATCAAACTATGCTATCTAATGGGTTTAAAATTAACGAGTGTGACAAATGCGTCTACATCAAACAAACACCTAATGCTTATGTGTTAGTGTGTTTATATGTTGATGATATGCTGATTATGGGAAGTACTCATGATATCATCATGAATACCAAAAAGTTGCTGACACGCAATTTTGATATGAAGGATATGGGACAAGCAGATGTAATTTTGGGGATTAAAATCTCCAGAATATCTGAGGGACTAGTATTATCACAGTCTCACTACATTGAATCCGTTCGAGGAGATTCAATGTTTTTGATGAAAGTCCTATGAAAACACCCATTGACTTAAGTCTTCACTTGGTCAAAAATAAGGGTGAGCTGTGTCTCATTGAAATATTCACAGATTATAGGGTGTCTAATGTACATAACCAACTGTACTAGACACGATGTTGCGTGTCTTTGTGAACAAAGCGGAGCAGTTTACAAGTAATCAGTGAGGATCATTGGAAAGCGCTGATGAGAGTACTCGTGTACTTGAAATATACAATGAACTGGGATTACGTTACACAAGATATCCAAAGCAGATATTAGAAGGATATGTGATGCAAAGCGGATTTACGATTCTAAAGAGTCAAAATCCACAACTGGATATATCTTTATGATTGGTGGTGCTGCGGTGTCTGGAAGTCCACAAAGCGAGACATGCATATCTCGTTCCACAATGGAAGCCGAGTTTATTGCTTTGGACAAAGGCGGGGGGAAGAAGCGAGTGGCTTCAAATTTCCTAGAGGACATTCCTTGTTGGACAAAACCGATTGCTCTATTAGCATACACGGTGATAGTCAATCGGCTATACACCGAGCACAAAATAGTATGTATAATGGTAAGTCACAGACATATACGTCGACGACATAATACCGTTAAACACTTGATCTCTAGTGGTGTGATTTCCATCGATTATGTAAAATCGAAGGAGAATCTTGCGGATCCGCTTACTAAAGGTTTACCAGAGATCGATGTCAATTTTGACACTCGGAATGGGACTTAAGCCTATTGAAAGTTAAGTTTTGTAATGGTAACCCTACCATGTTGACTGGAGATCCCAAGATCTTGGTTCAAGGGGACAACTAAGTTATGGTTGTCGATGAACACTTTCCCATTCCGTGAATAAAAGTGTTGTCTGCCAGAGTGTGAAGGTTAAGTGAAAACTTTTAATGATTCCTATAACTTGATTAAATTCGAGTGGGGTATGGCGAGAATACTCTTGATAGGAGGTCACCTATGTAAGTGCGAAGTGGGGCGCTTTATGAGAATTCAGTGGCTAGAATTTCTAAAGCACTTTCTCAAACCAGGTGTGATTCAGGGCCAAAATGAATCGGTCATGAGAACCAAGTACAAGTGCTAGGGAAATATTGTGTGAGTGCTATTGTGCGGTTCTACACTAAAGGTCGAACAGATTCAAGACTTAAGTTCACCGATTAGCCGAGTAGATCCGATAGTACTTCACTAGAGGCGAGTTCAAAGCCGTAAGCTACCTCTCCCGATGCAATGTTTTTTTGTCGAATCTCTCTTGGTCTGCATTTGCATTAATTTCCATTCATGATTGTTGGAGAAAATAGTGGAATTGAATTAAAGTGAATAAAAATGATTTTATAATCATTTTATTTGCACGACTTTGCAAGCTTAATTTGATTATATTCTTGTATAGAATATATACAATGTTTTGATAATTCGAAAACTACGTAAGTCGTAGATGAATTCAGGATTTAGAATCATTCAATTCGAGTACGAGTGAATGAGAAATTAACGCTTGAAGTCGGGTGTTTGAAAAAACTTTTGTTGGAAGTGGAAGTTGAAGAGTATTCAACTAAAGCTGTACCACATTGGAAAAAGAGAAATGTTTTCCAAAGATATATGAGGAAGAATGTTATATGTGGTATAAGCTCCAGAAGAAGGAGAGATAGCGGGTTGGTTTTAGCGAATGACGTTTCGCTAAAATGGCCACACGCGCAGCGCCGCCGCCCGCCCGCCCGAGCCCGAGCCGAGACCGTTGACCGTTGACCGCTTACCTTGACCTTGGTCTTGGGCTTTGGGCTTTGGGAATGGGCCTTCGGGCTGAGGCCCTAGGCCCAGCTTCGTGTTAAACTTTTATACAAAAGTTAATTGGGCTTGGTCCGGTTCATAAACATTACGATTGAGTGAAGATTGATTGAAGAGTTCATTTCGGTTCGGTTATCAACATAGTTCATTTCGGTTCAAAGAATAATTAATGGGTTAATTCAATGCTTTGAGCAATTTGAGATGATAATCTTGATGAGTTATGTTAATTCATTCTTTCGAACTCGATGAAACGGTATGAATCGATAATTAAAGCTTGATTCGAGTTCATCTCAAACCTGACCCTCTCTATATATAGCCTCCATATGGATTGAAGTTAGACACACATTGGAAATACAACACCAGAAAGCTTCATACATTCATATAGTTCTGAAGAAGTTGCATACGAGTTTGAAGAAGAGATTCTGAGCACTAGAAGAGTTCGTTGAAGGTTCGTGTAAGAAGTACCTCTATACGAATCAGTAATCCGAGTTATCCTGGGAGACAATTGGTTTTAACCGGGGTACACACCGGACCAAATTTGTCTTAAGGACAGAGTGTCCTACTCGTCTCGGAGTTATTGTATCCACTTTTATTTTAGTATATTTCATTTTTCAATTGTAATTCGTTTTATTTTCAATAAAATTGTTGTTTAATTCGTGTTAATTATTTTAATTGCGTACGGGTTCCTACAAAACTTTCATAAAATCTTCAGATTCCCAATACTCAAGCAACTTTTCAAACACTGTTACAGGTATCCACGCAGGAATCTTTTCCATTGTAGCATAGCATGTACGAACCGTGAACGAGATATCTTTTAACCTCTCACCACACCGCTTTTTCAAATAATGATCGACAAGGCCCTCGTCGCCCTTAGAAATGGACCAATGTGATCGCACGAACAAAAATGCAGCATCAATTAAGTATTGATAAGCATTTCTAAATACAATTCAAAATTACAAAAACTTATTCTCACATATGTACCTTGAAGTCATCCCACCATATCTCGGCGTACATTAGATGGAACATGAGAGAATTTTGGCCACGCTCCATCAAACTTTTTCTTAATCACTTGGCCGATGATATTGGTAGGCCTTTTATCTCGAGGTATGAAGCTATTTTTGAAACGAAAAATGTCAACATAAGCCTTGAAACACTATCATATATTTTGGTCTATGAATAATGTATATATTTGTCATTTATGAGTACACATAATAAATATATTTAGTCATTTATGAGTACACGCAATAAATATATGTCAAAATAATGTACTTGTACTTTATCGGCCATTCTTGACAGACAATGAAGTTTTGGTAAATGAAGAAGTTGGTAAAGTAGAAGCAGATTGACGTAGTGATTTAGATCGAGGTTGTGATTGGATGTCCACATTATCTCCACTATCAGTACCCGGTGAATCACCATGACCCAGTGTTGTTAGTCCAATAGTAGGAAGTGGCGTATGTAGAAATGCAGAGTCATGCTGATGGGAATGTGTTTGGGCTCCTTGTGGGGAGGATGAAGACAACGGTTGAGTGGCAGGTGATGTAGTATGAGATGGATGTCCCTGAGATGACAGTGAAGTAGTAGGACCTACATTACGTTGACGCTTCCCTTGCAAAAGTGCTAAAATATCTTGAGAAGTGTTTTCATGGCCTTTGCGCTTATTCTCTTTCCCAACCATGATTTCACCTACATAAACTACTTAAAGCATATAGCCACGTAGAAGTTACATAATAAAGAACAAAATCAACAACTAATTAAGTTCGTTAAAAATCTCTAATAGACTTAGTTACGATTCATTGAATAAGCCGACTACGGAAAATGCATTAGTTAGATACAGCAACAACCCAAAAATCAACTTGAAAAAAAAGCATACAACAAAAAAAAAACATCATGGCAAATTCATATTCTACAAAATCAAATGAAATCCAGTTGGTTCCTTAATACAGTAGTTTATCATACAAATAAGCCCATAAAGTGAAACATATTCATCACAATCAAATATCATCATCGTCCGATGGTTCTTCATCGGTGCTTCCTTCATCAATTTCATCCTCATTTTCTGAATCTTGCCACAAATTGTTCACTTCATCCTCCATATGTTGTCTCACTGGATCAGTGGATACGTCAACAAAACGCCCAGAAGTATCATTTAAAGGGTCATTTATCTCATCTTCATCAACTAGAAATGAAGTCAATTCTGGCGTATCATCTTGATATGGTGCATCAACGATGTCCATATCAAATTGGCCACGTGCTTTTATCGGAATAGCTGCTTGCCAATCATGACATGCCCTAGTAGTTGAGGGATATGGACAATAATAAACTTGACAAACTTGCTCAGGAAAAGCAAATGGCTCTTTGTTATTTCGACGCCATTTCTTTGCGAGATTTACATCAACCAAAGTACTAAATTTATGATGTCTTCGAACACCATCAATAGGATCAAACCACTCACACTTGAATAAAACAATGGTAGAGTTTGTGGACCCCATAAGTCAGTTCTATAACTTCAATCAATTGGCCATAATAGTCCAAAGCCCATGCCCGCCCACATGGTTCCCTATAACAAGCACACCACAATTATACATGCTTTTTGACTATTATGGTTTATAGTATGAAAAACAAATCCATTCGCATCGCAAGCATCATATGATGTTACAATCCTTTTTGGCCCGAAGTGCGATGTCACGTGCATATGCATCGATATTAAGTTTTCCGGATTTTGAACCTATAAAACCAATAAAACAAAGTGCAAACTTTGTTTAGTATATGTAAAGTATGTTGTAAATTTTTTGTTGAGAAAATGATGTTGTAGACCTCAAAATGTGTATACTCACATAAGAGGAAAACCATGATGCATACTTTGACTCAAGCATGCGATTCTTCGTTGAATCATCCATCATTGTATGTTGTGTTTGCATATTCGCCTGTAATTTTCTGTGGAGATAAATCATGATTAACCGATGATATGCATACTACATTATATTGATTTCTTATGCAATTTGATTCAAGTACAGTAAACATACTCTTGGTAACACTCCAACATCTGTGTGTTAAGCAACACAAATAAATGGGTCGCATCATACTCGATTGCTCCATAAACCGTTGCTTTGGCTTCTTGCGGTAAGGTCGAACGGATGGTTGTAGAGTATCAACTTCCGGGGAGTTCTTCTTGAAGTAATATGAGCAAAAGGTCGATGTTTCCTCAAGAATATAGTCTTCTATGATTGAGCCCTCCACCCGGTTTTTGTTTTTCACCTTCATTTTCAAATGATACAAAAATCTCTCAAATGGGAACATCCAACGACATCGCACGGGCCACTCCATTAGTGCCTCATGAGGCATATGAATAGGTAGGTGCTCCATAATGTCAAAAAAAGATGGTGGGAATATTTGTTCCAAGTTGCAGATTAGCAATGGCATTTGCTCTTTTATTCTCTTGATATTCTCCGTCGTAAGAACTGGAGATGTGAGCTCTTTGAAAAATATGCTCAGCTCAGCAAGTGAACTCCATACACTCTCTGGAAGGACTTCACGAAATGCCACTGGGAGAAGACGCAACATGAACACATGACAATCATGGCTTTTCATCCCATGCAATGTCAATGCTTTCAGATCAACACATCGAGACAAATTAGAACAGTATCCATCCGGATGTTAGGAAATCACTAGTTTAACGCAGCGGAATTTAAAATTTGATTTCCTTTTCTAGATCGTTCTTCGTTTAATGCAATAAACACGTTAAGTAGTTTGACGGTTATACCTTAGATGATCTACAAGATCGCCGCTTTGACCGCCAACGGAGAGTAGTTCAACGCGCAAGCCGCCCACGCGTCCGGCCTCTATCGCTAATCCACACGAACCCCTCGCCGGAATCCTCCTTGATTGCTATCGGAAAAACTCCGCCGCTAGATCGACCTTTTCTTCCTCACAAACTCACTATGGAGAGCTCTCTATTTTACACAAGAATTATGAACTCTTGCAATTGTGTTGTACAAAAGAGCTTGACACCCACCTCCTATATATAGTGGTTGGGCGCCCATATGGTGTGTGAGGAGAAGAAAACTTTTTTCCACTAAAATAAAGAAAATCTTCTAGATTGATTTATCTCTTTAATTATAATTTATTTTGCCAATATCATATATTGATTATAATTATCTTATTACCATAAATCTATTTTTCAAAATCAATTAATATCTTATATTAATATTATGGTAATCTTATTAATTAAAGTGCACAATCCAAGTGTATCTTGTACACTCAAAAGTGGCGCCCATATCCCAAAAGATTGACTTCGGAATATTCTTTAATTAATCTAATTTATGTATATAATTAATATCTTGTATTTTATTTATTCATAATAAATAAATACCACCATATTAATTTACCACTATAACCTTTATAGTCTGAGATAAACTTTCCTTATTTGGTTATCAACTATAACCGCATTTTAATCCGACTCGATGTTCATATGTGTGTGACCCGATAGGCTTCGAATATGTTGGCCGTAGACACAAAGTGCATTTTACCAAAATGCCCTTCATACCTAACGATCACGGGATAGCGTCTAGCAACACACCGTGACCCCAATCATCGGAAGAGTCAAAAGCAATGACTACTACCTTTCATGTGAAGCGATTTCGCGTGTAACTTACAATCCTATCGCTATAATAATATCCATACGATCGTATCTCGAGTGTCAATACATTGACGATCGTATCTTATAATCTGGATATCATGCTCTCTCGAATAACACATTTACTCCCACTTTGCAAAGATTCTCGAGAGCTAGACATTCCTTATAAGAAGGCCATTTCGGATATTCAATCCCAATCATAGGATACGCGATTCCCGGACGACCAATCATGTATACTCCGTGATGCTTCAATATCATACCCAATCACTACCGCATGATCGCCCCGTGGTTAGGAGAAATCTCAATAGTGTCAAAGCATGACAATCCACACCGTGATGCCATGAAGACTCGGTCAAAAGGATAATTACACAACCGCCACATAGTGTGACACTTAATGTAAGTGGGTCGGGCCTAACGACGCATTCTCTAATACACGCCCACGCATACCCAAGTGTCTCTACACTTCGATAGAGCGAGATCTATCCCTACCTTCTAAAAGATAGAAGACATCCAATACGTGCTAGTCTCGATTATACTATCAATGTCCCATTTGATAATATGTAAGACTAGAGACATTTAAGTACCAACCTTGTTATAGTGATTAGAGATCTCATCAACCATAATCACTATCATGGTTTCTCTATCACAGATTGATACTAGGGACGTTACTATATATATACAACAAATAATATGAAGATAAACAATATATAATAACATAAGTGCTTTTATTAATCATAATAAAGTTATTACATGAACTAAATAGATCAGAATGACCCGACCCGGTCGGATCCGGTCCGACCCGATTGGGTTTAGGACACCTTTCCAACAATCTCCCACTTGGCCTAAAGCCAATCACCCATATGCCTAAGCCCGTGCAAGTGAACATGTTTCTCATGCTTAGCTTGAGACAATGCCTTGGTTAACGGATCGGCTATGTTATCATCCGTGTGGACTTTCTCTATCTTTACATCTCCTCTATCTACTATCTCTCTAATCAAGTGATAGTGCCGTAGCATATGTTTGGACTTCGATGAGACCTTGGTTCCTTTGATCGAGATATCGCTCCATTATTATCACAAAGATGCAGGTATCGGACCTTCAATGGAGGAACCACACCAAGTTCAAGAATGAACTTCTTCATCCAAATCGCTTCTTTGCCGCCTCCGAGGTCGCTATGTATTCGGCTTCCGTTGTAGAATCTGCAGTAGTCTCCTCGCTGGAACTCTTCCACCATCGCTCCGCCGTTAAGCGTGAAAACAAATCCAGATTGTGACTTAAAGTCATCCTTGTCGCTTGGAAACCGCATCCGTGTAACCTCGTAATACTAAATCATCATTCCCGAAAACCAGGAACATATCCCTAGTACGCCTCAAGTACTTAAGGATATTTTGACAAACAATCCAAAGTGACCATCACCTGGATTGGACCGGGTACCTACTAGTCATACTAAGAGGGTACGAGACGCCTGGTCTTGTGCATAACATGGCATACATGATAGACCCAATTGCCGAAGCATAAGGGACTTTACTCATTTGTGCCCTTTCCTCCTCTGTCTTAGGACTCATTCCTTCGACAGTAGACCCCATGTGACATGGGCAAGCAATCCTTTCTTGATCGCTCCATGTCGAATCTCTTCAAAGATCTTGTCTATGTAGGTGGGATGCGATGGACCAAGCAACCTTTTAGATCTATCTCTATAGATCTTTATTCCCGAGAATATAGGTCGCCTCACCCAAGTCCTTCATAGAGAAGTTCTTGGATAACCAAGCTTTGACTGATTGTAACATAGGCACATCATTTCCTATGAGCGAGATGTCATCCACATAAAGCACTAAGAACACAATGGCACTCCCACTAACCTTCTTGTAAACACAGTGGCTCATCTTCGTTCTTGATGAAATCAAACTGTTTGATTATCTCATCAAAGCGAAGATTCCAACTCCGAGAAGCTTGCTTTAGTCCATAAATGGATCTTTGCGGTTTACACACCATCCTGGCGTCATTGGTTGTGAAACCTCAGTCGTGTCATATACACTTCCTCAGATGAGTTCCCGTTAAGGAAAGTTGTTTTCACATCCATCCGCCAGATTTCGTAATCATGGTATGTCGCAATAGCAAGCAAAATTCTAATGGATTTTAACATGGCAACAAAGTAAAAGGTTTCGCCATAGTCAACTCCTTGTCTTTGCTTATATCCTTTTGCCACCAACCTAGCCTTGTAGGTAGTCACGTTATCGTCCATGTCGGTCTTTCTCTTAAAGACCCATTTACACCCTATGGGAACTATTCCCTCAGGTGGATCAACTAAGTTCCAAACTTGGTTGTCTTTCATGGATTCCATTTCGTAATTCATGGCTTCCACCACTTCTCTTTGTCATGCCTTAATAGCACTTCCTCATAAGTTCTAGGGTCCTCATCTTCCATGAGATACACGCCAGATACCTTTCGTGTTCACGGCGTTCCTCGGTGGATCTTCGAGGTGCTAGTGTGTCCACGGTAGAGGCCGGTGTCACACCTATGTGTGGCAAGTCCTCTACTTCCATCAACCGACTATTATCCGTAAGTGGTTCTCGAATTTCTTCAAGATCAATTTTACTCCCACCGACCCTATCCGAATAAACTCTTTCTCCGAAAGTGGCGACCCCGGCAACAAACACCTTTGTTCCTCAGATGGTAAAATTGGTATCCTCTAGTTTCTCTAGATAACCCAAAAATAGACATTTGTCGATCTAGCTTCTAATTTATCGGGCATCATCCTCTTCACATAAGTCGGACAACCCCAAGGTTTAAGATAGGCTAGACTCGGTTTCTCTTATGCCATACCTCGTATGGTGTGGATTCAACCGTCTTTGATGGAACTCGGTTCGAGTGTATAGGATGCGGTTTTAGAGCGCACTTCAAAACGATTTTGGAAGAACTGCGTAGCTCATCATGGATCGTACCATGTCTAACAAAGTACGGTTCCTCCTCTCAGAAATGCCATTCATTTGAGGCGTCCCTGGAGGGGTCCATTCAGGTAGAATCCCATTCTCCTTTAAATAACTTTGAAACTCTCCATCTAGGTATTCTCCACCTCGATCGGATCGAAGTGTTTTGATTTCTTTACCCAGCTGTTTCTCCACTTCGCTTCTGAATTCTTTGAACTTTTCGAAGGCTTCAGACTTGTACTTCATTAAGTATATATAACCATAGCGAGAATGGTCATCAGTGAAAGTGATAAAATAAGAGTATCCTCCTTTGGCTTGAATCGACATTGGGCCACACACATCAGTATGTATGAGCTCAAGCAATTCATTGGATCTTATCCCTTTGCCACTAAAAGGTGACTTTGTCATCTTGCCAAGTAAACAAGCTTTGCATGTATCAAACGATTCGTAATCGAATTGATCCAACATTCCATCTTTATGGAGTTTGGAAATACGATTCTTATTTATATGGCCAAGTCTACAATGCCATAAGTAGGATTCATTCAAGTCATTTGTTTTGGCTTTCTTGTTATTTATATTAGTACGCGTCAACATTCATATCTAATATGTAGAGACCATTGCTAAGTATGCCAAGACCATAAAAGATTCCATCACGTGAAAAGAACAACATTTATTCTCAAACGTAAAAGAAAATCCATCAACATCTAATGCAGAAATAGAAATAATGCTCTTCGTAAGAAAGCAGGAACAAAATAATGATTATTGAGTTCTAAGTACTAGCCCAATCGGGCAATGAAAGAAAATAAACTCCTACGGCCAAGTAGCAGCAACACTTGCTCCATTTCCAACGCTGTAGGTCCACCTCTCCTTTCCTCAGATCTCTAGTTCTTCTTAGTGCTCGCATATTCGTACAAATATGAGAACCACAACCATGATCTAATACCCAAAGTGGTTAGACTTAGAAGAAGTAATGTTGATCTCAATCATAAATATACACTCAAGTCGAAGCATCGAATGCTTCTTCTTGGTACTCAAGAAGCCCTTGCGTTTCTCCTCCAATGTCCGGTCTCACCGCATTGGAAGCAAGCATCCTTGGATTTGTCTTTTGCTATCTTAGGCGTTGGCTTAGGTGCACCTTCGCCTTCTTGGACTTTTTCGGGCTTTTGCCTTGCCCTTGCTCGAAGTGACCAAAGAACACTTGCTTTTCCCTTCCTACAAAGTGCCTTCAGCTAGATTTTCAACATGTTCAATAACTCCGCTAGTGGAGCAATCTATCTTGTTCATGTGATAGTTCATCACAAATGCGAGAATGAGTCGTAGAGATTGCGAGAATCAAGTCAATACTCAACTCGCTCCAACTTGTGGCCCGGCTTCCCAAGCCTCTCTATGTACCCGATCATTTTAAGCACGTGTGACCCCACAAAGATCCCAGATGCCATCTTACAACTAAATAGGGCCTTCGAGACCTCGCACTCTCAAAGGCGAGACCGAGAAGCGTAAAGTTCCTTCAGGTGGACCATGATAGAGTAGGCGTCCATAGACTCATGTTGTTTCGCAATTCCGTGTCATAGAAGCAAGCATGATACATGTAGCATCAAGATCTTGTCGAGCGATTGCTTGTTGTACTTTCGACAACATCTGCGGCGAACCCTCGGCGGGCTTTTCCGGTAGGGCCTCGTCAAGACATAGCCAATCTTCTCGTGCCTCAAAACGATTTTGAGGTTTCTTTCCCAATCGAGAAAATTAGTTTTCGTCAAGCTTGTTATCGATGATAAAACGAAGGTTCAATTTGTTTGACATTTTCTACAACAATAAATAAAAGATAGAATAAGTAAAAGCTCATGTATAAAAACCCTAAATTTGCACTTAAAATTTTTAAGGTTTTACTCCCACTAGCCAACTATTCCTATTGACTTTCAAGAATTTAATTAATTCTTTAGTGGTGGGATCCCATCTAGTTACCTCGATTCCGGCGAGGCCGATCAACCGAGATAATTTCGACGGTAGGTACTCTTGCCAATCGCATCGCATGCGACTCCAAAGTGGTTGACTAGTCAACTCTTTGACGTTCACATCTCTATGTGATAGCCAACCCCTTGTCTCTAAAATCGACGGTCTGACGAGGCCAATCACCGCAAGATTCGGTCGAGTCGTAACCCAATATTCATGAGATCTCGTGAACGATCATATCTCAATAATAACGATATACCCGTGGTAGGTCAACTCCCGACGAGGCCGATCGATTGGATCCGAACAAGGGCTCTTCACCGTCATTATAATATTGGGAGACAATTTTGGCTCGATTTTTTAGCGTGGGAATAATTTTAATTAATTCACTTAATTAATTTGGTTTAATTATGGTCTCATCTACTATGTGCATATTACTACGATATCATATAAAGTAAAACATACACAACATTCCGCGCATAAAATAACCGGTATGATCATGGACTTTTTCTGAGTGCGGTTTCGAATACAAACCGATTTAAACCGCGGGTCACAAACTAAGGGTATCTGCAACCTCCAATAGGATCTTTATTCTTTGACGCCAATGGGTTCTTTATTTCTCCTTGGTCTCGAACTTCTTGCTCCATTCTTGTTACATAATAAATAATTACACCCGCCGCACACGGGGGAACTCGAGGAATGGGATAAATGCAAAAGTAAACTAGGTCACGTTCTTCATAACGACCTCAGACAATTTTCAAAAACAACATAAAGAAAACATTCCCATCTATCCTATTGGTCGAGTCCACGATCAATCGGGTCCATATAATCACATTATATCTACTATCTAATCCATACAATTTTATCTTATGAAAAAGATTAAATTCCAATTTTAACTACTACTACTCATGCGTCTTTATTTTATCACGTCAAATAATTAAATAACTTTTAATTAATTATATGACTTAACCGAAAATTAAAATTAACATTTAATTTTAAATCGATTTCAATTTTAATTAAATTTGAACTATTCAAAATAAAATTAAAATTATAAAGTCTCCTATTTGTTTCATTTCCAATACTAAATTTAGCTTAGGCCTGGCCACTTTCCAAAATCAAAATTTTGGAAGTGGCTGCCAGCTAAGCTGTCAAATCAAATATTTGAAAGGGCTCAAGCTCTACTCCAAATCAAATATTTGGAAAGGCCAAATTATTTTAGTCTAGGCTCAGCCACTTTCCAAAATCAAAATTTTGGAAGGGTTTCAAAGCTCAGCCTATTCCAAATCAAATATTTGGAAAGGGCCTAAGCCTACTCCAAATCAAATGTTTGGAAAGGCCAAATAATTTTGGTTTAGGCCTGGCCACTTTCCAAAATCAAAATTTTGGAAGTGGCCTAGGCCTAGGCCTATTCCAAATCAAATATTTGGAAAGGGCCTAGGCCTATTCCAAATCAAAATTTGGAAAGGCCAATGTCCTACATGGTTTCCCAATGGTCCAAACTATTTGAACCATCGGTTGGCCATATGACACAACTAAACAAACGAGATATCTATGCACAATAAAATATCACAAAACAAAAAGGGTTGATCTCCCCAATGGAAGAGAGAGCCGACCGGACGACGACCGAAGGCCACACCGCCGCCGCCGCCGCCGCCGCCGAGGGATGGGGGCGCCGCCAGTCGGCCGACCCCCATGAACCCTATTTTTTTTTTTTTTTTTTGTTTTAACGTTTCGCGATTTAAATCTTGCATCTATCGATTAAATACTACGCATTTAAATTATGCTTATTGCTTAAGCTCAAGTCCGCTCCGATACCACCTTTGTTAGAAATCACTAGTTTAACGCAGAAATATGAATTTAAAATTTGATTTCCTTTTCTAGATCGTTCTTCGTTTAATGCAATAAACACGTTAAGTAGTTTGACGGTTATACCTTAGATGATCTACAAGATCGTCGCTTTGACCGCCAACGGAGAGTAGTTCAACGCGCAAGCCGCCCCACGCGTCCGGCCTCTATCGCTAATCCACACGAACCCCTCGCCGGAATCCTCCTGGATTGCTATCGGAAAAACTCCGGTCGCTAGACGGGACCTTTTCTTCCTCACAAACTCACCATGGAGAGCTCTCTATTTTACACAAGAATTATGAACTCTTGCAATTGTGTTGTACAAAAGAGCTTGACACCCACCTCTATATATATAGTGGTTGGGGCGCCCATACGTATGGTGTGGAGGAGAAAAACCTTTTTCCAATAAAATAAAGAAAATCTTTAGATTGATTTATCTCTTTAATTATAATTTATTTTGCCAATATCATATATTGATTATAATTATCTTATTACCATAAATCTATTTTTCAAAATCAATTAATATCTTATATTAATATTATGGTAATCTTATTAATTAAAGTGCACAATCCAAGTGTATCTTGTACACTCAAAAGTGGCGCCCATATCCCAAAAAGATTGACTTCGGAATATTCTTTAATTAATCTAATTTATGTATATAATTAATATCTTGTATTTTATTTATTCATAATAAATAAATACCACCATATTAATTTACCACTATAACCTTTATAGTCAGAGATAAACTTTCCTTATTTGGTTATCAACTATAACCGCATTTTAATCCGACTCGATGTTCATATGTGTGTGACCCGATAGGCTTCCGAATATGTTGGTCGTAGACACAAAGTGCATTTTACCAAAATGCCCTTCATACCTAACGATCACGGGATAGCGTCTAGCAACACACCGTGACCCCAATCATCGGAAGAGTCAAAAGCAATGACTACTACCTTTCATGTGAAGCGTTATCGTGTAACTTACAATCCTATCGCTGTAATAATATCCATACGATCGTATCTCGAGTGTCAATACATTGACGATCGTATCTTATAATCTGGATATCATGCTCTCTCGGAATAACACATTTACTCCCACTTTGCAAAGATTCTCGAGAGCTAGACATTCCTTATAAGAAGGCCATTTCGGATATTCAATCCCAATCATAGGATACGCGATTCCCGGACGACCAATCATGTATACTCCGCGATGCTTCAATATCATACCCAATCACTACCGCATGATCGCCCGTGGTTAGGAGAAATCTCAATAGTGTCAAAGCATGACAATCCACACCGTGATGCCATGAAGACTCGGTCAAAAAGGATAATTACACAACCGCCACATAGTGTGACACTTAATGTAAGTGGGTCGGGCCTAACGACGCATTCTCTAATACACGCCCACGTCACGGTCCAAGTGTCTACACTTCGATAGACGAGATCTATCCCTACCTTCTAAAAGATAGAAGACATCCAATACGTGCTGATCGATTATACTATCAATGTCCCATTTGATAATATGTAAGACTAGAGACATTTAAGTACCAACCTTGTTATAGTGATTAGAGATCTCATCAACCATAATCACTATCATGGTTTCTCTATCACTGATTGATACTAGGGACGTTACTATATATATACAACAAATAATATGAAGATAAACAATATATAATAACATAAGTGCTTTTATTAATCATAATAAAGTTATTACATGAACTAAATAGACTGTAAATGACCCGACCCGGTCGGATCCGGTCCGACCCGATTGGGTTTAGGACACTTTTCCAACACCGGAAACCTTAACTTCTTAAGCCACTGCAAGACCACCACTTTTCGTTCCTTGTCTAACTCGTATCGTGCAAGTGGTTTTTTATTTTCATTAGGTCGGATGTGTAACTCCGGACGATTACAATACAATTTCAAGTCTTCCCTAGACGCACCATTATCTTTTGTCTTACCCTTGATGTCCATTACAGTGTAGAACACATTGCAAAACACGTTTCTGATGATGTGCATTGGATCCAAATTGTTTCTGATTCCATTTGTCTTCCAATATGGAAGTCGCCAGAATGGACTATTCTTCACCCAATTATGTGATTGCCCTTTACCGGGCAAGGCGAGTACTACTCCACCCGTGTCACACATCTTAGGTAAATCCTTCACTTGATCCCACACATCACCACCCGATCATACATGGAGGTGGAAGCTCTCTTTCGATCCACGTTATTGCGAAAGTTTTTCTTGTTATTCTATACCTATGACCAAGGGGCAAGAACTTTCGATGACAATCAAAGAAACAAACTTTTCGCCCGTTCTCCAAGCTAAATCCACCAGTTTACCCATGCAATAAGGACATGCCAATTTTCGGCCGTGCTCCATCAGACAACATAGCATATGCAGGATAATCACCGATTGTCCACATCAAAGTCGCTTTCAACATGAAATTTCGCTACGATATGCATCGTATGTCTCAACGCCTCATTCCACAAAAGTAGTAGCTCATCAATCAGTGGTTGCATATATATGTCAATCTTATGTTTCGGGTTTTCTGGTCCGGGAGCTAACAACGAAAGAAATATAAACGGCTTCTTCATGCACAACCAAGGAGGTAGATTGTATATTGTCACAAGAATAGGCCAACAAGAAAAATTCTTCCTGATTGGCCAAACGGTTGAAATCCATCGATACACGTGCCAAGCCTAACATTTCGAGGATCTGAGGAGAACTCTTTGTATTGTCGATCAAAATCTTTCCATGCCTCTGAATCAGATGGATGTGCCATTTTTCCTTCTTCTGAAGACCGTTCTGCATGCCACGTCATATTCTTTGCATTTTCCTCACAAGCGTACAATCGCTGCAAACGGGGTATCAATGGCAAGTAGTGCAGTCTCCGGAATGGCACATTATTTCCTTTCCCGGATGAGGTACGAGCCCTACTTTTATATCTAGGATGTTGGCAAAACTTACACTCATGTAAATTGGAGTCTTCCTTCCAGAACAACATGCAACCATTTGCACAAACATCAATTTTCTCATGAGGAAGAGCTAATGCTTTAACAAGCTTCTTCGCCTCGTAGAAGTTTTTAGGCATATCATGACTCTCAGGCAAGTTAGGCAGAATAATGTCCAAATGATCATTGAACAAACTTTGTGAAGCATTGTGTTTTGACTTCAAATTAAGTAGCTTGGCTGTTAAGGACAATACTGAATCATTGCTTCCTTGCCAAAGTTGCTTTTTAGCCGATTCCAATAATTTGAAGAACTCTTTAGCTTTTGGGTTTGGTTCCTCATCCACCGTTTCCATTTCTGGTACATTGAAAGATGGACCGGCTGCAGCATGTACCATTTCTATGAAAGAGTTAACATTCATGTCTAGTTGGTTATGAGTTGAAGTGTCCTCCATAACGTTTTGAGGCTCAACTACTTCTTCTTCACTATGGGAAGTCCATACATAATATCTCGGCATGAATCCCCATTTTAATAAAAGAAGTTTTACATCTTCTACATGTATGATACGCATGATATTGCACTTCTTACATGGACATCGAATCATATCCGGCGTCTCCGTATTTTCACAAGCAAAAGTCAAGAAAGCATCTACACCGTTAATGTACTCGATCTTCAACCCACTCCTAGGTGGTCGATGCCATTGATCATACATCCATGATCGCATCTCACTCATCTGTTAGAGCATTTTACGACGTTGGCCAGATTATTATACACAAATATTATTAACTGAAGCACTCATATTTTCACCAAGAAGCTAAATTAAAGATGGGGTTATAGTGAAGTGTTAGGCTTTAGTATAAAAAAGCTTGAGCAAGATGGGACTTTTCTATACTACTCCTTCCGTCCCATTTATTTTGTCGTTTGACTTTTTCAAGGCATTTTGACTAGCATATTTAATGTAAAAATTTTGGATTATTTAATGAGATTCAAAGTTTTAAATATGCTAGTCAAAATCTCTTTGAAAAGTCAAACAGACAAATAAAATGGGACGGAGGGAGTAACTATTACCATAAATAAGTAAAATGGGATTTTTCGTAGATCCCGTAACTCACGGGATTTGTAATAGATCCCCTAACTATGGGGTTTTGCGGTAGTACCCCTAACTACGGGATTTGTAATAGATCCCCTAACTACGGGTTTCTTGTAGTAGTACCCTAAATACACTCACCTTAAGCGCGATAAGCTTGTTCGTAAAGTTCGAACTTAGTAAGCACAATGACCTTCAACAAGACAAACCGCACAAAGCATTAGCATGATTAGTCACGGAACAGCCTAACTATTATGTGTAGCCAAAATAAAAGGAATAATCATGGTAGGCTAACAAAAAATAACATGGACACTAACTATTAGTGTCCATGTTACAAGTGGCTAACCGAGGAAAACATCTAAATGCAACCCTTAATTTGACCCCCCATTGATAATTGAATTCTGCAAAAGATATCACAATATGTAAAATATACTTGTCAAATGCTACATTCAAATCTTTGATTAAATATGTATACTATTTTTACAGAACTTGTTTGTCATAGTTTTGTGCCTTCATAGCCTCAGGAATGTATATCATCTTTGACTATCTTTGCTCACCACATAATTCATTTTGGTTGGCATATAGGTGGCTTTTAACAATAAAATTGGAAGACCAAGTGTCACTCTTGAAGGAGATATTTTTCAGCCTAGTGGACTTTTGACGGGTGGTAGCCAAAAGTAAGTCTTAGTTGCCCTCTTATTTTCCAATACCTCTGTATACTAGCTGATAAGAGCTTAAATGTAGTTTGACACTTTGACACCATTTTTTTTCCCTTCAGATGAATAAGGGAATGCTTTGAACCCTGGCTCTAGGACTCTCCGTTTTAAACGCATGTTTCTAAGTGTGTTCTTGCTATTGTAGGGGTGGTGGTGAACTCCTAAGGCAACTCCATACTTTGGCTGAGGCTGAATCTAAGCTTGCTGATCATCAATAACGCCTATCAGACATTGATATCAAGGTTGGTTCCTCTCTCACCCAACATGCTACAACTATTAATGAATGGTTGCATAAAAATTCAGTGCTTATACATTACATTCATGATAGTGTTTATGACCTAAAGGATTTGTATGCAAGATTATGTCACTTACTCAACATCACAGCAATTTATGGAGTAAGCTAACATATAAAACTGGAACGAAGAAACAGACAAATTTTAATACAAACCGATTCGAGTTAAGAGGAAATTAATTCCAAGTTTCCAACATAAAGATGATTAAGCACCTAAACAAATTCTGTTTACTTGATGATTAATTCCAACATAACCCGTATTGGTGCAAAAACAGAAAAATATCAAATTAATCATGGATTGATACAGCAAGAAATAAGGAAGACGATGCAGCAAAGAAGCATGAAATAAAAGTACTTCCCGATCCCGACTTACCGTGAAGGAGTAGAAGACGATGGGCGGCCGGAACGGAGACAATGGACGGCCACGAAACCAATTGATTCCATTATGCTATTGAAAGAACAGGTAGCAGCCAACTAGCCAAGCAGGTGAGGTGAAGCGACGGCGGCGGACTGAGAGTTGTGAGGGAGATCGGCGGTGAGTTAAGTCCGGAGGGGAGAGGGGAGAGGGGAGAGCGGCGGCCGGCGGAGTATTATGTTTAGGGTTTGAGGCTGAATGGAAATGGAATGGCTGTCTGTCGGGCGTCGGCTGAAGAATGATGATAATTGGGATATTTGTCTATATTTGTTATTTTATATTTATTATTTATTTATTTATATTATATATAATATAATATAAGTTATGAATAACACTAACGGCGTTCAGCATTTCGTGTCATTCGTTTAATAAACGAGCAGAAAACTCGCCGAGCTCGGCTCGATAAGCATAAATGAACGATTTCGAACGAGCTTAAACGAGCCGAGTTCGAGCCATGTTCGTGAACGTTCGATTCGCTTAATAAATTTCTAAATTGATGCCCACAATTTTATTTTTTTTTTGTTTTTCATTCTCTTCCTTCTCTCTTTATTATACATATATACTTTGTTTGTTTGGCAGAACTCAATATATACGTATATATATAAGCTTTATTTTGATTATAATAAATATCTAACTTTGCAACTCATATCTCCATAATTAATTTCAACACTTCATATCCCCAATGGTAACTCTCACTAATATAACGATCGATCGAGACAATGATCGATAATGATCTAACTCATTCGCCGATAATGAACCCCGAGATTCAAATCGATCTCTTAATAACGATCCCCGACTCTTAACTCTTCGCTCTATAACGATCCATCGAACATAGTTGATAGTACTTTCACAACGATCGATAACGACTCAATCATTTCGATAACGAATCCGAGATTCAAATCGATCATTTCGATAACGAACCACGATCGTTAACTCATTCGCCGATAACGATCGATCGAGCAATAGTAGATAGTACTATCACAATGATCGATAACGATTTAACTCATTCGCCGATAACGAACCCCGAGATTCAAAAGCGATCTCTTAATAACGATCCCCGACTCTTAACTCCTTCGCTCGATAACGATCGATCGAGACAATGATCGATAATGATCTAACTCATTCGCCGATAATGAACCCGAGATTCAAATCGATCTCTTAATAACGATCCCGACTCTTAACTCCTTCGCTTCTATAACGATCCATCGAGACATAGTTGATAGTACTTTCACAACGATCGGTAACGATGTAACTCAATTGCTTGATAACGAATCCGGAGATTCAAATCGATCGCTCGATAACGAACCACGACTGTTAACTCATTCGCTCGATAACGATCGATCGAGCCATAGTAGATAGTAATATCACAATTATCAATAACGATTTAACTCATTCATTCGATAACGAACCCCGAGATTCAAATCGATCTCTTAATAATGATCCCCGACGCTTAACTCCTTCGCCGATAACGATCCATCGAGACAATGATCGATAACGATGTAACTCATTCATTCGCCGATAACGAACCCCGAGATTCAAATCGATCTCTTACTAACGATCCCCAACTCTTAACTCCTTCGGCCGATAACGATCAATCGAGACATAGTTGATAGTACTATCACAATGATCGATAACGATGTAACTCATTCGCCGATAACGAATCCTTAGATTCAAATCGATCGCTTCGATAACGAACCACGCATCGTTAACTCATTCGCCGATAACGATCGATCGAGCCATAGTAGATAGTACTATCTCAATGATCGATAACGATGTCGGATCTCACTCGATAACGATGTCGGATCTCACTCGACAATCTATAGTAAAAAGTATTATCAAAATCACATGTATTATCGTTCGATAAAGGAATTTTTATAAAAATAATGAATTTTATATTTTAACGCAATGTTTATTAGAATATGTATATTAGAATTTTATAATAAATGAATATTATATATTAACTCAAAGTTTTATATTAAAAAAATTAAATTCCTTTAAAGGAACAAAATTTTATAAAATTTATGTACATAACATGTTATTTTTCGAAAAGACTTATGTTCGTCGGGAAATTGGTAGGAAAGACTTATGTTAAATTCGGAAATTGGTAGGAAAATCTTATTTTTAGTCGGAAATTGGTAGGAAAGACTTATCTTCGTCGGAAATTGGTAGGAAAACCTTATGTTCGTCGGAAATTGGTAGGAAAACCTTATGTTCGTCGGAAATTGGTAGGAAACACATGTTCGTCGGAAATTGTAGGAAACACCTAGCGGGAGAATTTCGCGCCTTAAACAGTAGGCGGGAGACTTTCGCGCTAGGTTTCCGACCAAATACCGACGGAGACTTTGTGACAATTGAAATCCGTCGGAAATTGGTCGGAACTATTTTTTCCCTTTTGTTAATTATTTTAGTCGTCGCAAAACCGTCGGAAATTGGTCGGAATTTTCCTACGACCATATTTCGTCAGAAATTCCCGTCGGAAAAACAGAAAATTCTAGTAGTGTCATCCGCACGAATTGGTGGTTTGAATTTCTTTTCTTAAATCAGTTTCTATTGCTTATAATATGAAACTATTGTCATACTGTAGGGTTGATTTTGAAATTCCGGTCACTTCCCGTGGGAAGATAGAGTTGTGTGGGACGGTGTTTACTTTGTTCACAGTGCTCGGTGTGGTTACGAATATGAACAGAACAATCCTACGCTTTCCAACCTTTGCTCCCCATTTGCATCTCGGTCATTTCTCAACCAGGTCATTGTGAATTACGGTTTGTTATCATTTCATACATTTTATCGTATTTCGGTGTGAAAAAAAAAATGTTATGGTATAATTTGAGTGGATTCTAATGTTTGGGCAGATTGCATTATGTACAAAAAAAGTCATCATGCTTGATAGGTGGAAGGAGCGTTTACTACTTTTTCTATGTTCTATGTTTTATTCTGCTGAGGTGTTGGTGGTCAAATAGTCCATGTTAATATTGTTAAATAGGTCTTCCACAGAATTGGTTTTATGACCTCTGATGGTTTTGCATTGACTTGTTCTACTGGTACAATTTATTTCACAGTTTTCATGCCCTTGGTACCACTTATTGGACACGGTGTTGTTTTGGCATTGTCAGGCTACGTTGTTAATAATGCTATCTTTCTCATGGCTGCTCTGTTTCTTTACAGGTGAGCTTAAGTTGTATTCCTGTGGATGGACTAATGTTCAGTACGTGTAATGGGTAGTATACCAATGTCTTTGCGGTTTGGATTTGTTTTAAGCAATTATAAATCCAACCTGGATATATTCACCTTGGTTTCTGGTTTATGTTTATATAGGCTATACTTTACAAGATGTCGGTCAAAGCCTTGGCCTCGACCCATTTCGTGAAGTAGTTCACTGCGACGACCACGTATCTATTGTTACCTGGAGCTCGGGGTAAGGGTCCGACTATGTCGACAACCCATTGATCAAAAGACCAGGCTGACGAGATGACGTTTATTTCTTAAGCCTGTTGATGGGTGATATTATCATGGATTTGACAAGTCCTACACCTTTGAACCAGGCGATTCGCGTCTTGTTGCATCGATGGCCAAAAATACCCAGCTAGCTTGCATTTTCGGGCAAGCATCCTAGCCCCGCAATGATTTTCACAAGCTCCTCTGTGAATTTCTTTGAGAAGATATTCACCCTGTTCTTCTGATGCACATCTTAACCATGGAGCTACAAAATATTTTCTATAAAGGATGGAGTCGAAGAAAGCATACCGTGCTGACTGATGTCGGATTTTTCGTGCTTGTACCTTGTCGGATGGTAGAATTCCGTCCTTAAGGTAAAGGGCTATTGGATCCATCCAAGTCGCCTGTTGGGTGATCGGCTGCACTTCTGATTCCTTGTAGCTTCTATCGGTCAATAACTCGACTAAAACCATCTTGTTCAAGACGAAGTTCGAAGCAAGCTTAGATAATGCATCGGCTCTCTTGTTCTGACTTCTGAGGACCTGCTCGATCTGAACTGACTTGAACTTTCGTATGAGGCCTTGTACAACTGTCAAGTAATTTTTCATGGTTTCTTCTTTGGCCTCATACTCCCCCCTGATATGATTTACCACCAACTGCGAGTCGGTGTAAACAACTAGATTTCTTGACTCCCAAATTCAAAGCTAGCTTCAGACCTGTGATCATAGCCTCATATTCCGCCTCGTTGTTTGTCGCTTTGAAGTCAAATCGAAGGGTGTAAGGGAATTCCTTGCCTTTCAGGCTAATCAGAAGATGTCCGACTTTTGCCCCTTTTTGCTTGACGCCTCACCGACTAGGAGTGTCCACTGTTCTTCTGTGGTTTGCTTCTCTTGCTCGAGTTGGATGGAAATCCCTTCAGCTAAAAAATCTACCAAGGCCTGGGCCTTAACCGCAGTCCGAGGCATGAACTCGATGTCATACTCTGCCATCTCCACCACCCACTTTGCTAGTCGACCCGACTTGTTGGGTTTCGATAGGATCTGCTTCAGTGGTTGGTCAGTGACCACCGTAATAGGATGAGCTTGGAAATAAGGCCTCAGTTTTCTCGAGGCATGTACTAAACATAATGCTAGTTTTTCTGCTGGCGAGTATTGGATCTCGGGTCTATGCAATGCTTTACTAACAAAATAAATGGGCACATGGCCGTGGACCCCTTCCCGAATCAAAACCGCACTCACTGCTTCTTCACATACTACCAGATAGACCAACAATTTTTCTCCTTCCTGAGGTGAAGTGAGAGTGGGTAACTCCGACAAATATGCTTTTAAATTTTTGAAGGCCTTCTGACCCTCTTCGTCCCAATGGAAAGGAATAGCTTTACGAGAATCTTGAAAAACGGTAGAGCTCGGTGGGCGGATCTCGATAAAAACCTGTTGAGGGCGGCCATTCAACTACTGAGTCTTTGTACTTCCTTTATATTCCAAGGCGCAGGCATGTTTCTTATAGTATCGATTTTATCCGGGTTCGCTCAAATCCCGTCTTTCGAGATCATGTTTCCCAAAAACTTCCCCGACCAGACCCCAAAGGTGCACTTCTTCAGATTTAACTTCATCTTTGTTTCCCTTAAAAATTCAAAAACTTCTTGAGCATCTATCAAGTACAGCTTCATTGATCGACTCTTGATGAGCAAGTCGTCGACGTACACTTCCATACACCTACCGATCTGTTTGGTGAAAATATTTTTGACTGCTCTCTGATATGTAGCCCCGGCGTTTTTCAACCCGAATGGCATGGTTACATAGCAGAAAGTGCCGAATTCCGTGATGAAAGCTGTCTTTTCAGCGTCTTGGGGATCCATTATGATCTGATGGTATCCTTTATATGCATCTAAAAAACCAAACACTTCGAAGTCGATGGTAGAATCTACTAACATGTCGATTTTTGGCAACAGATATGAGTCTTCCGGACATGCTTTGTTCAAGTTGGTGAAGTCCACACACATACGCCAGCTGCCGTCGGGTTTCTTGACTAACACCGGGTTAGCCAGCCATTCCGGGTGGAGCACTTCTCTCACTATCTTGGCCGTTAACAGCTTCCCGACTTCCTTCTCTATAGCTCGGTATCGTTCAGGTGTGAAACTCCTCCTTTTCTATCTAATTTCCTTCCGGTCTTGATCTATTTCGAGCTTGTGGACCGCTATATCTGCGGACAGCCCCGGCATGTCATCAGGCTTCCATGCGAAGACTTCTCTGAAATCGATTAGTAGGTCAACAAGCAACTTCTTTTCTTTAGTCGGGATCCAGATTCCGACTTTCACGCACTGATCTTTTTCATTTTCCCATAAACGAACATCTTCGACGGGATCAACCGAGATCCAACTCTTCTCCTCTTCTTCCTACGGAATCAACTCTTCAATCAGGACTTGCTGTACAGCCAATTTTGCATCCATGACGATGGAGTTGCAGCTCCTCGCAGCTTCAATGTTTCCTCTTACTTCATGCGAGCCGTTCCTGGAAGGGAATTTCAAGCTATTGTGTACAGTGGGGATGATAGCGCACATGTCGAAAAGAGCGGGTCGACCCAGAATAACATTAAATGCCGAAGGAGCCTGACTACCACGTAGTTCAATTCAAGGGTCCTTCCTCTCGCCATCCCCATCCATCATTAGCAACCTTATCGACCCCATAGGGTGGACCGGTTGTCTTGTGAAATCCAAACAAGGGATATGCCAAATGAGCCATGTCCTCATCTTTCAGTTTCATCGCCTTAAACGCCGAGTAATACAAGATGTTTACTGCACTGCCATTGTCGACACAGACTCTTGATACCCGATTTGGGCTAATCACCACCTCAATTACCAGCCCCTCACCGGGATTGAGATCCTTAGGAATATCATCTTTGGGTCCATACCCGACTTCTGTTGTAAATCTCAGTCGCTTCTTATCCCTCGAGCCGTCAATCGGCTCTCGACTGGCTCGGTCTTTATCATTCTCAGCTGGCCCTAAGATCGTATTAACGTAATTATTAGGTCGATTATCGTCATACCTGTCTCGATCGGGGTCGCCTCTATTTTTTCTCTCTCGATATGGAGATCGGTCCCGACGTGGGGATCGGTCCCTATGTCTCTGAGCGTCACGACCTTGATCTCGATCTTGATCCAAATTCTTCCTTTTGTACTCTCTGCGCACTTTGGGCTCATTACACTGAGATCTATGGACTACTTCATCCAGCCTACCTTCTTGAATACAGGCGTCGATGTCTCTTTTCAACTCGTTGCAATCCTCCGTCGTATGACATATATCCTCATGAAACTCACAATACTTTCTTGGATTTCTCTACTCTCGAGGCCTTTTTAGTGGCCTCGGTTTCCTTGCTATGTTCTTTGAGAGCATAATGGATAACACTTCCTACCGAGATCTATTGAGGAGAATGAAATCTTTGTCATGTAGGGCTCCTTTCTTTCCCTGACGGTCGGAGACGGGCGCCGTGATACGATCCCAGACTGTCGGCTTGCTCTCCGTGCTCTGTCTTTTGGATTGATTCTTATTTGGACCTCGAGTGTCCTTCTTTGAATCCATCCAGTCGGATTGGGTGTGCCTACGCACTGCCTCTTCTCCTTGACAGAATCTATGCACCACATTAACACATTCATCCATAGTACGAGGGACATCTCTGCTCAACTTCATATACAACTTTGTGTTACGCAGCCCTCTCACAAACGACGTGATCAGAAGCCGATCATATGCGTCCTCGACTTGCATGGCCTCGAGGTTGAATCTCTTCAAATAATTAATCACAGTTTCATCTTTTTGTTGCTTCATATTCATAAGTGTGGAAATATATCACTCGCTGAGCTCACGAGGCTCAAGAGGTGATCGCGCATGCTGATCCTCATGATCACAGCAGACTATGTCGTGCATAACTTTATTTGTACACTTTATTTATTTATAAAAGACATATTAATTGTGATACATATAAACAATTAATATGTCAAACTCTAGTTTACTTTATGTCATAGACATAGACATAGATTGTACTTTTACTTTTTGCTTTTGTGCCGCCCACATCTACATACTCAAGTGGCCATTCCTAGCTAGCTAGTCTCTCTCCAAATTGTATCTATTTATACTCCTTCATTATCAATGAATAAAAGATAAGTTGAAGTTTACTCTTGTGTTAACACATTCTCAAACTCTCTTCATGGTAGCGTAACCTTCTTGAGTTCTAAAATCCATTTGCAAAACTCGGTTCCTTTTCGGAAAAATGTCAACATTATCTCGAAGTTTCATCTTCTTGAGAGACTCACATTTGCCTCAAAGTGATGGGATAATCGAACACTCTTCTTTACAAATCATAAACTTGATGGTAACAATTATTTGCTATGGTCAAGGTCTATGAAAATGTATATCTCCGGCCAGGGCAAGATAGGATATCACATGCGGTTCCAAAACCGCCTCGCTTAAACCGACCCCAAGTTTGAAGCATGGGACACAGAAAATAACCAAGTCATGACCATCCTCACGAGGTCTATGACAAAAGAGATCGATGAGAACTTCATGATGTATGACACCTGCTAAGGAAATCGGGACAATGCCGAGACCTTTACTCAAAAAAGGACAATACATCTGAAGTCTATGAACTCGAAGCTCAGATTCAAAATTGCAGACAAGGGGATATGTCTGTAACTCAATACTTTAATCAACTATCTAAGGCATGGCAACACCTAGATATGTTGGAAACTCACCCCTGGAATGATGTTAAAGATGCTGCACTCTTTAAAGACATTATTGAGAAAAAGAGAGTATTTAAATTCCTTACTGGACTGAATCCTACTCTTGATGATGTCAGAGGTAGAATTCTTGCTACTAAACCTCTTCCAAATCTCAAATCCATGTTTCTTTGAGGTCAAACATGAGGAAAGCGAGAGGAAAGTGATGTTTCTTGAACTTCCCTGCCGACAACCCCCATCAAGGTACCGCCTCGCTAAAGGTTAATGAGACTTACGGAAAGCCTACCGAGAAATTTGGGAAAGCGTTGCATGATCTTGATCACCGCAAACGCACAAATCACACCAAGGACAATTGTTGGAAGCTACATGGCAAACCTAACCCCTCTAAAACCTCAAAACCAACCAGGAAAGTCAAGGCAAACTTGTCGTTGAAGAAGAGAATGACAAGAAGTGAATGCTCGAGTTCTTTGCATTTAAAGCCATTATTGCTCAAAGCATCGTGAAGGTAGCTCCCCATTGAAATGGCCACTCATGCTAAAAGCAGGTATATTTTACTCACCTCTTAGTAATGAGACTTGGATTGTTGATTAGGCGTCTTCCCATATGACCGGTAATAAAACCTTATTACCCAATATATGCCATGCAACCAAATTCACAATTAAGAGGCTGCTTGATGGTTCTGTTTCTTATGCAAAAGATGTTGGGAAGGTTAAACTTACTAATCGAGATATATCTGAGAATGTCCTGTTTGTTTCAAAGTTAGATCAGAACCTTATATATGTCGGTAAACTCACTAAAGATATGAATGGATCTGTTGTTTTTAATAAGAATCGGTGCACATTCAGGATCTTTTCTTCTCGAAGTGATTGGTCAAGCTAAACCCCTTTCGGGATTGTTTGTGATCAACCCCGTGAAGACAAGATCAAGACAGAATCCGCCTCGGCACTGCACTCAAAAACTTGACAATATCATGTTATGGCATTATAGACTAGGACATCCAAGTTTTGGTTATTTAAAGTCTTTAATTCTGAATTGTTTAAAGGATGTAATCTTAATGATCTTCAATGTGATATTTGTCAATTTGCTAAACTCACCAAATCTGTTTATGCTAAGTTACCTCACTTGCCCTCTTCCCTTTCACCCTAATTCACAAGTGATGTATGGGGACCTCAAGAGTGAAAAGTATAACAGAAAAAGGTGGTTTGTAACCTTCATTGATGATCATACCGTAAACACTTGGTCGTTCTTAATGAAAGACAAATCGAAGTTGGACCTATCTTCCAAGAATTTTATCACATGGTCTCCACCCAATTTGATACTAAGATCAAGATCTTAAAGGCGATAATGCTCTGGAATACTATGAGTCTAACCTCGGTAACTTCTTGACTAACAGAGGAATTGTTCATATCGGTAGTTGTGTGGAAACACCTCAACAGAATGGGGTTCTTTGAAAGAAAGAACAGGCATCTGCTTTGAAATGGCCGAGATCAATCATGTTCACTACACATGTTCCTAAATACATGTGGGGTGAAGCTATATTGATCTGCAACATATTTAATCATGCAGACTTCCCACAGAGTGTTAGGTTTCAAAACTCCTCTCCAAACCTGTGACCACACACTCCTGCTCTCATCTTATTACCCAATTGCCTCCAAAGATCTTTGGTTGTCTTGTGTTTGTTTATATCCATGCTCAACATGAAGTAAACTTGATCCTAAAGCTCATAAGTGCATTTTCCTTGGATATGCACGGGACGAGAAAGGTTAGAAGTGTTACTCTCTCCCTACGAAAAGAAATTTTACAATTCTATGGATGTGAAATTCTTTGAAAGGACTCCATATTACAACAAACCTCATTGAGCGACCATCGATGGAAACTGATTGAGATTGAACTAAGTCCGTTCCTCAAAGAAACCATTTACCTCAAGCAGAGTCCTAACCCACAAAGCAGACTCATAACCTTCGGCATCCTGCGGATACTCACATTCATCGAACCTCAAGAGCTTCATGACCAGTCTGCGACCCGAGCCTCTTTGAACAGAACCTCGGCTGACTCATCGGGCAGTCTGCTTTGGACCTCACTTATTGACTCTCGTGATCTCTTTGAAGTGGATGACAGACCTATTGCTCTAAGGAAAGGAAAAGATCATGCACCGATCATTCTATTCATTCTTATTTATCTTATGATCGGTTGTCTCTGTCTTTGCCATGTTTTACAGGACTGGACTCTCACTCTATCCCTAAAAATATTCAGGAGGCCCTTCAAAATGATAAGTGGAAGGCTTCTGTTAAAACAGAGATGATCGCCTCCACGGATAATCATGCATGGGATCTCACAACTCTTCCAAAAGGCAAGAAGACATCAACATTGCAAATGGTTATTCACTATCAAATACTTCTTGATGGCACTATTGACAAGTACAAAGCCGATTGGTAGCCGAGGATTCACTCAAACTTATGGCATTGACTATAAAGAAACTTTTGCACCGGTGGCAAAGCTCAACACCCTGTCGGGGTACTAATTTCTCTAATTGTCCAACTTGAGTGGCCTCTTCATCAATTGGACATCAAAAATGATTTTCTAAATGGGGACCTTCTTGAGGAGGTTTATATGACTATACCTCTGGTTTTATCAATCCTCATACTCAAGGCAAGGTGTGCAACCGAGGAAATCTCTATATGGCTCAAGCAATCACCAAGGGCATGGTTTGGAAAATTAACAAGCTGTGGTCAAAGTGCTGGATATCACCAATGCAATTCGATCACACTATGTTCATCAAGACAACCAACCGTAAGAGGTCTATTCTTATTGTCTATGTGGATGATATCATCCTTACTGGAGATGACCCTGCTGAGATCCAACACTTGAAAGAATTCTTTGGCAAAGGTATTTCAGGTTAAAGACTTGGGTTTACTTAAGTATTTTCTTGGCATGGCAGTAGCTAGAAACATCAAAGGAATCTTAGTCTCCCAAAGGAAATATGTACTGGACCTCTTTGAAGAAGCGGCATCTTTGGGGTGCAAACTCTTTGTATCCCCAGTGAGACCCCGAGTCATACCTCGCTACATGGTGACATTCTTTGTAAGAAAGGAACAATATCAAAGACTTGTAGGAAACTCATCTACCTATCCCATACAAGACCGGATATTGCATATGGTGTCGATCACAGTTGCTTGATTCATGCATTGCCCTACTGAGCAACATTGGATGCAGTGAATAGAATACTACGGTATTTGAAGTCCACTCCTGGCCAAGGGTTACACTTCACCAAGTCTGCTGATAGATCCATCAAGGTCTATCTTGATCTTGCCGATTGAATTTTGGATGCCACATATATAGAGAAGGTCTACCACAGGCTATTGTTCCTATGTATGGGGCAATCTTGTTACTTGGAGGAGCAAGAAACAACCTCATCGTGTTCAGAAGCGATCTTGAAAGTGAACTCAAGGCACTTGTTTTAGGCATTTGTGAAGCTCTTTGGCTCAAAAGAGTACTTCATGAACTTCAAAGAACCTATTCAAAGAACCTATCACACTCTGTTGTGATAATAACTCAAAGACTATGCATGGCGAGAGGATCCAGTCCATCATGACAAAACAAAACATGTGGACATTGTGAGACACTTCGAAGGAGAAGATTGATGCCAAGATTATTCAACTCCAGTATGTTCCTCGAAGATCAAAATGTCGATATTCTTACCAAGGCTATTCCACCTCTTACGTTCAAAATGAGACTAAGTAGCAAACTTGTTTGCATCAATATATCTGACCCAGTTTGAGGGTGTGGAAATATATCACTCAGCTGATCTCTTTGAGGCTCAGCGAGGTGATCGCGATCGCCGATCCTCATGATCACAAGCAGAGACTATGTCGTGCATAACTTTATTTGTACACTTTATTTATTTATAAAAGACATATTAATTGTGATACATATAAACAATTAATATGTCAAACTCTAGTTTACTTTATGTCATAGACATAGACATAGATTGTACTTTTACTTTTTGCTTTTGTGCCGCCCACATCTACATACTCAAGTGGCCGCCCTAGCTAGCTAGTCTCTCTCCAAATTGTATCTATTTATACTCCTTCATTATCAATGAATAAAATATAAGTTGAAGTTTACTCTTGTGTTAACACATTCTCAAACTCTCTTCAATAAGGTGTGTAGCGCTTAAATGAAACTTCTTGTTTACAATAAACGCATCTCGGAATTTGGGAGCTAACATAGCAAAACTAGGGATCGATCCTGGTTGTAGCTTGGCAAACCACTCTCTGGCTCGACCGACGAGTAATGATTCGAAGGCCCGACACCGCATCGCATCATGTGTGCCATCCAACCTCATCTGAGACAAATACATGTGTAGATGGTCTTCTGGATCCATGGTGCCATCATAAGGCTCTATCTTCGGTATTTTAAACCCTCTGGGTTTGGGAAAATCTTCAATTTCCTTTGTGAAGGGGGATTCCAACCACAGTGAGACCTGATTTTTTCCCAGAATAACGTCCAGTTCCTGCCTAACGCTATCCTCATCCATCCTTTGATGTTTTTATTGAATCTCACGTCTCTTTTTCTCAACGGAGCGGGACGATGCACTGATCTCTTCCTTAGGGACGTGCTTGGTGTTGTCGGTGGCTTCCTTCTTGCCGCCGTCTGCATGTTTCTGTGCCATGAATGACTCCGCTATAATTCTGGACATCAATTCGCGATCAGCCGCTGCCAATTGATCCATGATAACTTGATGTTCTGGAGCAAGCCCTTGCTTCTCCTTCTAGGGATGTTCGTGGATAGGATCCATCACCGGATCCTTTGTTCCCTATGGATCCAGATCCACATGCTCGTTGATCTGTGAACCCTGTTGATCTGTGGCTTTAGAAGTACTTTTCTTGGCGGTCTTATCCTTAGGAGGCATCGTTATCTTGGTGTATTCAACAGTAGTAGGCACTCCTTCTAGCGCCAATGACGATGACAAATTATGTAACCTAATTAAGCCGGGCCTGAATGAATCTAATGATGAACACCTAAAACCCTAATGCCTTAAGAACAAGTTGTAGATTTTTATGTTTTACGGCTGAGTCTAAGAGCTTGTCTTAGATTGCCTACGTATCCTGTAATTACCCAGGAATCAAGCCTTACGTAGTTCCTGGAACGAGGTATATATAATGATAATGCATGCCCTAACCCTAATATTAGGTCGGTTTAGGCAATTGTCATATTTTACCTTAATGGGCCTTGCCCCTTGCCCAAGTTATAAAGCTGATAATGGGCCTTCGTAGCTGGTGCGGACTCTGTCCTCTAAACCGACTCAATCGACTTACGGTTGTCGAGATGAGGCACTCGTCCTACACTGCTTGGGTATCGACCATCGTAGCCCCGAGTCCGGGCATCGACATGTAGACCTTGACTCTTATTCATATCATGGAGACCAACTGGAAGACGACACGTGGAGGGGTGACACCCACTATCTTCAACACACTTTTTTAAGTTGCAAAAAGGACAACAAATTTTGTCACGGACAGAATTAACCCTACATAATCACGTGTCTTCAGGCTTGAATGTAAACATGTTCATGAACGTTGCACTAATGCTGCTTTTTTTTTCAAACACCCGTAACTTTTGATTTATAACTCCGATCATCGAAATTTTTTCACCAAAATTCATATTTTCTTTTTCTTTTTAATTTGAGCCCAAATACGATACCCTTCCGACGTAAATTTTGAAAGCCGAAAAAATATTTACATTAAACGGAGCATTTTTCGTATAAACGACCACAACTTTTGATATAGAACACCGATCATCAAAATTGTTTAACCAAAGTTCATTTTTTTTTTGTATCTTCATTTTGAGACCTCATTTGATGCCTTTTTCGACGTAGTATTTGAAAGCCGAATTTTATCACAGCGTTCACAGTAACACAGTAACACAGACACAGTAACAGTGACACATTTTATTAACATCCAAAATATCACCTTTAACATTGCGTAATACAACAATCTATCTAGAAATGCTTCATATCCTAATGAAACAATCTATCAAAGCATTATGGAGATGCAACTCCGGGGGAATTAAGAGAATAAAAGCCTAATACTATTGGATGTGATCAAAAAGCCTATCAATGAAACTAAAACATTCTTCAAGTTCTTGAAGACAAAAGCAGTCTGTTTTACAATCTATGGACCTTCATCCTTCAAACCCACACCATATCAAACTCTATGAAAGATGTATGAAGCAGAAAATGCATAAAATAGCATCGGCTCGGCCTCATCAATAGAGAATCTTGGCTCCTCCAATTTTCTAAAGACAAAAAAACACAAACATAACCATTTGAATCTACAACCTTCAACCACCTAGGCCAAAACCACACCACAACAAATAGTGGAATGCAAAGAAAGATTAAAACCAAATAAAGACATCATATGCCTGCAATAACACAACCAATTCTGTTTTCCTCTTCAACTTCTCAAAACACTTTTCAGTACTAATAACCACATAAAACAAATATCCATTGCATTTCTTATCCATTAATGACTGGAATATCATCTTTAGTATGCTTTCCAATGTAAGGGAGGGGGTTTGAATCACACTACTATCGATTCTTTTTTGAAAAAAAAAACATTGCAACATTGTATCTTTAAAGGTATATTTGAACAAAGTAGATGAAAACAACAACATAAAGTCAACAAAAGTATTTGAAGTTTTTCAACCCTTAAACACTTTATTTTTTGCTCCAAAATCTAATTTTCAGCCTTATTTTTGGCTTATATATGGCTGAAAATGACATGGTGACAGTAACACAGTAACACACTAACAAAGTAACACATTAACAAAGCAACACTAGTGTATTAGAAAGCTTAATGATATGAACCAAGTGAACAACACAATCAATCTTCTTTCAAACATCATAGAAGCATCCTTAAACCAACCATTAAACTATGGGATCACCAATGTTCTCAACCACAACAGACTTACCATTATTTGTGTTCTCAACAGAACTATTAGTTTCAGCTCTATGGTTGTCAAAAGAGTTGACAATGGTAGCTTCAATATCTACCATTGCAGTTTCAATACCTGCCTTGGGATTCCTCTCAACCCTGTTGCCAGAGGAACAGTCGCAGACTCAATAAGCGAATTATCAGACTCAATACGCAAATTTCCAGAATTTTTAGAACTTGAAATGCTAGGAACAGTAACATTAACAGAAGTAGATACTTTCGAATTAGTCGAATTTGCAAGTACGGCTACCTCTAAACTGATAATTGCACTTGTAAGTTGAAAGATATGCTATTAGAAAGAAAAAGTCAAATAGGCTCCTTTAAATATCTCAGAAAATGGAATTGGTAAAAGTATTCAACTCAAGAAAAACCTGCATTCCATGATAATCAACCCAAAATAACACGTCCCACTAACAAAACAACAATAAAGAAATAGAATTTAAAGTTAATGAAGGTCCTGAGAAGAAATTCAATGTGCTACTCAAAGTTAATGAAGGTCCTGAGAAGAAAAATCAACCTACTTACTTACACTTACTAGCTACATTTATCGATATTGTCCAAATCGAGCCAGAAGGAAAATGATTAACCTTTCCTTGAAATGTGTAACTGCATATAGATAGATACACAAAAAAATAATAGATACAGAAATTGTCATTAGCATTCACACAAAAATTTCATTACTTAAAAAACAAAAACAAAAAACACACAGAATATGGATTTCAGTTCGAGCATAAAAATGGATATCATTCTAGCATCCAAATTCATAAAAAGCACACAGTAACATTATTTAACATGAATATAATGCTTTAAGGACGTTGTGGAAATTCCCACAACCATTGCGAATTCCAAGGGTGAGGGACTAGAAAGGGTGTGATTTGTATCAATTAAACCCCCATAGCAGGTCACAAGTTCCACTAAAATGAACTGGTCTTTGAAATCTTACTTGAAAAGAAAAAAAAAAAGAAAAAAAAAAACAAATTAAAAATTGGAAGTTCAGAAATTTAGCTGCGAGAAGGTTCACTTCCAGCTAATTTACACTCAATGAAACTGATCAATTACCTGTGAGGTACCTCTGCTGAACTCTTAAGAACAGGGCACGAGATGCTAGCCGAACGGCTGCTGCTCCTTCCTTCGATTGGTAATTGAATTCCTTGTCGACTAGATTTCATTTTCACCGTCACCGACCCAGTGGCGTCCGTCAAGGGCCGTAGAGTTGGTAAGACAGCCGCAATTGATGGCAACCATCCATATTAGATAATTCTACACACTACAATAAAAAGAGCCTATTGTCTCATATTTTTAGCCGCGCTACCTAAAACTGTTGCTATAGACATTTATTTTGTGGCACTTTCACAATATTCGCCACACAAAATGCAACTATCTCAATTTTTTATTTTTTTTCCGTTCCAGGCATGAAGTGTTTTTTCTTTTTTAAGTTTTTTTTATATTTTACTTGCACCAAATGAAATTATACAATGAACAGTTTCTCTGGAAAAAAAATACCATATACAACAAGCATAAAATAAAATAAAACCCCTTTTCTTCCTCACTGGAAAATGGAAACCCTGCCTCCGTTTTCTTCCTCCGAGGATTTAGATCAATTACTTGTTTTCTCCTATGATCGTAAGTAAATCAATCACCGGCTGAATTAAGCGATGTATATTAAGGTGAAATGCAGCTGCGGAGAAAAAACTGTTCGGAAATGTCGATCGTAGAACTCCAAGGCGTGGTAAAGGCTCAACCTCCTTCCTTAAGCATCTTCAGAATCTTCAAATAAGTATTCTATGTGGACTTAATTCATGGGTCCCTGTTTCTCCTTTATACTTTGACGATATATGGGCCTACTGGGTCGGATTATTCATAATTGGGCCAGGCCCAGTACAGAAGTTAGACAATAAAGATAAACGGGCCGGCAAGGTAGGATAGCACCATGCGCTGACCAGATTTGACTTCTGGACAGAATAGTTAGAGGAGCAAGACTCCACCGTGTGCTGTGCAGAAATATATCTGGACAGAATGGTCGGCTGAGCATCATGAAGACCAAGTCAGCGACGGCTCAACGGCTTGCAGACGTGGGTAGACCCCACGTCCGATAACATCCAGAGATAACCGACGATAACTTCCCACTATGTAAGGAAGAGAATCACGATCTACAGCTATAAAAGGAAGACCCTGAACTACAAGGGGGACTTGATTCCAATTTGACACCTGAATTGGATACGTAGGCAACTCTATCAAAAGAGTTTAGTCCAAATTCATACACAAATCCAATTGTTCTTGTATTATTTCCTAACCTGAATCGTTCAATTACCCGATTACAATATTTGAGCAACATCATACTTCTTTTTTTCAACCTTAATCGGCGATCAGTGGGGAGTAGATTTAGTGGGACCATTACCCAGAGCACTAGGAAATTTCAAATTTCTGGTAATAGCAGTAGATTACTTCACCAAGTGGGTGGAGGCAGAGCCATTGACAACCATCACAGCCAACCAAATACATAAATTCCTGTGGAAAAATATTATGTGTAGATATGGTATTCCTAAAGTCCTCATCTCTGATAATGGCACGCAATTTGAAGATCAAGGAGTGCAAACCTAGTGCGCAAACCTAGGAATCTCCCAACATTTTACTTCAGTTGCCCATCTCCAAGCCAATGGGCAGGTTGAGTAGACCAACAGGCAAATAAAGCAAGGACTGAAGATAAGGTTGGAGCAGGAAGGATCTCATTGGGTGTACCACCTTCCAAACATCTTATGGGCATACAGAACTACCCCGAATGCTGCTACACGGGAAACTCCATATTCCTTGGCATATGGATGTGAAGCAGTGATCCAGCAGAGATTGGACACAAATCTCCCAGGACGGAATTATTCTGTCCAGAAACACAAGAGGTAGATATGCTGAACACAAAGGATGAATTGGAGCACAAAAGGGACATAGCATTAATACAGATGGCCAAATACAAGCAAAGGATTGCTCAGTACTACAACTCCAGAGTTAGAGGTATGTATTTTAACGAAGGCGATTTAGTTCTGAGGCGAAATGAGGCTAGCAAGAAAGGCCCTACTAGAAAGCTAGACCCAAATTGGGAAGGTCCTTATAAAATCATCAAAGTACATGGAAAGGGATCTAATCAACTAGCTAATGCCTCCGGCAAAACCATTCCTAGAAGCTGGAATGCTATCCATCTAAGGAAATTTTTTCCTTAAGTAGTTTTATTCTCTTGAGTAATGTTACCTTGAATATATATCTTTTTTAACTTTGTGATTATATATGTGAATATTTTAACTTGTGTTAAAATACGGAAATAAAGACAGGATACTTGAAAATCGAGCATTAAACCTGTAGCGTAGGAATACTTTGGGCAGAGGACCCAATTAAAAAATAAACTTGCAGTGCAAGAACCTTCTGGGCAGAAGACCCAATTAAAAAGCACAAGTGTCAAACCTGTAGCGTAGGGACACTCTGGGCAGAGGATCCAATTAAAACAAACTTGCAGCGCAAGAACCTTCTGGGCAGAGGACCCAATTAAAAAATAAACTTGCAATGCAAGAACCTTCTGGGCAGAAGACCAAATTAAAAACCACAAGGTCAAGCCTACAGCGCGGGGACACTCTGGGCAGATGACCCAATTAAAAAACAAACTTGCAGCGCAAGAACCTTCTGGGCAGAGGACCCAATTAAAAAATAAGCTTGCAGTGCAAGAACCTTCTGGGCAGAAGACACAATTAAAAAAGCACAAGTGCCAAACCTGCAGTGCAGGGACACTCTAGGCAGAGGACCCAACTAAAAAACACAAGTGTCAAACTTGCAACGCAAGGACACTCTGGGCATAAGACCCAATTAAAAAGCACAAGTGTCAAACTTCCAGCGCAAGGACACTCTGGGCACAGACAACAATATAAAGAACCTAAGGATCAAGAATCCTCATTTCTTTGCAGCGCAATAAGGAGATAAAGCTCTAAGCAGAGTGGGAAAATAAAAAATCAATTCAAACGGCTAATCAGAAGCAAAATAAAAAGCCAATTCAAATGGTTAAACGATCAAAGTATCATCAGAAGCGAGATCAAATACAGTCATTACATCAAAAGCTACTCAAAAAGTGCAGCAAAATTCAAAGTTTTCAAGAATTCATATAAATTAAGATGAAGGAGGAGCAGAAGGCTGTGTAGATTTCTTCTTCGCATACTTGCGAATGATATCTTCCCCACTCTTGTACTCATCGTACCTCTTAGTGAAGATCTCGCCAGTTTGTAGTAGTATCTTTTTTTTGCCATGTCCATTATTATATATATTAATAAAATAAATTAAAAAAATTCCACATCCGCCTAGTCCCCGATTAGTCCCCCGCCTAGCCGATTACTCCCAACTCCCCACCCGGCCGCCCGACTAGCGCCTAGCGATTTTTAGAACATTGAGGCAGAGTGCTAATCACTAAGTCAGCTGGTTTAGCTTCATCGACACCAAGGGTATACCCTCTGCGCAGAGCGCGAGCCAATATGATCTAGATTTCCTCATAAGTCTCAAGAGAAGATTTATATCCTACAACGACCTTCTGGATGATATTCTGAGCAGGAGTCTCTTCCATCTGCCTCACAGTCTCATCAAAATCATTTTTCATCTTCTTCACGGTGGCAAGATGCTATTGATTCTCCTCATTCATTTTCTTTAGCTGCTGGTCTCTAAGCTTTAGTTGCTCCTCTTGGGTGAATATCAAACCCTCAGCTTTGGCAAGACTGGCTTTCAATTGCTCAATCTCCTGGCGAGCAGCAGCCTCTGAAGATACCAGTGCAAGGTTGGTTTCTTCCAAACTGGCCACCTTGGCATTAGCCTCTTCCAGATGAACCACCTTCTGTTGTTGGGCAGAGATATCCCTAGCCATGCTAGAGGTCTTCTTATGTAGTGACTTGCCCAGGCGGTAGCACTGCAAAAGGCCAAATCTTAGAAGATAGAAATTAAAGAAAAAATAAAGAATCTTGCAAAAAGCTACTTACAGAATCAGCAAAGTCTTCAGCAGACATATCCTCAAAGTTAAAGGAGGAATCACTCGCAGAACTACCAGAGGGGGTTGACCTATGCCTTTTCTTCTGTCTCTGGGAAATGGTCCTTAAGGGCACAACATCCAAGCCAGTAGACTGACCACCAGGGAGATCCCCTTCAACAGGCAATTCCATGGGATTAATTGTGCTCAGAGTATTCTGAGCAGAAGGGTCTGTAGTGAAAGTGGTGTTCTGAGCAGAAGGGTCTGCAGTGAAAGTGGTGTTCTGAGCAGCATCACCGGAATGAAGGCTTATATCCACAGCTTCTTGCTGGCCAGAAGCCTCACCACCCTTAGGAATAACAGACAAAGTCCGTTCAGAATCTTTTGGCATTTGTTCAGTCTCCTCCTCCTCATCAACATCAATGTTGATCAAATCGTCCACATTGGCCACTACAAAGATAAAGGATAATCAAGGCATATTCAAAAACAAGAGCAAAAAATAAATTCAGACATACATTTTCGGTATTCTTCCTTGGTGAATTCTACATATCCGGTAGGCCCGCAGTAAGAAGCTGGGCAGCATCCACCAACGCAGAGCTTATAGTGTTCAAAGCCAAAGAAATCTTGTTGCTGATAAGATAGTTAACCAGAGTTACATCTATATGATCTTCCAATTTGTCCTTAATGGAAGAAGTATTCCAGCGACCAAGGTTCACCTCAGTATTCTGCTTCACAAAGAAGAAGCGCTCTTGCCACTTCTTCTTGGTCTTATCTTTATTGGATAGAGGAATAATTTGGTTTAAATTTCCAGCTCTACGGAAAAAATGGTACCACCCCCCACTACCCTGTGTTAACTTACACTGGTAGAAATTCCTAAATAACTTTATAGAGAAAGGAGTGGTGTTCAGACGACACCAAATCATGAAACCCACAAGGAATTTCACGCTGTTCGGGTGTATCTGACCAACTCCCAACATATAGTACTTCATTACCTCGACATACCCAGGAAGAAGAGGAAATCTTAGACCGCTGTGAAGCTGGTCGGCATACACTATATAGAATCCGATTGGAGGATTATATGCATACTCAGTAGATTTGGGAAGGGCAACCGTGAAAGGGTCAGTTCGAATCTGATATGTTTTCAATAAACCATCCATTTCAGTTTTGGTCATTTTGCTAGCAACACCTTGGCAAGCCATTATAGCTTTGGTTTTGTCAAATAGATTGATTTCCCTTTTTAGAGTATTCAAAAAGGCAGAATGGTCTTCTGGATATTGATGGACAATCGAAGTAGGAGTGAAAATCCCAGGGGAAGAAGGTGAGAAGGCAGAAGACACAAGGGGTTATCCCCAAAAGTGGAGGTATTCCTCTGATCAATCGAAGAGGATGGATGATCGATGTTTATTACAGTTTCAGGACAAGGAATGGGTTTAGATGAACTCACTTCTTCACTCTCTATTGCGATCGAAATCTTTTCTGGCAATTGAAATAACTTTTCTACAGAATCGCTAGAGGCAGTATCGGCTCTCAAACTCATGAAAGAAATAAAGATTCAAATGAAGCAAAATAACAATATAGGAACAGAGACTTACTTGTAATTGCAGAGGCGCGTTTCCAAAGGTTTGGAATGGAGGAGTCATTTGACAAGAGGTCTAATTATGTGACAGAAGTGGACGCGAGGTGACGGTTCAGTTCACAGTTATAATAACAACCGGGTGTGACTTGGCCTCGGTTCACGGTATAAATTAATGATGGCAGTTAAAGCATTTCAGACTAGGGCAGCTGTAAAGCAGTCCACCCTAGTCTGAGGGGACTTATGACGATATATGGGCCTACTGGGTTGGATTATTCATAATTGGGCCAGGCCCAGTACAGAAGTTAGACAATAAAGATAAACGGGCCGGAAAGGTAGGACAGCACTATGCGCTGACCAGATTGGACTTCTGGATAAAATAGTTAGAGGAGCAGGACTCCACCGCATGCTGTGCAGAAATATATCTGGACAGAATGGTCGGCTGAGCATCACGAAGACCAAGTCAGCGACGGCTCAACGGCTTGCAGACGTGGGGAGACCCCACGTCCGATAACATCCAGAGATAACCGATGATAATTTCCCACTATGTAAGGAAGAGAATCACGATCTACAGCTATAAAAGGAAGACCCTGAACTACGAGGGGGACTTGATTCCAATTTGACACCTGAATTGGATACGTAGGCAGCTCTCTCAAAAGAGTTCAGTCCAAATCCATACACAAATCCAATTGTTCTTGTATTATTTCCTAACCTGAATCGTTCAATTACCCGATTACAATATTTGAGCAACATCATACTTCTTTTTTTCAACCTTAATCGGCGAATTTTCAAAATTGATGGTGAAGTTTGTGGAGGTTTTAGGAGAATTAAACCTTTACATTGGGATATCATGAATTAATGGGATCAAAAGTGGCTTTAAAGAAGCCGTTGCTAGTGCTCGGTTGAATCAAAGCCACCGGAGAAGAAGAGAATGGTGAAGAAGCTTCATCATCATCATCGAAGCTGGAAATAGATGTTATCGGAATAATTCGCTACAGGATTTTCTTTAACACCAGGCCTGAAGCTCTCATCCAGTAAGTATTCCCCTGCCACTTTTACTGCATTCAGTTTTTCTTTATTTTTTTATTAATAAGAGAATGTGAGTTCGTCTCCACCTTTATGAGTTCTCATTTCTTGTAAGTATGTGAACCTACTTTAAAAAATGAAAGAAAACAAGTATTTTTGGGTTTATTTTATTTTCTTTGTTTGACTGCCCTTTGGTTTTACAGATTCTTTCATATATGTTTGACATTGGTGTAACGCTAGAAACAATTACATGACCTTTGTGGGAATTCACTGCAAAAATACTTGCTACTGAGTTCATATGATTATCGAACACTTGTTGTACGCTAATAAAGTTGAAGGTTTTTCTTGTTCTTTGATTTCTTTAGTTACATATTGATGTCTAAGTTGTTGGTCTTACACTCTTATGTTTTTTTCAACGGGTCAATTGTTACTTACAATGGTGCTTTCGATGAAAAAAACATATATAATAGATTACTACTTCTGACCTGTGATTTGCTCTGCATTCATATGATGACAGCTTTAACAACTTTAATATGTTTAGTTTGCATAAGTCCTTTGCAAGTGGCCAGGTCTGTTAACTCTGTTTTGCATCTGAGTTTTCGTTGTGCTAGTCAGGCCTCAACATCAACGCTTTATTATCTCCATCTCAGCCTATATGGTGAGATATGCAGTGTATCATTACTGAGGAAAGATTTCTTTTAATTTGAATCAAACATGTGATTGTAGTGATTTGTCAAGAAGAAGTTTGGTTTGATTCTGTCAGCATTCTGGAGTCCGATTCAGACGACGATTTCACTAGTGCCCATGGAGGTGAAATAAGCCTAACTACTATTAACCATGAAGGTTGATCTGCATTGTTTACGGTTTTCACTTTTGTCTCTTTTTTTAGATATGTTTCCCAACATATCGAGTGGACAAGTGTTATAATATGAAGTTTCATCATGCTTTACAAACAGCAAGTTCACAATCAAAGAGCATCAAGAAAAAATCTTGCAAATAGACAACTCTAAAACCGAGATGTCAGTCCTTGAGCCATTTTCCCTGATGATGTCAGCAGTCAAACAAGTATTGTGTCTGAACCAGGTTGGTCTCAAACACAATTTTGACAATTTACATTTCCTTATAAACCCATCTACTAAACAAACTTATGTATAGTCTAAGTCTTGTCCTATATTTCAAAGTTTTGGATACTTGAAAAAGACATTTCTTTTCAATTCCAAGAAAGCATAGTCAATTGTGTTTTTTTTCTTTCAGAGTCTGTTATGCCTAAGTTTTCTATTCATGTGCTAAGTCGGGACATATACCCTCTTGCATTGTTGGGCTCACCTCTTAGTTTGCAATGAATTTAATAATATATTACAAGTTCATTGGATGAAGGGGTAAGTCCTTGATTAATGCTTATGTCGGGAAATCATTATTGACCTCATCTTTTACGGTTTTTCTTTTAGTATGGCTCCAATGAAAGGCTTGTTGAAGACAAGATGCTGAGGCAGAAAGCTAGGCTCTTTCTTGATGAGGCTGCTTCCTGGTCTCTTCTTGGGTCTCTATATGGAAAAGGAAATGAGTCTATGAGTTTTCTAATGTTACATACAATGAACAGCTTACACATATTGTTTCAAAGCTGTTAAGAGTGTGTTTTCTTGCTTGATACCCGAATAGCTTTAATGGAAATATTCTTACTTCATATCTCATGTTACCTTCTGATGCATAAGCCCCTTAGTCCTTTTAATGCTCATAATCTTAGATACATGACTGTTGTTTCTCTTAAATGAGAATTTATTTGGCAGTCGATGTTCAAGAGAATGCATTTTTTTTGTACCAGTTTATGTTCTTTGCAGAAGATTTTATATACTGAATATATTACCTCTATTGGCTATCTTTGTGGCATTTTGGACTGTTAATTTCTAGTTTCTTGATTAGTTGTGATGAGTGATGATAGTCCTGACACGAGCTTTTCTGTTTTACTTTTTAGCAGTTTCTTCAAACTTCGCATTTGGAGGCCTGTCAATTTGTGGCTGATGATCATACAACACAATTATGTCTTCGCATTGTTCAATGGCTTGAGGGTTTAGCATCCAAGGCCCTTGATTTGGATAATAAGGTAAAGGCTTTAGAAATAAGCATTTGAATCTGGCTCTTTTATTTGTTCTTTCAGGTAAACAAACTCCCATTAGACCATCATTTCCTCTCTCTTGTGATCGTAATGTTAACCTCTGATTGATTTTCGTGCTGCTATCTTAAACTTGTGTTTTAAAGTGGGCCTCATTTTGGTAGGAAAGACGAGCCTTATTAGTGTTATGATATGTTTTATAATAATATTGAGAGAGATTGGAGCAGGGATGAAATCGATGGGGATGAAGTTTTGAATAATAATATTGAGAGAGATTCTAGTAATACTGATCTCGCAGAAGAAGAATTCATTAGTGATGGTGATTATGATGAAGATCTAATCGAGGAAAATGATGATGAAGATGCATGAAGATCGAGATCGAGATCAAGATGAGGAGAGAAGACTGAAAGAACGAGAGGATGCGATCGAGAGGCGTATGTTGCTGAAATTAAAGGGAATGATTGGTGTCCTTGGCCAAAATGATGACTTGGATGGATGGTACATTTTCATACATTCTCTATTGCAGACTGATTACTGATATTTTAGTGTGCAAAACAGAGTTAAAGTATGTATGTGCCTGGAGTATATTTTGGAACCTTGGTTAGCCTTAGTTAGCAATTTGTTTCTCATGTTCAGTTTGATCTTTCTGATGATTCTCCAGATATTTAAGTAGGTACTTAAATGTATGAATCAGAGTAGGCATTTCAACTCATCAACCTCTTGGTAATTGCCTCTAATTTGTAGTACTGGACTGCTGTGCTTTAAGGGATCTTGATCTGTTTCATTTTGTACATAACAAAGCATAAAATTCCATTTTCATTTAGAAGTTACTTTCAGAAATAAGAAGTTATTAAAGAGAATCACTTTCTTGAGTTCTGATGAATTGCCTAGAAGGTGTAAGAAGACAGACAAGTTAGAACATTTGGTTCTTACCTTCAATTCTATGAGATTTCAATGACCATGGAGTTTTTGCATCATATAGAAATTAGTACAACTGGTTTGATAAAGCTGTGGACATGGAGTTTTTGCATCATATATTATTTTACGAACATGGAGTTTTTGGATCATATACTAACTGGTTTGATAAAGCTGCTAATTGGTATGATAACATTGTTGTGTAGACTATCCCAAATTGTATGCGAATTGCACTTAACTGCTACTTCACTGGTGCCAATATTCTTTTCAAAATGTGTTTCTTTTATGTGTTTTAAGTGAAAAGAAAAAAATGTTGTGGGCTTGAGATTAATGCTAAAATGATTGCTTGAGATTTATGTAAGTGTATAATTAAAGATTACTTGAGAGTACTTGTGATTACTCGAGCTTAATGAAACTAAGGTGGGTTAAGTAATCTTTTTTCAGGTCAGTTATGTTAGCTATATGTCCTTTAGGTCTTGTATGAGCTTTAAAAACTGCTCTTTTTTGCTCTATCCTTTAGTTATGTTTTTCTCAACCTGTTCGAGTTTGGTTCAGTCTGTCCATGTCTTTGCTCTGTTTATGTACCCCCATGGCAGTATCAAGGAAGTTTTGGCTATCAAGTTTTGTCTTTTGCATTTTGATTCTTGAATATTTTACTTGGGTGCAGGAACTTGACCTGAATATAGACTTGAGCTCAATGTGGACTAGTTAAGTTGGAACAATAATAAAAGACATTATGTATGTTATGTATTTCTTTAGTTTGGTCTTTTGGCTATGATCAAAAGTTACTTTATGTTGTTTGATTTTCTAATAAAGTGAATGCTTAAAGGTATTTTGTATTGCCAACATGTTTGTATTTTGTATACTGCTTAAAGGTAATCTGTTGTGTATGATGTACAATTCTATACATTCTAGCAAAGAATGTGGCTTAAACTTTGGGGTGGGGTGGGGTGGGGTTAGGAGTGTACATAGTCCAGTCCGGTCAGTTTTTCACAAATTTTCGAACCGAACTGTTTGAACGGTTCTGAAATTTTCAAAACCAAATTGGACTGAACTGAGCTATGAAACCGACCCAATAATCCTGTCCGGTTTGGACCGGCTTCGGTTTTTACACTATGTTTTAGTTTTATCTAAGCAAGAATTGTTTTTGTTCCATTCCATGTAAATGAGGACTTTAAATCAGCAACATTGATGCATATTCAAAGTAATTAATGCATATACACCAAACAACCAAACACACCAAATAATAACTCGCTATAACTCGTCCAAATCAAAATGATAAGTTGATAATTTTTTAGCTTTCTTCCTTCGATTTCAAAGATCTCACACCGTTGCACGAATTGATTTTAACGAAGATGGAAAAGACATTAACGCTGATTGACGACGGAGGTTGTTGGTGGTTCCATGGTTTGGTGGCAGTTTTTTTCTTTCAATGAGGAGTGAAGGCTAAAGGAACTGGGGAAGCTGAAAATTCAGGTCCGTTAAGTTGAATGTGGTGGAAGAGTGGAAGATCTAGAGAGAATCGAGGGAACATGGAGAGATGTATATATGTTTAGAGGCCGGAGTTTAAGGTTAGAGGCGTGTGGTGCTTATATATAGAGATTAAAAAATATTTAAATATATATAATGTATGTATATCATTTTTAATAAATATAAGATTGTAACCGGTTCGGTTCGGTTATTACCGGTTTTTCCAGATAAAACCGAAAATTGGATTGAATTCACGGTTCGGTTTTTGTCTAATAAGAAAACCAATTGAAAAATTGCGGTTTATGATTTTCAATCCAGTTTGGTCCAATCCAGTCAGTTAATCCAGTTTTTCAATTTCTTTGTACACCCATAGGTGGGGTGCGGTAGGGTAGGGTGGGTATGTGGGCAGGGTGGGGATTGGGGTGGGGAAATTTTCTGATTTTTTTTTTAATTTTATTTGTTTTTGCCGCGGTGTGGCACCATGGCAATAGATTTTAACTTTTTGCCGCGGTGTGGCACCATGACAAGAGATTTTACTTTTTTGCCGATGTGTAGTACTGTGGCAATAGATTTTAACTTTTTGCCGCGGTGTGCCACCATGACAATAGATTTTACTTTTTTGCCGCGGTGTATAGTACTGTGGCAATAGATTTTTACTTTTTGCCGCACTTTTGCCAAAGGCGTGGCAAGAACTTTTTGCCACATAGTTGCTTGTCACGGGTGACACAAAAACAGTAGGCGTCACAATAAGCCTATAGTGTTACTTATTTAGGCTTTAGTGGCACTTTACAGCCGCGGCAAAAAGTAGAATTTTTAGTAGTGACAATTTGTGCATCGGAGATTTCTACAATTTGTGCATCGGAGATAATCCATATTCAAATTCTAAAAAGCAGCTCACCAGATTATCTGACATTTTAGATGCCGGAGATCAACAAATTGAAACCGGAACCACCACCGGAGTTTCTTCGATTTCATTGAGCTGATGATTATGAAATTGCAAAAGAATTACTCGATTTGTAGAGGTGGAAAAGAAAGAGAGGAAAAGGACAATTCTCTTTGCTTTTGAGAGTCTTCACAGTGAACTTCATCTTCTCGATTTGCTTCTCTGTTATATTAGGGGTAATTTAGTCCGAAAGAAAATGTCTAATATTAAATCAATAAATAAAATGAGTGTGGATTAAAATTTATTTAGAGGACGGAAAGTGGAGTAAAACCTAATATTCCCTTAAAAACAATGATGCTTAAAAAATTAAAAAAAATGGACAGACCATCATACCGTTTTACCTATCATATATATGGTATATATTTGTTATTCATCAACAGTTACCATCATATAAAATTCAAAAGCAATCGTCGGCGTTTTTGTTAGAATAAATGTAAAAAAAAGAAAAATCACAACCAACTGGACTCTTCACAAATTTATTTTCCGGAAAAATGGTAACAGCCTTTCAAAAATATAAAAAATATAAAAAAAATTCCATATCTTCACGAGGTTGGACTCTTCGATCAAGGTTATTTATTATTTTTCAGAATAAACGTAATCACCTCAATAAATTCCATATTACTGAGAAAGCAAAAAGAATTTGAAGAAATCTCAGATCGAAACAAAAGCTCAGAGCGTTTAAAGTCCAAAGCTTCCCATTTGGCCGGAATCTTGAATCACGTTTTGGAACTATGCATGACACAGATACTACTACTTCAACTAAAACGAGGGGTTTCTAATGCTTTTCAGTCAGGTGAACCACAAATTGCTCCACCCAGAATTAAACCCCAGAAACCTTAACTTGGACGATTTAGGTTTTCTCCTTGAAACTCTTTCGTGATGATCGTAAAATGATCGTATTTAGGTAATTTATGTAGTTAAATTTTGTATCCATGATTCTTGATCTGCCGCATCAATAGATGTATATTACAGGTAAACGCATCTGGGATGGATATTTTTTAAGCCAATTTTGGTGTTTTAACCAATTTTAATCATTGAAACTATGTTTTTAATTTGAATTTCACATATTTTCTTTTTCTCCTTTTCAATTATTGATATGCAACACCGATTTTATTTTGTTTGATATGCAATTGATGGCTAAATTGCAATTTTAGTCCTGTAACTGGATGCGTTTTCGATTTTGGTCCTGTTTTTTTTCCGGTAACGACTTTAGTCCTATAAGTGGTCCATTTTACAAAAATAATCCAAGGGCGGAAAATCATTATCGATATTTTAACCAAAATTTATCTTGTCATCATCAGTAATTGCCACATCAATATTCTAATTAAAAAAATAAAATACCAACTCAGCATATACTATATTTATTAAATACATAAATATATTATACATTAGTATATCCAAATTCCAATAAATCCAAAAGCCTCCTTCTTTAATCCCCTGCCCCCCTCTTGCCGATCTGAAGAAATTTCCCTTCATCCTCATCTGTCAATTTCTTCAGATCCGATTCTGAAAGTTCTAGATGACAAAGAATATCTAAAGCTTCATCCTTTGCAATTTTCAAATCAGCATTTTCATTTTCATGATCCGAAACGACAACGTTTCTCTTCAATACAGAAGCTAGAAATTCAACCCCATCAGCGTCGACTAAGCATTTCTTGTTAGTCCGGCTTGCCTGAGAAACTGACTTGAGCTTCTGCAAGCATTGAACCTGGATTTTGGCTGACTTCTTGGATTCATTAAAGAGTTTGAGAATTTGGGTTTTTCTTACCGGAGGGCTAGGAGTCGGGATCCAATCGATCCCATTGCCGGAACTGATGATGCACCATGATTGTTTAAGTCGCCGGAGGGTATGGTTCGGGGTGAGATCGGTGCCGGATAAATCCTGTTTGGTGACCGGACAGGTGACATTACTGAAAGAATATAACCATTTTTCAATGCTTTCTCTATCATAAGTAATCCCAGAAGCAACTATGACTGGATCTTTCATTAGTTGCATTGAAATTGGGCATAGAAAATGCGCTTCGATTTCAATTTCACCCATTCTAATTGCAATCAAATTTCAGCTCCAAAATGTACTTAAAAACAGAATCAAACTTCTGAATTAGAAGGTTTTTTCCTACCATGGACAAAGAACGAAGATTTTGGTTCAGATGAAGATGAACCTGTGATGAAGATGAAGATGATGTGGGGAGGAGAAGAAGTGGGTTTGTCGGCAAGAGGGGGGCAGGGGATTAAAGAAGGAGGCTTTTGGATTTATTGGAATTTGGATATACTAATATATAATATATTTATGTATTTAATAAATATAGTATATGCTGAGTTGGCATTTTATTTTTTAATTAGAATACTGATGTGGCAATTAATGATGATGTGGCATAAATTTTGGCGGAAAATGTCTTGTGATCGGCGTTTTCAGCTAGTGATTATTTTTCGTAAAATGAACAACTTATATGACTTAAAGTCATCGTCACCGGAGAAAAAATAGGACCAAAATCACAAAACTCGTCCAGTTACAGGACTAAAATTTCAATTTAGCCTGCAATTGAGTATATGTTACATCAGTGTTTCATTTCCTATTGTCGATAGCACTCATGATGGATCCTTTCATAATTTTTACAGCATGCTAAGCTTTAAAGTCTTCGACTAGGGGAATTAACGTTACAATATATTACACAAAACCTGCCCCTTGAATTTGAGTAGAAATAAAAATAAAATCGAGTAGACGTATATTTACTTTAACAAATCCAATAGCCGTATTTAAACTTAATTGGTTTATGTTTATTTTACACGTTATGAAATGATCGGTATTTTTATGGCATATATGGTATTATTGTTTGAAGATCGTCTTCCTCTTATGGTTGTAATTGCTAGAAAAGGTAAAAACGTTTTTTTGGCTGTGGTGTAATTTACATTTTTGGTAGAGATTCATGTTGTTCTGCTTACACTTGCAGTTATGTGGCCTGGTTCCGATTTGAATATCCAACTGTATATTCCTTAGGATAACTTTTTTTTTTTTTTTTTTGTTTTGTTTATTATGCTCCTTTTTCGATTGATTGTCATTCTGGTCGACAGTAGTGCTCGAAATTGTATACTAATATGTGAAGGTTTGTTTTCTTTTTATTAATCGTAGGGGTAATTGAGGAGTTGAAGGCAATTGGAAAAATATCATTCTTAGTGATGCAATCTTCAACATCAAGTGAAGAAACCACAATGACTTTTCGAGCTTTTAATTTAAGAAACATCACAAGAACATATTTGATGCATAGCTTCTATTAATTTCTTTGCTGGGCCTTGCAGATGATGCAGTGATCCATTATAGGAATAGACCATGGACCCGGATGCAAGTGTCTGAAAGATCTTCTACCCAATAATAATTGAATATGAGTAAAAATATGAGGTAGGGTGTTGTGGGATGGGTGGTGGTGAGATAAGGTGAGTTTGGGTAGGGTAATATACAGTTGGATGCGATGGCCGGGGTATTGTAGGTAGGGTTGCATAGCATTGTGAGGCGGGGGTGGTACAATATGCCGTGTTGGATAAGGGCTTACATGTTTTGTTAACTTTTATTTCATCAATTTTTGATGTAATGAGATTTGTTTTTAAATATTTTTTTTTCATTTTTTTGGAATGTCATTCCATTTCATTATCTTTCAATCACACCTAAATTGAAAGAAATCAATTTCATTTCATTCCATCCAAAGAAACAAACCATTAAAACATAATTGTCTTTCATTCCAAATAAATAAAAAAAAAAGACGAAAATTCAAAATATATATCTTTAGGTAAAAATAGTTTTTTTGGTACCTAATTTTAATTCTTACAATCATAACCCCGTCAAAATCTTAGTAAGTAGGGTAATTTTCATTCAGCGGGATATATTATTATGGTAGCGCTAATTAAAATAACACGTCTTGAAAGAAAATTTTCACAAGCTACGGACTAAAAACTCCCGTCCTGCAATTTTTTCTTTTTAAAATCAGCAATTCATTTATATTATATCAAAAATAAAAAAAATATCCCTCGACATCTGCTCTGCATTCCTAAAAAATTGTTTGCCATCTGCAAAACCCCCCTTCAACGAATTTTTCAACCTCCATATATACCAAACCGTCAGCATCATCTTCTTCCTCTATTCCTTTTTCTTCCTCCCTTTCTGTCAAATTTACAAATTAGCTCCCTCACTGAAAATGTCTGCATAATCATATCCTCTTTATTTATATTTTTATTTTATTGAAGAATCATCCTATCCTATTTTGAAGTGAAAAAACTCCACGGGAGTAGTTTGTTTGAGTGTTTATTCATATCTTTATGCTACAAAGAAATTATACTATGATATTTATCTTCCAATTTGAAGTTGTTTAATTGCATAAGCAGGCAGCTATTTTGTCCTTAAATTTGGTAATCTATATGTGTATTTAATCGATTCCGGTGGTGGTTCGGGTCTGTAAATTGCCATAGATTGAGGAAGATAGGGGATGGTGGAAGAAGATGACGCCGGCGGTTTGGTAGGGTGGAGGAAGAACAATTCATCGGAGGAGAAAGGGTTTTCCCTTCTTTTTTTTTTTTTTTTTCAATTGCAGATGTACAGGAGATTTGTTATTGGAAAAAAAAAACCGTCCTCAGAATACAGAAAATACGTCGGACAATTGAAAAAAAAAAACAAAACATATGCAAAACGGGATTTTTTTAGCCCGGCCAAGTGATAAAATTTGTTGAGGGCGTGTTATTTTAGTCTACGCCGATGAAAAAATAACCCGACCTTATTACAATATATCCCACTTGAATGAATAAATCGCCTTACTCTTGAGTATTTTGACGGGTTTATGATTATAAGAATTAAAAATATATGTATATAAAAAAACTATTTTTAAGGAAAGGTATATATTTTCAATTCCCTCAAAAAAAATCCCTCTCAAAAGGAAATGGAAAGAGAGTAATAGAAAGGATTTCCAAATTCAATTCGGTCAGCTGAGCTCGATGTTGAGACATTTGGGTAGACTTTCGGCCTAAACGACATTTAAGCAACAGTGGAAAGAGAAGCTAATTTAGGGGTGGCTCCGGGCGGTCGGGGTGGGTGACCACGGGCGGGCGGGCCAGGCGGTGATTTGAGGGATCAGGCAGAAGCCCTATCTGTATTTGGGCGGGCTGGTAGGCGGGTTTCGGGTCAGTGGTAATTTGGTCTGTTAGTACGCGCCGCCTGGCCTAGGCGGGGTTTGAAGTGGTCGGGCGGGTCCGGTTTTTTTATTTTTTTATGCAAATTTAAAAATGTTAATAACAAAAAAAAATTTGATAATAACCATTTACATAAAAGATAATAAACATAATACATGTTTTAATAATACATATAAACATATAATACATGTATTTAATACATATAATCAAACATTTACGTTTTTTATTATAAGATAATATAATAAATGATAATAAACATAAACATATAATATTATCAAAAGATCATATTTTTATTAATCGTAAATAAAAATTACATTTACATAATACATTATTACAAGTTTACAACTATTGTTTACATAAAAAATTACATTATTACAATAAATTATATTATTACAACTTTACAACTATTGTTTACATAAAAAAATTACATTATTACAACAAAAAATATAAATAAATGGGCTTGGACCCGATTATTATAATAATCAAAAATTACTTCCTCAATTCCATTGGATTTTTGGTAGTAACTAGTAAGTAGTAAGTGCTAAGTATATCGGGGTAGAATTGGGTTTTGGCATTTGGGTAGTAAATATGTGGAGGTAATAGGTATGATGATTGAGTTTTTGGTAGTAACTAACTAGTATGTAAGTATGTTGGAGACTTCATGGGGTAGTATATTTGAGTTTTGGCTCTTTTGGGTAGTAGCTTACTAACTAGTAAGTATGTAACTATGTTGGAGTGGAGGTGGAGGTATGAATGTAATAACTAATAAGTATGTTTGGGAGTTAGAACTTTGGGCCTTGGGGTAATTTAATTCAATGGAATGGAGGAAGTATGATTTTGTAAATTATAATAATTAGGAATTTTTTCGTATCTCAAAAGAATCAAAGCCCACGTAGTTACGTGTCACTTACCTTGGTCATTGGATAGATTGGTAGATGGTTGGGCTTAGTCTTCATAATAATAATTCGTTGATGGAGATCCCGATCCGGATGTTGTGTATTCTAACCACGGATCTTCTTCGCGTGCGTTTTATCTTCTTCGAACTCCATGTCTTGTGTCCGTCTATTGGCTCTTTCCCAATCCCCTCATTGCGAGACACATATCTTGACCGACTCGGCGGTCAAACTCAAATCGGTAGTCGGTGACGATTCTTCTACTGAACTAAAAATGCAGACTCGGGCACTTGATAGAAGCGAGGAATAACAAGTATATCCACAGCTATTGCGGTTAAAATGGGCTAGTGGGTCTCTTTACTACGCCAATATTGTAAAATATTAAAGTTATCTTCGTCAATTATATCATCGTTGTTTAAATAATTATCAATTACGGATCTTGCGTTCGATGTTATGGAAGTTGATTTACTTTTACTTTTACCTAATATACTTCTAAGGCACCAAATCTATCGCTTTTAGGTGGGCGACCACTAGTACTAGCGTCGGTGGTTTCTCTCAAGATAATATATATCATATAATTTAACTAAAATATTATAACACTCCGTTACATATTTGTCAACGTCAAAATCTGTTATTTCTAAAAATGAATAATATGCAATTAAATAATCATTAAATTTTCTCTTCTAAGTCCGGGATCAAGCATAGCGGCAATACCATATATGTGAGGAAAAGTTTTTAAATATGCTAGCCATTTAGTCTTTATAGATTGAATGATCGCATTTAATTCATTTGTTAACCAAGTACAACCACTTACAATGAGACATTATTTGACAACATTCTACTATAGCCGAATGTACATTTGGTTCATAAATCAATGAAAAAACTTTTGTTGCTTTATGAAATTTTTCAAAAAGAGTGCAACATTTTTCAAAGCAAGTTGCCAAAGTTCGAGTGTCTGAGTAGTATTACCCTTGTTTATCATTTCTTCATTAAAACATGTACTAATTGCATCTTTATATTTTAAAACCTCTATAAGCATGTTGTAGGTGGAATTCCACCGAGTTTTACAATCTAATGAAAATTTACGGGCCTTAAACCGTTTTGAGAACAATAATTTTTAAATCTTCGGCTAACATTGCCATCAGTATCTAAACGATTTTAAAATAGTTCTTATTGGTTCTAAAACTTCGTATATGTTTGACAAACCATCTTGGACGCACAAATTTAAAATGTGTGCACAACAACGAACATGTAAAAGTGAACCTTCAAGTAACAATGATAAATGTTCTTTCATGTATGGTATTGATTTGTGTTTTATGGATGCATTATCAAATGAAATTGACAAAATTTTATTATATAATTTAAAATCTATTAACGTTTGTTTAATTCTATTAAATATATTAATAGCTTTGTGAGACTCTCGTCAAATAGATCAAAAGCAATAATTCTTTTTGTAAGTTATATGAGGATCGCACCAATGTGCGATAATACAAATATAATCCTCATATTGGGAGATTTCCAACAATCACTTGTTAAGGAAACACGACCCTTATAGTTGGAAAACATTTCTATTAATTCGTTCCTCATTTTTTCATATTGTTTTTTCATTGTTGTTTTAATTACTTTTCGTGAAACGGCTGAATATTGTGGATTTAAAGACATTTTATTAAATTCTTCTAAAGCGCGACTTTCGGCGTGATTAAATGGTTTTTCTTCAATTGATATATAACGAGTCATGCGGTCAATCATATTTTGTCTATCATAAGTAAAAGGCATACCTCCCGGGATTTTGAGACATGTACCCCGAGTTGGGTTTGAGAGCCATGGCCGCCATCTTGTATTATCCGCTTTCATTAGCAAGGTATTGTATACCATGCTCTTTTTGAGATGCCGAGTTTGCGTTCCGTTGCCTTGACCCCGAATCCACGACAATTCTTTCGTGACTCCTCTCTTCCTGCACACTAAACAAATAGTTTTAGTTCTTTTAATATTAGGGTCATCACCTTCCCTTTGTGGTAGATCATGAATTTCAAAATATTTCCAAATTAATGATTTCGATTCTTTTATCGCGCGAGGCGTGAAGAAGAACTTGGTGTTTCCTCCAAGGGTACTTCGGCACTACCACTAGGACCACCACTACCACTACCACTACCGGCACCGCCACCTAACAAATTAAATATGGTGATTAAAATGAATTTAAAATAAACAAAAATAAATTAAAACAAATTAAAACAAAAATAATTGATAGATACATACCAAATTGTTGAAATTGTGGCGTCGAACCGTAACTCGAATTCGAAAAATCTTGGGAAAGTGGATAAACTTGTACATCTTGTGAGTCGAATACGGGAATATCACCAAAAATTTCGTCACCGAAAGCTTGTGCAAAATTATTATCCATATTTGTAGATAGTAAAGACTAGAGAGTATAAAAGAGTATAAATTTATAAATGAGTAAAGAGTATAGTATGAATATATGATAGAGTAATTTAACATTGTAGTAGTAAATTACAATTACTAGTAAACTAGTAAGTAGTAATTAATATTATATAAGATAATATGAAGATAATAATATTGAGAATTTGAGAATATTGAGAATATTGAGAATGATAGAGATTTGAGAGAGAGAGGTGTGAGGAGAATGAATGATATAGAGGGGTATTTATAGGTGTAGAATGAAAGGTTTAGGGGAAAGTGTGAGGGAAAGTGTGAGGGGGAAAATTCAAAAAGAGGGGAAAGTGTGGGGGAAAAAATTCAAAAGAGGGGAGGGCCGGGCGGGCTGGCGGGTTCAGGGGCAGTCGGGCGGGCTGGTGTCATGGCCGGGCCAGGCGGGTCACGGGTTGGGAAGCTAGGACCAGGCACGGCCCTAAAAATTCAGAATTGGTCAAGGGTTGGTCGGGCGGGTTCAGGCGGGTTAGGGCTGCAAAAACCGGGCCGGGTCCGGGCGGGTCGGGCCAGCCGGCCCAAATGCCACCCCTAAGCTAATTATACTAAAACCAACTCATTTTTTTATACTATTTTAATTGTGTTTAGTAATAATAATAATAATACAAGAAACCTCTATAAATTAATAACCTCTAAAATAATATTTTTCTCCGGTCCCGACTTCAGGCGGTTTAAAAATGACCAATTTCGATAAGATAATAAGATAATAATTTTAGAAAATCTTGTATAGATATACAGTCCCAATAATATCATAAATTAATAATTCTCCATAATCACAAAAATATATATGTTACAATTTTGTAAAATATGATTCTATTGTTGTCTGGTTTTTTTTCTTAAAGTTTAAATCTGCTTGAAGCTCATCTCTAATCTTCCTTATAGCATCCAAAAGTTGGTGTGGTGTGGTGCTTTTGAATTTGCATCAAAAAGTTGTTAAGTGCCTTTAATGCGTTGAGTGCTTCTTTACGTGTAATAGGTTCCAAAGGTGTTGTATTGTCTTCAACATCATCTTCAGCATTATTTTCAAATTAATGTATGTAAACTAAATCTTGTATGTACAGTACAGTGAATTTGTAACTAATATACAATGAATTAAGTATAATACATAAATTAGTACAGTTCATTCTATTTAAATTTATATAATTAAAATTTAATTTTGTTTGATATCAAAAACTCTCTATAAATTAATAATTATTAATTTATCGATAAATTAATACCTCTCTAAATTAATAAAATCTTCGGGTCCCAACTATATTAATTTATAGAGGTTTTACTGTAATAATAACCATTATTCCGTTTCCACTAATCTATGTTCCGATAATCGAAAAACCGTGTAATTCAACCCGTGCATTATGCACGGGTCTTTAGCTAGTTATTTAATAAACAACTGATATAATATTTCTCATGAAACCTTACTAATTAAAACGCCAATGAGAAAAAATCTTAGTTAACGAGAAAAGAGTACTTATTTATATGTGTTTGATTTACTCCACATGAACCAAACACATGTTTAGATCCTTCAATCGTCGGATTCTAATGCCCTAACAACTCTTTCGGATGTTGAAATCGGAAACGTCTTGATAAATAAATCTGCTAGATTATTGGTTGATTGGCCGGATATGTTGCACATCTTCATTCTTTTGCATGTCATGAGTAAAGAATAACTTGGGTGGAACATGTCTCGTTCTTTCTCACTGGATAATTTGGATGTGTTCTATTTTTAAACTAATGAAAATAGTTTTTTCTTTTAGGATAAACAAAAGATTTAATAACTAACTTGCTGATTATATTAAAGAAATAATTGAAGTTTAGTAATTAAGTAAAGAATTTAAGCATATCCAGCCGGAGATATACTAATCAAGTGTTAGATTTTTTTTTTTTTCATAAATTAAATATTTTGTAATCGTTTGCATACGGGTTGCCGTACAAAATAATGTTTTCGTAACGAAACGGGGTTCGACCCGGGGGACTTGGGGAAAACGCCCCCAAAAGCTAAACAAATTCATGCATGAGTTCAAATACAGATTCATGCATAAGTTCGGATTCATGCATTTACGAACTGATGTGCCTCTACAAGCGTACATGCATCTATGAACGGTGATGACCCTTACCCTTTCATGTAGGAGTACCTCACTTAGTTTATAGGGTACATTTAGCCTATAAAAGGCACAAACATACAAACGAAATTATTCTGAAGTTTGAAAAGCATCATCATAACCAATATTCTATGTGTCCTCATGTTAGATTAAAACAAGTCACTGTTTCAATCAAACACCTTCATTGTATCCTGAGAGAGATTTTCGTTAGTTCCTAAGTGACATTTGTGATGGATGAAATATCTCTTTAATGACGATGCTTATTGCGTGCCTTAGATTTCTTCTTAGTCTGTCAAATTCATAAGTATTAATTTTTTCCAACATCAAGCACTATTAAATAGAATCATACACATATTTGCAATATATATATATATATATATATATAAAATTTAATTACTCACATATAGTCAATTATATGGTCTAAAGTCGGCTTTTAAAACGTCGATTCTGTGTCTGGGACAAAAGAGTAAAAACCACCGTACTAATATTACCGCTTTAAATGATTAAAGGAAAACCTTTGCTAAAATTTAGTAACATAAACCAATTTAGGGAATTGATTAGAGAAAAACAATGTCATTTTTCTGGTTATCTCAATCACTTAAGCATTTATCAACCAGAAAATTGTGAGATCCAGTGGCTTGTTTACATTTTGCAAGACCTAAAGATTCCAATCCAACTCGTGCTGAACTATTTTGTGACAATGTCAGTGCTCTTCACATTGCTCACAACCTTGTGTTTCATGAAAGAACCTTGCACATTGAGATTGTTTGTCATGTTGTCAGAGACAAAGTTAAATTGGTCTAGATCAAATTCATGCATGTGCATACCAAAGAGCAACTTGTTCATATCCTCACCAAGGCATTGGATGCACCAATAAATTGATATCTATTGAATAAGCTTGCCATTTCAAAGATTTTCCAACCATGTTCCCGTGTGTAAAAGAGTGTTTGAGCGGGCATGTTGTGCATGTTGATTCATTCCTCACTCAATGTTTGGGAGGGATCGATGTTAAAAAAATATGAATAAAGGAGTGTTGGATGCCAGACGATCTGAACACACTCAGAATCCAGAATAGTCAATTGAGAGAATTCAAATGTGATGATGTGCTCAGTTGAGTGCAAAGGTTCAACTGAGTAGACAGGCTTCAGCAGAGCATACTTCAGTTGAAGAATTCGAAGCTAGACTTAGAAAATTTTCTGTTATAACTGTTTGTAACTTCTTGTAAGTAATTCGTGATGAGTATTATCTATAAATACTCCATCATCTGCCACACTGCAACCTAACTTGTCCATTCCCTGATTGATGAGAATTCCACATTTTATTATGTGTTGTGTTTTCAATTTAATCAATCTCAACAGGGTCTTCTCTTCTCATTCCGTTCAGTAAGGTATGCTCTTCTTTCTCCGTTCTGTAGCTTGGTAAAGATTCAGCTGCAAGTGAGCCCCAGGAAGTTTCAAAACTTAAAGTCTGTTCTGCTGGCTCTGTTTTACATCACGCAACGCAAGTGAGCCCCAAGTAGTTCCTTAATTTAAGATTTGTTCTAGCGCTATTCAACATCATTCTAATCCTCATCGCGTCGAGGTTGCTATACGTCAAAAAGCTTATAATGTTGTTAAAGATTAAAAACTTAGTAGGATATTTTTTGTATTTATCAATTAAATGATATTCTGATAGTGTAATTATTCTGATTGTATCTAGAACATTCATATAGGTGTTAAAAAACATGTACAGTGAACAATATTCATCAATGTGTAAAGTTGCATCACCTGAACAACATCCACACCTTCCTTTTTTAGCAACATTATGTTTCTTTCTCGGTAATAAATACTGGGAAGGTAATGGTTTGTTTATCTAAATTCCTGATAAAGGATGGATACATTATTCAACCGAAGTAAACAAAGCAAATTACATTAGCTTATAAATGAGGGTCAAACCAGCAAAAAATATAAGAACGAAGGGCCTACATGAACATATCCAGTTTTATGCTGTCAAAAAAGCTCCTCATTCATTTACATATCAATCTGCGCATGAATACAAAGGTAAGGCATCAAATGCTTGAAAAGAAATGAACACATGACACCTATATATAGTCTTTAAACTTAAAGCTCTGACATTTGCAAATCCTGCCTGTTTCTAAGGACATCGGGCACCGGTCTTTCCCTAGTGTAAATGTACACTACTTTATCAATAAGTGCTTCCGTGCCCCCATAATTAGAAGCTCAATCACATTCGCTAACTAGAGAAAAGCCCTGTCAGATGGGATATCCCTCGAGTTTAGAAAACTGTAGGTAAAACTTGACTTTAAATCTTGTGTCATTTGGGCTATCAATGAGCTTGAAAAGATCGATTATAAGCCATTTTAAGCCGCTGTCTTAAAGGATATCGAGGTTGCTAACCTGCAACAGTATACATACATTTGTCCACGTGTAATGCTTCTGTTTTTGCCTTTAAGTTGCAGGGTAATAGGTGAGGATGAAGCAGAAAGAGCTAGTCGCAGAGTGTACAGAGAGTGCTCACGATCTACAACATGAAAAGGTTGCACTTCATGTGTGTGCTTTGGATGCAATATCTATCGATTTTCTGACTACAGCTGCCAAACATGCTCTGATTTTACTAAGAATGTCAAGCCTTAGATTCCCACAACCCACATTTTATTTACCTATATTAAGTACTATCGAGAAGAAAAAGGGGAAGAAAAGGATGTGGTTTTAAACCTCGAGAGAGATTGTAATTTATTATGCACATTATAACCTTCAGCTGCCTTGGCTGGAGAAGAACATCAACATCATATTGATTGCTTTTTCACTTCTTCAAAAGCTTACCGCGATATTAATTGCCTTTTGTAACTCGATTTTATCGACCAATGAATCGCGAATATGGCCCTAATTATAAAGCATGAACAATTCAAAAATAAGGTTTTGTGTGTGATAGTTGTATCAATGGTTATACCAAATGAATATATAGTTATGATGCAATTAATTTACTATTTAAAAGGGCGTCAAAACGGTTATATCATGTCAATCCATTTGATACAACAGTTGTACCTTAAAGCGTGTAAATTCCTATCATTTATGTACATGATGAAACCATTATATATTGAATTTCACCTAACAAAAGCAATGCTTACCATGCACATTAGAGATCAAATTCATGTTTATCATCCGTTTCTTGCCTCGTTTTGCCATTGGATGATGGATGTGATGTACATTATGATGATGGTACAGATGAGGGCAAGGTGATCGTTGATAACGAATCATTGAGTGATAACCTGCAATACAAAATGTAATTGATAAAAATAATTAACGAATCACCATAAAAATCAGGTAAAAGAAAAACTCAAAGTCCAGATAGTACTCTTAAACCATGTTAAATGACCTTCTTTCCTATGAAATTAAGCCGTTACGTTAGCTATTGAATTTACGTTCATAAACTCCGTTCACTTTAACATTAATAGTCAATCATCATTTTTCAGGTTCCATCTTTGGATGCAATTTAAAGGCCTAATTTAAAAGGGTAGAAGTATTATTGGATCTCAAAATCTATATGATTTGCAGGTCAGCATGTTCTCCATAAAAGAGACAAGCAGTAAATATCCAAAGATTATAAATTATAAAAAATGTACTTCCAATTCTATAGGTATCTGAGAGGAAATAATAAGACGAAAATTCAAAACATATACCTTTGGGTAAAAATAGTTTGTTTTATATACCTTTATTTTTAATTCTTACAAGCATAACCCCATCAAAATACTCGGTAGGACGGGCAATTTGGTATTCAGGTCGGGATATATTGTCATGAGGCCGGACTAAAATAACACGTCCTGAGCAACTTTTCTCACTCGGCAGAGCTAAAATTCCTTTCCTTCATATTTTTTTTAAATTACAAAACAGGAATTAAGGCAAACCTCAGTAGTCGGAAATAAGAGAAAACAATGTCGGAAAACAAGATGAGGATCAGAAAACCTTCAATTTTCCAACTGCTCCCTCTTTTTATTTATTTTTTACAAATTAAAACATGATCAAATTTATGATAAATATCAGAAAAAGAGAAAACAAAGTCTGAAGTGACGCCGGAAGGAGCACCCGAACCCCAACCTTGGTGGTCGGAAATAAGGCAAAGGTATCAGTAAGTGTCTCCGATGGCAACTTTGCGAGTTACAGAGTTCTCAGGGAAGAACTCACAGGAGTCACTAAAACAAGAGGGAGCAGGTGGAAAATTGAAGCAGTTGCCATAAATTCCGGGATCGAGCTCGATATAAAAAAGTATTGTAAAGATTGTGATGAAAAGTTGAGGAAGTGTAGTTAGAGCAACTGAACCATGACAAAGTGGCACCGAGATCTGGGAACAATTTAGTGAGCTGAAATGAAGTCTTGACCTAGGCTTGGATTGAGTACATGTTGGTGGATGGGACTTTGGTGATCGGAGTGAGCAGTTGCTCCGGCGAAGTGGAAAGTGGAATGGATGCGTTGAAGAAGAGGTAGATGACGGTGGTGACTAAAGATTTTGCAGGGTGTCGGCTGGGATATTTTTTTTATTTTTTTTATTTTAGATATGAAATAAGGCAATTCTAGTTTTTGTAAAAAAATAAGAAGACGTGAATTTTAGCCCGGCTGTTCCTCAACGTGTTATTTTATCCCGGCTTCATTGAAAAATAACCCAGCCTCACGACAATATATCCCGGCCTGATTGTGAAATTGCCCATCCTACCAAGTATTTTGACGGGGTTAGGCTTGTAAGAACTAAAAATAGGAGTATACAAAACAAAATATTTTTACCCAAAAGTATATATTTTCAATTCCCTCATAATACTTGATACAACAGAAAAACAGTGGAAAATACCTATACAGATTCGTACAGTATGATATGCCATGTTCAATGATCATTTTGCAAATCTACAAAAGCAAGCTGAAAAAGTGATGTAAGCAAGAGCATCTAAGTTTTTATCTAGAAACTGGACGACAGAAACAAACTTTTAACCTTTGTCATGACTACATACACAGATAGAGCTTTCTAAATCAAGCAAATTTATATTGTTTCAAAATATTCAATGTCCAGAACTTTTAGGTTCAAGAAAATTGACTTCCTTTCTAGCGTTCCTTCTAGAGTTTACAATGAAGAATGATACTTCATATATACTTTTCTACGTAATAAAATTTCAAACATGGAAATGAACTCTAGAAAGTTTTCCACATAATCTAGAATAGCACGCAGCACGCTTGCATATGATAACATATAGAAACAATGGGCCAGAGGCCAGAAGGACAAGATAAGATACAAAATGGTTGAGAAAGACAAAATGTAGTAACACATGTACAAAAAATATAGTAACAAATGTAGTAACTGTTCTTCTCAACCATTTTCGATTAAAACTGTCCTTCATAACCTTTAACCTTTGAAACAAATAAACGAACGGTTGAGGAATCTACCATTGATAGACAGTTATTACACAAACTTGAAAAGTAATTTTATTAAATGCGAATAGAGAATCTCTCTAAACTTTTCAAGTTAAGATATTAGGCTTTCAAAGAGTGCAATGAATGTAGTCAATTTAAGAGATCAATGAAGGCTAAATTGCAATTTTAGTCCTCTAACTGGACACGTTTTGCAATTTTGGTCCTGGTTTTTCTCCGGCGACAATTTTAGTCATGTAATTGGTGTTTTTTTTGCAAAAATAGTCCTGAACACCGTAAAGACCACTTACAGGACTAAAATTGTCGCCGGAAAGACCACTTACAGGACTAAAATTGTCGCCGGAAAAGACCAATTTTAGTCCTGTAAGTGGTCTTTCCGGCGTTCAGGACTATTTTTGCAAAAAAAAAGACCACTTCCAGGACTAAAATTATCACCGGAGAAAAACCAGGACCAAAATTACAAAATGTGTCCAGTTAAAGGACTAAAATTGCAATTTAGCCGATCAATGAATATTGCCAAAGATTTTGGGATATAAATAAATTTCAAAATGCAAACCAAAAAAAAAATATACGACTCTTTCCCGATCGATTTGAAATATTGTGAACTACGTTGCAAGGTCAAGTATATTCAAAGTCATCGTATAAAAAAAACAAGGTTACTGTAATGATGATTCTCGTGAAAAGAAAGTTAAAACAAACGTCATGATCATAATTTTCATCATGAGTCATGACTTGGGGATCATTTCCAGTAGTGAGCAAAAAATGATCTATTCAATGACTTTGATTCCGATGATTTTTCCTTCGATTCCAATGATTTTATTTTATTACCAAGGGCGGATGCACCCCAAGGGGAGAGGGGGCACTCGCCCTCTCGGATCCGTAGAAGACACTACTACTATACATATATGTTATGTAATTTTTCGTCCCCATAAAAGTTATATTCACCTCTATAATTAATCTATAATAATCCGATATATTGACATAAAACATTTATCACATAAATAAAAATACATAGTTATTATACATACTATACATAGTCATATAGAATAGTTTTTATTCGAATCGTGGAGGACAAAAAAACACTTCTATATATTTTTTTGATTGTCAAAAAATGTAGAATTATCGCTCCCATCGCCCGGGTGCCTGCATCCGCCCCTTTTTACAGCCGCCAAAGATTAAAAAAATTATCACCCCGGTGCCGGTGATCTGAATTTTTCACCCCGACGCCAGAGATCTGAAGTTTTCACCTCGGTGCCGGAGATCTGAAGTTTTTAGTTTTCACCCCGGTGCAACAATTGTACAAGTGTTGGTGGTGGAATAAAAAATCATGACCGGAAAGCCCAAGCTAGGCTTCAACAACAACAAAAATAAGGGAAAATTCTTTATTTAGTACAATCTCAAAGTTTTGGCTCCTAAATAATACTCCTTAAGGAGGAGCTTCTAAAAATAAAGCAAAAAGAAAAATTGATGGGAAATGACAATTTTAGCCCTCATATTCCGACCAAATTCGCGCTTAAAGTTGAGGAAATACAACTAATATAAATGTGGAAAGACAGTTTCGAACCTGCGACCTTGAGGATACAAAAACTCCTCTGGCAAGTTTCCACTAGACCAACTCAACATTTAGCAATCATTATGGCACTCACAATATATATATGACAGTAACAGACTACTTAGCCTCAAACATTTTTTCACTTTAGCGACATTCATTACATTTAAAAAATATCCGGACTTGACTCGTTTATACTTGACTCAACTTGTAAACATAATTTTCTTCCTCTCTTAGAAATCCAAGTTTCTAAAAGTTGTGTTTATACATTAAGGGAATTATTGTGCGGCAAATTACATGTTATCAATAGTCAATTACAGTAAGGGAAAATTCTTAATTATTGGTCGCACATAATAACATGTTATATCGAGGATCGATCAAGACAATTACTGTAATTGACTATTGATCACACATAATGAAATGCTAGATCAAGATTCGTTCAAGGCGATCAAAGTAAATATTCAATGTTAACGAATCAAGCTCAATTTTATCATAATTATATAACATTTAATCAATTCTAAGAGTTGATTTTAGATCCGGGTTGATTGGACATAATAAGATTTTAGATCAAGGTTCGATTAAGGCGATTACTCTTATCCGAGTTGATCAGACATAATGTCACGTTAGATCGAGGTTCGATGAAGGCGATTACTCTTATCCGAGTTGATCAGACATAATATCACGTTAGATCGAGGTTCGATGAAGGTGATTTACTCTGATCCGGTAATAAGATTTTAGATCGAGGTTCGATTAAGGCGATTACTCTGATCCGAGTTGATTAGACATAATATCATGTTAGATCGAGGTTCGATGAAGGCGATTACTCTGATCCGGGTTGAATATGCATAATGTCACGTTAGATCAAGGTTCGATTAAGGAGATTACTCTGATCCGAGTTGATTAGACATAATATCATGTTAGATCGAGGTTCGATTAAGGCGATTACTCTGATCCGGTTTGATTAGTTATAATAAGATTTTAGATCGAGGTTGGATGAAGGCGATTACTCTGATCCGAGTTGATTATACATAATGTCATATTAGATCGAGGTTTGATGAAGGCGATTACTCTGATCTGAGTTGATTAGACATAATATCACGTTAGATCGAGGTTCGATGAAGGTGATTACTCTGATCCGGATTGATTAGACATAATAAGATTTTAGATCGAGGTTAAATGAAGGCGATTACTCTGAACCGAGTTGATTAGACATAATGTCAGGTTAAATCGAGGTTCGATGAAGGTGATTTACTCTGATCCGGTAAGAAGATTTTAGATCGAGGTTCGATTAAGGCGATTACTCTGATCCGAGTTGATTAAACATAATATCACGTTAGATCGAGGTTCGATGAAGGCGATTACTCTGATCCGGGTTGATCAGACATAATGTCACGTTAGATCAAGGTTCGATTAAGGCGATTACTCTGATCCGAGTTGATTAGACCTAATATCACGTGAGATCGAGGTTCGATTAAGGCGATTACTCTGATCCGGTTTGATTAGTTGTAATAAGATTTTAGATCGAGGTTGGATGAAGGCGATTACTCTGATCCGAGTTGATTATACATAATGTCACGTTAGATCGAGGTTCGATGAAGGCGATTACTCTGATCTGAGTTGATTAGACGTAATATCATGTTAGATCGAGGTTCGATGAAGGTGATTACTCTGATCCGGATTGATTAGACATAATAAGATTTTAGATCGAGGTTGGATGAAGGCGATTACTCTGATCCGAGTTGATTAGACATAATGACAGGTTAAATGGAGGTTCGATGAAGGCGATTACTCTGATCCGGGTTGATTAGACATAATATCATATTAGATCGAGGTTGAATGAAGGCGATTACTCTGATCCGGGTTGATCATACATAATGTCACATTAGATCAAGGTTCGATTAAGGTGATTACTCTGATCCGAGTTGATTAGACATAATATCACACTAGATCGAGGTTCGATTAAGTCTATTACTCTGATCCGGTTTGATTAGTCATAATAAGATTTTAGATCGAGGTTCGATTAAGGCGACTAGTATGATCCGGGTTGATTATACATAATATCACATTAGATCGAGGTTCGATGAAGGCGATTACTTTGATCCGGGTTGATCGGACATAATGTCACGTTAGATCAACGTTCGATTAAGGCGATTACTCTGATCCGAGTTGAGTAGACATAATATCACGTTAGATCGAGGTTCGATTAAGGCGATTACTCTGATCCAGTTTGATTAGTCATAATAAGATTTTAGATCGAGGTTGGATGAAGGCAATTACTCTGATCCGAGTCGATTACACATAATGTCACGTTAGATCGAGGTTCGATGAAGGCGATTACTCTGATCCGGGTTGATGATACATAATATCACATTTGATCGAGGTTCGATGAAGGCGATTACTCTGATCCGGGTTGATAATGTCACATTAGATCAAGGTTCGATTAAGGCGATTACTCTGATCTGAGTTGATTAGACATAATATCACGTTAGATCGAGGTTCGATTAAGGCGATTACTCTGATCCGAGTTGATTAGACATAATATCACGTTAAATCAAGGTTCGATGAAGTCGATTACTCTAATCCGGGTTGATTAGACATAATATCACGTTAAATCGAGGTTCGATGAAGGCGATTACTCTGATTCGGATTGATTAGACATAATAAATATAGGTTTCTTATTATACATCATAAATATAGGTTTTGAAAGGACCAATTTCTTGTTTTTTTTTTGATAGGGCCAATTTCTTATTTTGTTTTTATTACGCCACTTTCTTTTTTTTTTTTTTTGAAAGGGCCAATAAGATTATTATGGGTTGGGTTTTTGTGGTTACACCATAAGATGCTATTTCCTAACAACATGGGAGGGGGCAGTTCGAGCTTTTCTGCAGAAGAAACAGCTCCCAAGGAAATGATCAAGTTTCTATAGAATTATTCTGCAGGGAAGAAGTCTTGCTAAGCATGTTAATGAAGAGAAGATCAAGGTACTTGCCAATGAATTATTTTCAAACTAAAGGCACATACAAACTAATTTAGCACCTCAACTAACCTTTATGAGATATTGGAAAATGCTGTTTTGCAACCAAACTTTCAAACCTGAGAATGGAGGCTGTTGGCTGTGATGATGAGGGGATAGGTTGGGGAATCGATGACAGGTGAGAAGGTTTGGGAAGACATAGATTAGTTGTGAAGCAAAGAAGGTTAGGGAGGGATATGCCGCAGCCCACAGCCGATTGTTTTGGTTGGATGATGTTTGCAGTTAGCAGATAATGGCTTTCTTTTTGTTTTTAATTTTATAAAACTGGGGGTATTTTAGGAAGTTCAATTCTTTTTTAAAGAGGAAGGAAGAAAAGAGTGTATAAGAAACAAACTTATTCCTTAATACTAAATAAAACACAAACTTTTCAAATAATACTATATAAACTTTCCTCCCAAAAAATAAACAAAAAAAAACTATATTAACATACCTGTAAGTGAATCATGTCGTTGTGTTAGCTATCAATGTTGTGATCAATCAACACTTTATTTGCACTGAGGAAGCCACGCCGGCAAGCGAGTCCAGTTGTTGAGTGAATTTTTTTTTTTTTGAGTGAAGTGGCTAAGGCGTATGTGGAGAAATTGATGGATAGATATGAAGAAAATATATTTTAGGAATGAAATAATTTAGATAGAAGAAGGAAAGACACTCTCGCACATTTGCTCTTAAAAACTCTTTTTTTTCCCTTGCTTGTGTTCACAAATTAATGGCCTCCCACCTATTTACTCCTCTCAATGATCTAGTGGTGAATTTTTTTATCTAAGGGCTACAATGTGTTTTCTAGATAGACTGAGGAATATACCTTAGAATACTCCTTATACTAATTATTCCAGATATAAGATATTATAGGAATATTCTCTTACTACATAATTCCGGAAACCGTATTAATTTACTTACCAATGCTACTGTAATTACCCAAACAAGTTTTATTGTTTTTACCCATAATTAAATTATCTTATTTTTATAGGTAGCTTGTATGATCATTGAACAAAAGATATGGGCAGAGGGTCAAAATGAACCTATATAGGCAAATAGGACACACTAAACTTTTCATTATTTACAAGGATAAAAACTAAACAAATGTATTACAATACCCTTGTCATAGGCACATTTTTTAAAAAAACTGAATGTTATTTCCTTCCCGTAATTAATATTTCAAACGACTATATCTTTTGATTTAAACTCCGATCATCATAATTCTTTCACCATAATTCATATTTTTCATCCTCTTTATTTTGATATCGCATTTGGTATTTTTTTCGACACAATTTCTAAAATATAGAAAATTGCACGTAAACAGCGTCACAACAACATTTGATGTAGTGACATCAGTATTCACATATGCATTAACACCTTATGAACTCCAGTACGATTCGGAGCGGTAAATGCAGTGACACTTGATTTACCACATGCATCATTATTTTGTAGTGACAATAATAGGGTGCAATGACAATGGAGGTTAGAAATAAGATGGAAAAACAACGAACATGTTGTGTCAATGAAAATATAGTGACATTTGAATCCTGAAACATGTACACAAGTATTTACAAAGACAATTGAAGATGCAGTGACAATGACATTGATAGAGAGAATTGAAGATGAAGTGGCAATGTCATTGACAGAGTCAACTGAAAATGCCGTGACATGTGAAGATGCAGTAACACGCATAGATGCACTACATCTAAACGTAAATGTCACAATAGAAAAAAAAAACTAAAGCAGAAAGAAATCGGAAGAAGAAGGTGGAGTAATAAGAATGGGAGAAAGAGGAAGAAGGGGGAAAAGGAGAATAAAGAACAAAGAAAAAAAGGAACATAAAGGATTGCGAAGAAGAATGTTGGGGAAGAAGAAGGTAGGAGGAAGAAGAAGAAGAAGAAGAAGAAGAAAGGGGCGAATAAGATAAACGGAAAAAATGGAATATAATTGATGGGGAAGAAGAAGGTGCTCTATTTAAAAAAGGACCTCGAATTAGGAGAGTTTAATGAGGAGTAATTTCGTCATTAAATGTATCCTTTAATGAGGAGTGACGGAATTTGATGACCAATTTTCATTTCTCCTCATTATTGATAAAAAAATCTCCTAATTAAACCCATACACAACAAAAAAGCTCCTCATTATTTCAGATTTTTTTAAAAAAAAACATTTTTTTGAGGGGGTTTTAAGAACATTTTGACGGGTTTTTTTATTAAAAACATTTTAATCCTAAACATGTAATCAAGAAAAATAAAACAAAAAATCTACCAAAAAACATTCCTCCCTCACATAACCCTAACCTAACTCAATCGCTCAATCCAATTACACGTCTCCACCTCTCATACTCTACATGAGCATACGCAGCCAAATTGGCCAATTCCCATGGTTGCCGCAACTATCCGGCCGGTAATCTACTTGCTTTTGAGCTCTCTTTTGCAGTTTGCCTTGTTCCATTTCTCGTTTCCGTGCTCCTTCTTTACCCATTGAACTTACAGCTCTGTTTTTGCACCATGGGTCAAAGAAATAAGAAAACGGATGAAGATGGCACTGTTCATCTGCTGGATTCTGTTGAACTGCTTCCGCGAATGAACACCCATTGTTTTGGCTCTCCCTGCACAAGTTGATGTTCCTGCAACTGAGATGTTGGCTCCCGTAGCTCAGATTGTGAATTGACCGACAATGGAGCCTGAATCTTCAATGGTGTTGCAGAAACAACCAATGGATGATGCTTCGTTGCCCCAGATTGCTCCTTTCATGAGGCTTAAATCTGGTAAGATGCTCCTTCCAATTCAATCTTTGATGAAGAAGAAGAACACTTTAGTTTCTGATTTGGATATGGCTGATGCCATTGAAATTCCTGCTGCTAATGTTTTTTATGCTATTGGATCTGCTGCTAGAGATACATAATTTGTTGTTGTTGATGCTTCTGTTGTCTTCGATCTCCTGATTTAATCACAGTCTAACCTTTACATGTTGCATCTTCTGTTGTTGAAGGTCTTTTAGTTAAAGAATCTGCTGCTTCTGCTGTACCTTTAAGTCAAGATAATGGTCATATTGATCCTCCTGTTGTGCCTTTTGTTGCTTGTGCTCTTAATGATGTTTTGGTTGCTGATAAATCTGCTCCTTAGGCAAATTTTTTCAAACAGAACATAGAGTTCACCAATCAAATTTAGCTTGGCTGCTTGGTTTTTCACTTGGGTTACTTTTTGAGTTAGTTTTATTCAGGTGTACAATCAAATTTTTGGGGCATTTCTTTTGGGTGGGTGGGGGAGGGTGGAACTGGGAACGAAGGGTAATACTTATCAGCGTGTATCAATATTCAAAGATCGAAGATGAGCGGCGGCAGTGGCGAGGGAGAGTGAAGAACAGAGCGGCGGCAGTGGCGAGGGAGAGTAAAGAACAGAGCGGCGGCGATGGAGAGTGAAGAACAAGCGGAGGGGAAGGGTTTAGGGTTATCAATGTGTTTGATGGAAAGCCGATTAATGTAAGAGGTGTTTAGTTATTTTATTTTTTATTTCAATTCTGTTAGGTAGACCTTTTTTTGGCAATGGGTAGAACTTTACTAGATGTTCAAAAAGGTAAGATTACAATGAGAGCGGGTGATGAGACCGTAACCTTCAATGTCTATAAGACCATTAAGCATCCAGGTAATGATTGGGGTACACGTGAGGACGTACAGAGGCTCAAAGTTTTTTAGGAAACCCCTGTGAATTATGAGCAACCCAAGGAGAGTGTGACTAGCGATAGTGTCTCTAGGATGAATGTAGGGTCGAATGTAAAATTTGGGGGTTACGAGTCTTGCCGAAGACTATAAACTCGGCACCCTATCCAATTGTTCTTTTTGAAATTCAATAAGTTGAGCCAACGACAATAAAAAAAAAGCGCTTATGGGAGGCAACACACTTTTTCTTAGATTTTTAGGTTCGTTTTGTAGAGGTGATAAAAATTCGACCGCACATCTCAAATTCATTTAATTAATCTTCAAGCAATGGTTAAAAAACTAATTCAATACTTAAATCTTATAATTTTGAAAACAACCTTTCCAAAATGCGATGTGGTCATTCTTATCCAACGTTTGAATTAATTGTCGTCGTATGATAGAATGATCATATTGGATCATATCCAATATATGATTAATTCGTTGAAATTTATTTCAAGTGATTTAATCAAATCATGAGCTTTCATTTTTCATTAATAATTAAAGTGTTGGAGTACTCTATCAACTTCTATAACGAGGTTGCTTGTGTCATTGCTTATTTTACAAGGATTAAAATTACTTTACCATACTTGAGAACGTTTCTCAAAAAGTAACAGTCCTAATTTGGTTTTTCTAATCGAGAATAAAAAACATAGAAATAAAAGCTTGCTAAAATACTACAATATAAAAAAAATAAAGATAAAAAGGGTGTTGTTATTTATATATGCAAAATCAAAAATGGTCTTTTGGTTTATGATTTTGCTCCCACTAGTCAACTACTTCCAATTGACTTTCAAAAAAATTTCAAATATTCTTTAGTGGCCAAGATCCTATCTAGTTACCCTGATTTCCGACGAGAGCCGATCAACCAGAATAATTCGGAAGGTAGGAAACACTTTACCAATCACATCTCTATGTGACTTTTGATGGTTGACTAGTCAACTCTTTGACACTTCACATCTCTATGTGATAGTCAACCCTTTGCCTCTAGAATAAGACTGTCTTGACGAGGGTCAATCACCACAATATTCTAGTCATGTCATAACCCAATATTCGTGAGATCTTATACGCTCATATCTCAATAACATCGATATACCCGAGGTAGGTCAACTCCCAATGAGGGCCGATCAGTTGGATCCGAACAAGGGCTATTCACCGTCGCTATAATATTGGGAGACAATATTTTGACTTGATTTTTGTTGTGGAAGTATTTATGCAAATTGATTCACTTAATGAATTATAATTATGGTCTCATCAAATATATCTATCTCTATAGACATACATCATACACATTCATCTAGAACGTGCCTAGACATGCATCTATTTTATCATATAAAATAAATACAAGCACAAAATAATAAATGCATAAAGTAACCGTTATGATCATAGACTTTTCCTAGGTGCGGTTTCAAATACAGAACGACTCAAGACTCAAAATAAAATAAAATACTATAAAAACAACTTCTTAATTAGAATTTAAATGTTTATATTTATAACTGGCCATCGTCCCCGGCAACGGCGCCAAAAATCTTGATCGCGTGCAAGTCACTAACGTCGATATTACTTGCAAGATTAATAGGTACATCGTAGTATAGTAAATGCGAGTTAAGGTCGATCCCACAGAGACAATGCAACTCTAAGTATAAACAACTTTAACCTAATTAAGAAGAAACATAGAGGCGGTCATTGACCAACAATAACATAAAAGAAAACAAACATGGTATTCCTCTCCTCAACCTGCATTGTTAAACTGCCAGAAAAAGAAATTTCCGGGCCGGTTTACCATGGCTAACCCCTGGGTTACCGAGGCCTGAAAAATCGATTTCTGTACAGTTCTTGTTATTCTGTGTTATTCCCTGTTGAATTTAGTTAATAGGTCAGCAACAGTTGGGATCACACCCAGCTTAAGCGGGAGTTGCTAACCTTTTCTTTGTTTTATTTTGTCTTTTCGTAGGTAGGTCAGAGCACTTCAGAGATTTGATCAAACCGGAGTTGAAAAAGAGCAAACAAGTCAAACAATATGCCTAGAACAATATTGCACATCACACCGATTTCCATGTACCCTGGATCTGAAGCAAGAGAGCATTATGAAACTAGAAAGAAATGGTTGGAAAAGGAGAAAGAAGCAATCAAGCAAGAGCCTGAAGAGAACCTTAAGAAGTATAGCACGTATCGTCCAGGTGAGTGCCCATGTGAGTTAATTGATATATCGTCTTCGGATTATGATTCTGATGATCCTGAAGAGGATCCTGACACAATGATTTTTGAGCCTGAGGATTACCCAGACTCAGACACCGTGGTAATTTTAGGAGACCCTGGCACGTTCAGACTCCCAATTTCTGTTAATGGTATATCAGTAGGATTAGGTCTCTGCGACTCTGGCTCGAGTTGCAACATTCTACCCTTTTCTCTCTGTCAAAAGATCAAGCTTCCGGTCGTAATGAATCAAACCAGGACCATAACTTTTGTCGATAAAACTAGAGATACGCATGCTGGTCCGCTTAGGAAGTGTACGATTAAGGCCGGATGGTTCACATATCCTATTGATTTTACAGTCATAGATGTACTAGAGGACCCTAGTGCCCCCGTTCTGTTAGGAAGACCTTTCTTAGGGACGAGCAGGGCGGTTATGGATTTTGATAATGGGGAGATTACTCTAAGGTTGAATAATGACGCTGTATCTTTTAAGATCTTAAAAACCCCTAGAAAATAAACCGGAAAGTTGTAAGATGACGTATGCTTCGGGAAAGGTGGAAATTATGGAGATCGAGGGGCATAAGAGTAGAGAGGTTGTAGTAGAAACCGTTGAGCAAGAATATATGAGACTAATGTTGAGAGAAAAAGAAGAAAAGGACCACGACAAGATGCTCACGGAAGCTAGTCCTTCCATGTTACGTAGTGAACAAGTTAAGGTAAATGTGGAAAACTTGGAGTCCTTGGGTCTAAAGCCTAAATGTCAACGCAGAGGCAGACCTAGCACACATGCTAGAAGAGAGAGCCGTGCTAGGAAGAGAGCTCAAAAAGGTTCTATAAGGGTACAAGCCTCTGGAGCAAAAGTTTGGTGAGTGAGCTCCAACCCTTGAATGATCGGAGATCTGAAGAAAGTCGAGCTGGCGACTATAAACGCAGAACTATATTCTTTAAACCCTTAGGTACATTAGGAATGAATAAAAGTAGCCAGATGAAGGGACGAGCTTTTTTTCATCCTACCGCACACTTAGGCTTGAAACCGATGGTTGTGGAATTTTTTTTTTACATCGTTGTGGATTCTAGTGAAGTAGGTTAGGTTTTGAATCGGAAATAACAATTGAAGAGTGAAGGTCTAGTCAATTTGAGATTATAATTGAGCAGAGAGGTTGAGCCCCCCCGGTATCTCGAGGGTAACCTCTGGGTTACTAAGGTTGGTTTTTTCAGATTTCTAAACGTCAGGTTGAAAAGCTGGATTTTTAGGACATGTGGAGAACACACGTTGCCCCAGATACGGTAAGTCTGCAGAAACCGTCCCATTTTTCCCTCTTTTCAAAATTTTCATCCATTCCCACACTCCACTATAACTCCACCTCAATCCCATCAATCACCTCCTCAAATCCCTCACCCTAATAACTTCTCTACCCACTATCCCACTAAAACAATCCACATTCACTACCAGAAGCACAGTCCCAGAAAAAATCAGAAAATTTCAGGCCGGTAAACCGTACCCTACCTCCGGTTTACCGAGGGTTATTTTTCACAATCACCTTCAGTATCAGGTTGTATTGTCATCTAGGATTGGTCCTAAGCGTAGCCGGTCAGCTGTTCGTCCCAGTGGTTATTAGACAGTCTATGGAGATGCCAACCCTTTGATATATGGGGTTGAGCAGTTCCATTCTTTAGCTATTTACGCATCATTCCGAGGCCATTGGAACGCAAGACTAGTGGCTCAAGAACGAGGTGTAGACTTGGACGATTGCGGTTCGATTTTTCCCAGAGCCCTACAAGAACAAGATGTATTAGACATGGCTGAGGCACCGGCCCGGTTCAAAGCCACGGTGGTAAGAGAATTATATGCATATGTTTCGTATAACCCCAGAGCCACTTACGCCATGGTTTGCGGTATCAAGGTTGACTTCTCTATCGAGTGGATCAATGCTCATTTTGGGGTTAGACATCCACCGGTGGGCCCGGATGAGTACACATCCTCGAGCAACACTGAAGATCTCGAGAGGATGGACATGATTGTTGATTTCTTCAGGGTTCAATAGAAGCGCAACCCTGTGGGAGCCCCCACCATCTTCCTAGAGAATGAGTTATTTTGGGACCGGGAGATGGTAAACAAATTTGTTTGTGCCCGCCTTTTACCGACCAAGCACACGGTCTATGTCACCACTAAGAGGGTGGATGTTAAGGGTATTTTTATACGGTTTTTAACGTTATATTTGATAATGATTTCCTCCGTATTTGTATAATTTGCATAGAAAACGAGTGTTTAAATGATTTATTAAGCAAGTAAGATTTTGATTAGTTTATTTGCAAAATGAGGTTGTGTATGTGTTTGAATTATGGTTTTACGAGTATTTGGATTGTGTTACGTTTATGCGGTGTTTTTGATGTCATGTAGGTACATGTTGGAGGCTGAATTGATGATCAAATGTTGATATAATTCGAGCTAAATCAAAAAAGAGCGAGGAAAGAAGGATAACGATGGAAGAAGGAGGAGATAAAGATCAAGAAATCGAAAGATACAAAGCACATATGGGCGTTCGTCCGGGTCCCGTCGAGTGGACGGGCGTTTGATAAAGCAGACGGGCGCCCAGGGAAGTATTTTGATACAGAGAGTTTGGGACGCTGGATGAACGAACGCCTGGCACAAGTTCAAGGTGAAGGAACGAACGTCGAGATATCGGACGAAAGCGCCCAGGAGGAAGAAAATCAGGATTCGGGTAGCGCTGAACTTCCAACGCAGTTCTTGATATGATAACAACCGATTTGACTCTGGACCTCAAGAGAAGAGTTGTAGGGCTTGAAGAGAGGATTCTACAGGATTTTGAATCACTCCATTCCGACTTACGAGGCCCGAGATATGAGCGTTACAAGTTTGGATGCTGTTGCTGAAAATAGTGGACGAGCGTCCGGAATCTTCAAACGGGCGTCCGGAGCGGTTACTGTAGCAGCCGACATTGAAACTCTATATAAGCAACGGATTTCTTTCACCCTAATCATACAATTCGAACCCTAATATCTTAGGGGCGGCTCAGGCTGCGTTTTTACCCTATTTTCTTCCAGTTTATGCACTTTAATTTCTAGATTAGATTAGGTAGATTTATGTTCTTTAATTCATCAATTTCAAGCTTTCAAAGGATGCTAAGAGGCTAATCCCTCTTTGAACAAGCGTTGTGAAGCCGGTCCATCAACAATTCAGTTTTGTTCGTGATTAATTCGTGAGTTTCTACTTCGAAGTTGTTTCTTTTATCATTGTTTATTATTGTGTATTGCAATTACATCGAAAGATCTTTGCTTTTATGATTGTTTTAACTTGATGAGAGTCATGTTAATGTTAGATCACCATGATAAAAGTTTAGACCTTTAATCTAATCAAAACGGAAGTTATTAGATTGATTTTCTAGATTAGAAATCGAAAGATTTCACGCCTAGGTTAGAAAGACGTAATCTTTAACATCGAAAGATAAAAGATTAGAAAACGAACTTGTCTACGAGAGTAGGAGTTTATGCCTTCGATTAGGTGAATCACGACTTGAGTAGAGATCATGAAATAATCCGAATTGGAATTGAATGTTGATAGGATAGGTGGATCAATTGCTTGTTAGCTTTCGTTATACTTGATTTAAATCCCTTAAAACTTGAGTTGCATAGTTTAGTTTACCTTTTGCACTTAGTTTAGTTTAGTTAATAAGTTAGTTACCCGTATCTTGCCTAGCATTGGAGTAATCCTCTGTCTATTTAATTTTCTGCATATTTGGTAGTTTAGTTCTTCGTTTAGTTTAGCTTCGTGACATAGGTTAGTTTAAACAAAAACTAGGATTCACAACATCTAGTTCCCGTAAGATCGACCGGCATAGCCTCTATACTACGATCCTTGCACTTGAGGTTAACCGGTTTATTACTTGTTGTTTTGTATTGATAAAATCCGGGACAAGTTTTGGCGCCCGTTGCCGGGAACCGGACGGTTTGCCTAGTTTTTGTTTTTATTTGTTTTTCGCTTTTCGTGTTAGTTCGCTTTTTTTTTTTTCTTTTTTCTGCGTTTTAAATCCCTGTTTTAGGTCGATTCCTAGGAAGATTAACCTTTAAGTAGTTAGGATATTGGTGTTTTAGATTAGGGTTAAAGTTTACAGTAGTGATTAGTTTTTCTCCCTGCTTTTCCTGCTCTGCTTTTCTTTACTTTTCTCTGCTCAAATCGTTTGTTTTTTTTCGGAAAATTTTGCATATGAGCAGCGCCCATACCTATGAACGCCCGTCCCTTGTAAAAATTTCAACTCGCTGCTTTCGACCCTCGCAGGCAGGCGTTCGGTTTTCGAACGCCCGTCCACTTCAACCTCCAGTGGAGACGCCCGTCCGGGACCTTGGACGCCCGCCTCGTCCCTCCTGTTCGATGTCTTTTTAAGTAGGTAGGGTTTTTGTTTCTATCCTTTCTAGTTTCCATGTTGATTCGGTGACATCTAAGGTTGAATCATCTGACTCCACACCTTTCACGATCAAATTTTAGGATAAAAGGGTCCGTTTAGCACTTGATAGTATTTTGGCCATAACTTTCGGCTCGAGTGTCGGATTGGCACGCAGGACCCCAATTCGGAAAGCTCGTTCCGACGCCGACGACGTGGCAGACGGCCGGAGGCCGTCCGACACTGTTTTCGAGGTCAAAATCCACTGTTTTCCTTCCATTTTGGGCTCGTAAGATTTCAACACGTTTTTAGTGTTTCTGCTTTTTCTGCTTTTAAATTTTTCGTAGTTAAGTTTCGTAGTTTTTGATTCCTCTAGGTTTAGTTATCCTTTCCCTCTCATCGATCCGTCCTTTCGTCACTTTCTATCCTTTCTTGCTCAACACCTTGAGTTGGTGCTCGGTTTATGCAAACTCGTAGTCATAAGGGACCACTAATCTATTCCCACGACCGAAGCGGACCATAGTCCGACCCAATAGGCGGAGACCCGTTTCGACGAAGAAACGCTTCTAGATCAAGAATTTGAGCAATATCTTTCAGAGAAATCGAAAGAATAGTAATAATGGCGGCGGAAGATAGACGGACGTTGGCCGACTATGCCATGCCCGATATGATCACCATCAACCCGGCTATCGTCATGCCTACCATTATCGCTCCAAACTTTGAGCTTAAACCGGACTTATACAGATGATGCAAAGCATGCATCGATTTTCCATGGTTTCCCATCATCGAAAACCCCACACTCACTTACACACGTTCTTGCAAATATGCGGTACTACCCGTATCCAAGGTGTAAGTGAGGACGCCATCAAGCTTAAACTATTTCCATTTTCCACGGGGGGGAGGCACTCGAGTGGTATCACTCTCTCCCTCTCGAATCCATCACTACGTGGGCGGAGCTCGAGAAGGAATTCCTAAGTCAATACTTTCCTCCTTCAAAAAGCAGCCACTGTCTCGAACGAAATCTTCACATTCCGTCAATTTGGACAATGAGTCATTCTTTGATGCGTGGAAAGGTTTAAGTCTCTCTCTGCATAAGTGTCCCCATCATGGCTTGCCAAAGCAAAGGCAAGTCCATACTTTCTTGATGGATTGACCGAGCTCACAAAGGGCATGGTCAATAGTTCCTCCAGTGGGGCATTTCTCAAGAAAACACCTGATGAGGGGTGGGCGCTGTTCGAGGACATTGCCAAGTACAATTATGCCCCTCTTATCAAGCCATTCAAGCACCTCCTCCGCCTCCCAAGCTCGAAGAGGTGACTATGCAAAATCTCGTTGCCATGTTGCGAAGCAATTGGCAACCTCTCAAATAATGACTTCTCAAAACTTCTCAAATCCGAGTTATCAGGCTCCTTCACCTTCACAGAACTCTCAAGTTCATCTTTGTGAAGCTTGTTGTCGACCGCCATATAGACCGCCAATGTCAATTTTCTTCCCCCTCTGCTCAGCAAGTCAATGCTGTTCATGACTATGGACAGCATAATCCAATCACATGCCAAGTATGTGACAAAGATGGGAATATCGCCGCTCGTCACGTCCCATGATTGGGCGAATCGCGGAAGTCAATGCTTTCTGGCCGGACAAATCGGAGATTCAACAACCAATTCTGGCCGAACAATTTCCAAAACCAAGGGTTTAATCAGTCTTCGGGATTTAATCCTAATTCGAACTTCAATAGAAACCCTGGTTATAATCAGAACCCAAACTCTAATTTTTCCAATCAAACACAAAGGTTTAATCAGAATTGGCCCTCCATTTCCAATTCCAATTATCGAATCATTGACCAGCCACAAAATCAAAATTTTTCCAATTCTCAAGGCCCCCTAGATTCCAATGACCTCAAGGTGAGTGGAACTCATTCAAAGAGGAGCAAAACAAGAACATTCACTCTCGATGAGTACCAATAAGAACCTTGAAAGACAAATAGAGCAAATTGGGTCGAGCGATTAGCATCAAGACCCCCAGGCATCCGCCCGATTTTACGAGAAAAATCCTAAGGCGGTCATGTTGCTCAGGCCGATTTAAGTAGCGACCAATGTCTCGACCTCGTACCAACAATGCATTATGGACAAGATGAGGCCGGTACAATGAGTTTAAGCGGTACACACCGTGAGTGGTCCCACGGCTTTCGTGGAAACCACTAGCCCTCCCCGCAATTGATAAGGCGGGAGGGAAGTTGAGCACCCATCATCCCTTGGCCGCAAGCAAGTAATCGGTGGGTGATCCACGATAGGTGAAAAGGTTGGAAATCCTCGGTGGTTTGTTCACGAGAAGTGAAAAAGTTGGAAATCCTCAAGTGGCTGATCCTCGAGGATGAAAAAAGAAAAGAAAGTCGGTGGGTGATCCACACTACGTAAAAGCTTCGAAAAGACGGTTCGGTGGAAGGATTTGGAAGACAAAGCTATCGGCGCATCCTCAAAGAGAGTCTTTTCCGAGAGTGATGAAGAAGCTTCCGTTTCCACCGAGGAAGAGCAATATTCCTTTGGTTGAAGACAAAAAACGCGAAGGTGCTCAACCTTCGAAAAATACTCGAGTAAATCTGCCATTATCCGAGGTCTTGGTCGAGATGCCTAAGTATACAAAGTTCATCAAGGATGTTGTATCTTCCAAGAAGAAGTTAGCGAGAAATGGATCAGGCAATTGGTGAGGATTGTTCAATGATCAATTATCCGGACTTACCAATCAAAAGAGGTGACCCCGGAAATTCGTGCTCATATTGCGAGATGGGAGGCCTAGTCTTTCCAAATTCTTTATGTGACTGGGTGCATCCATAAGCTTGATGCCATTATCTATTTGCAAGCATGTTTGGTTTACAAAGTCTTCTAGAACCCACTACCATGAACTTGCGGTTCGATAGATCTTCAAAGAAAGCCTCGAGGATCCTAAAGGACGTATTGGTTCAAGTTGGTAGGTTTACCTTTCCCATTGACTCGGTATGTCTTAGATATGGAGAAAAATGAAAATGTCCTCTCCGATTCTTGGAAGACCTTTCCTATCTATGACTAGAGCCCTCATCGATTGTGATGGTGGGAAAGTAACTATCCGAGTTGGTGACCAAGAGGTGAGCTATAGTGTTTCTAAATCTATTCAAGTACCCTCCGGTTCTCCAACCGGCTGTTCCATTGAGGAGACGTTTGATGACTTCAATGACTTCATGGATAAGCAAGTCTTGGCTGTAGAAGCAGAATATGAGCGACTGATTGATAATCTTAATAATCATGGTGTGGTCAATCTAGACCAGTTAGCAGCTGATTTTGAGGATGGGCTACGAGAAGAAGCTTTGGCAGTAGGGCCACTAAGTAAACTCGACGATGTTGAGTTGAGGAGTGGAGATCTTAAATCAAGTCTAGAGGAACCCCCTGTAGACTTGGTTCTGAAGCCGTTGCCTAAACATCTTAAGTATGTATTTCTGAGAGAAGGTGACAAGCTTCCTTTGATCATCTCTGCCAAGCTGTCTCGAATAGAAGAGCTTAAATTGTTAAACGTCTTGCGCAAAAATGAAAAAGCCTTTGGATGGCAGGTGGGAGATATCCGAGGGATATCTCCCGACATCTGTATGCACAAGATCAAGACTAAGGAGGGTGCAAAACGAGTTAGACAGCCTCAGAGAAGGCTCAACCCTCACATGCAAGAGGTAGTCAAGAAGGAAATTATAAAGCTTCTAGATATGGGTATCATTTACGCCATTGCTGACAGTGAATGGGTTTCCCCGACTCAAGTAGTTCCCAAGAAAAGTGGAATTACGATTGAGAAAAATGAGAAGGGAGAAGAGATAGCATTGAGGCTGAATTCATTGGATACGAGGGTATGTATCGATTATCGAAAGCTCAATGAGGTCACAATTGAAAGATCATTTCCCCCTTCCATTCATTGACCGGATGCTTGAGCGTCTAGCAGGCACGATTCTAACGCTTCTGGATGGATATTCAGGATACTTCCGAGATACCCATCGATCCTGTTGACCAAGAGAAGACCACTTTCACTTGCCCTTATGGCACATTCGCCTACAGGCGGATGCCATTTGGTCTATGCAATGCCCCTGCTACCTTTCAGAGGTGTATGATGGCAATCTTTGACGGGCTAGTTGAAAAGTGCATGGAGATTTTTATGGATGATTTCTCGGTCTTTGGTCAATCCTTCGATGATTGCCTCAATAATCTTGATCAGTGTTATCTAGATGTGTGGAAAGAACTTAGTGCTTAATTGGGAAAAATGCCATTTCATGGTAGATGAAGGCATAGTCCTTGGCCACAAAGTGTGTCACCGAAGGTATAGAAGTAGATAGGGCCAAGGTTGAAGCTATTGAGAAGATGAGTTATCCTAAGAATGTTCGGGAAGTCCGAGGTTTTCTCGGACATGTCGGCTTCTATAGGAGGTTCATCCAGGACTTTTCAAAGATTGCCAAGCCCTGTCTACTTTACTCAAAGAAGGCGTTACTTTTGATTTTGATGAGAATTGCAAGCGCGTTTGAGGAGCTTAAGAGTAGGCGATCTCTGCTCAATTCTTATATCGCTTGATGGAACCTACCCTTTGAGCTTATGTGTGATGCATCCAACTATTTGTTGAGTGCGATCTTAGGAGCAAAAGCTTAATGGAAAGTTCGACCTATCTATTATGCCGATCACACACCGAATCCTCTCAAGTTAACTACACGACAAGCGAAAAGGAACTATTAGCCGTAGTCTTTGCTATGGATAAGTTTCGTAGAGTACTTCTTTGGGTGCTCAAGTGATTGTGTGGGTGACCACACGGCTTGCTGCGATATCTCATGACCAAAAAGGAAGCTAAACCGCGCCTCTGCGTTGGATACCGACCCTCCAAGAGTTTGACGTTCAAATCAAAGATAAGAAGAGGCGGTGAGCGTGGTGGCGGATCATGTTTCTAGGATGTTAAGTGAGGAAAGGATGAACCGGATGATATAGATCTTTACTTTCCTCTAGAAAACATTATGTTGATAGGCGGTTGTCCTCCCGATGTTCCATGGTACTCCTCCATTGTAAACTACCTTCATGCCCGTTATCTCGATCTGAAATGTCTTATCAAGAGAGAAGAAGTTCTTCTACGATATGAAATATTTCGTTTGGGATGAACCTTATCTTTTCAAGATCTGTAAAGATGGTTTGCTTAGGAGATGTGTTCGAGAATCCGAGCAACGCGATATAATCGAGCAATGCCATAGTGGACCCCTGGTGGTCACTTTGGTCCTTGGAAAAGCGGTTGCGAAGATCTTCCGATCCGGTTTCTATTGGCCCACGATCTTTAGGACGCTTGAAGCTTTCGCAAAGCTTGTGATCGTTGCCAAAGAACCGAGCTTTGACAAAGCGGTTTGACATGCCGTTGAAACCCATCCTTGAATGCGAAGTCTTTGATGTTTGGGGCATCGATTTTATGGGACCATTCCCATCATCTTGTGGCAACAAATACATCTTAGTCTGCGTTGATTATGTTTGAAATGGGTGGAGGCAATTGCCACTCCTCACAATGATCATAAAGCGGTCATGAAATTTCGAAGAAGAACATCTTTGTGAGGTTTGGATGTCCACGTGCCTTGATCGGTGATGAAGGACACACTACACGCAACCGACCTTTGGAAAAAGTCCTCGAGAAGTATGGTGTTCGCCATAAGCGGCACACCATATCATCCGATGACTAGTGGTCGAGTTGAAAGAAGCAACCTTGAGTCTTAAGAAAATCCTAGAGAAAGCGGTGAATAGTCATAGAAAAGGCTAGAGTCGAAGTTGGGACGATGTACTTTGGGCATATAGGATTGCCTATAAGACCCTATGGGTACATCGCCATATCAAATGGTTTCTGGTAAGCCATGCCATCGCGGTCGAGTTAGAGCACAGGCGTATTGGGCTCACGAAGTTTTGAACTTTGATTCCCAATCCTGTGGGAAACATCGATTGCAGCAGTTGCATGAGTTAGACGAATTTAGACTCCAGGCCTATGAGAGTGCCAGGATTAGTAAAGATAAGATGAAGCTACTCCACGATGCTAAGATTAAGAAAAGAGAATTCCGTGTCGGCGAACAAGTTCTTCTATATAATTCTAGGTTACATCTGTTTCTGGAAAGTTAAGGACACGTTGGTCCGGCCCTTTCGAGATTCTCCAAATCATCCCTCGAGGCGTTCTAGAACTTCGCGATTATGGCGATCAACCGTTCCGAGTGAATGGTCAAGCGATGCAAGCATTACATTGGTGAACCCAAGGTAAAGCCTTTGGTATTCGATTTCTCGATATCCTCGGTGTAGCACCTTACAAAGTCGACAAGTCGGCGAGTTTTCGCCCGACTTGTTTTACGAGGATGACGGTTGTGATCAATCGAGGAGGTTCTAGCTGGTAGTTGGGATATGGAAGAGTATTGGAAGGGCGTCAACGCAGATGTCATCAAAAGCTTGAAGGCGAAGAGGTCAACCATGGGAAGTTTAAGCGTATTTGGAAAGCTATAAAGGATTTAACCCCGTGTGTTAAGTCTTGTTTCTGCGGACACACTCTTGACCAAAGCTTACACGAGGTAGTGGTCGGCGAGAAGGTTAAATGGCCTGATCAGTGAGCTTCAAATGTGTCGAGCTAACGACAATAACCATTAAGCGCTACTAGGAGGCATCCTAGATATCCCTTATTATACTAGTTTCTTTCTTTAGTTATTTTTCCTTGTTCTAGTTGTTTTAATCTTATTAGGATTGTGTTGTTTTGTCGATTAGCCGTCCCCTAACCTTATACTGAGGTCGAAGTGTTGTTTTGCTTACGATTTCCTCTTATCTTTATCTCTATCACTTTTTACGCTATGATACAATCCCTTGTTTCCCCGAGGTATTTCTTTGTTTTTCATGAGTGCAGGTGGTATTTGCATTAGCCTTTGTGAGTTTTAGATGATAGTGTTTTCGGTGGATGGTCCACGATCCTCACGCCTTCTTCGAGCATTCTGGATCGACTTGAAGCATTTCCAGAATTGCCCCATTCGACCGACAAATCAGCTAAGTTTTCTTTTTCTTGTATTCTGCACAACATGGGGACATGTTGTAATTTAAGTGTGGGGGAGGGGATTTGTCGATGTATCTCACACATTTGCTCATATGATATTATTTCTATGCTAAAATGAGCTAAATTTTCAAAATTTTTGTTTTGTCTCGAGTGAGCAATGCATGTTTTGTTCGGTTTGTTATATTCATCGATGCTATATGCCATATGTTCCGTAAGTTAGTTGATTCACCCGAATTATTTTTTCACGAGCCATAGTGAGCGATGAGCTATTTTATAAAGTTATACCCGTTTTGGATTAGTGATTTTTGATTATCTTATAAGTCATGTGCTTAGTGCTACGTGCATATCGTGAGATTTATGATAGTTTGTATTTAGTTCAAGTATGATATAATTGTGAATATCTAGAAGTTTGAATGTGATAAGTACACGTAACTATTGTCCAATTGAAAAAGTTGAATTAATATGAAATTATTTGTGTGTGTCGGAAGCTGGTCGATGATTTGGGTGAGGTAGGGTGTACCACGTATGTCCTATTCCACCATGACGACCAAAAGCTCACGACAGTTAGGAAAAGCTGCCTTATGATTGGAGTAAGGTAGGGTATTATCTCGAAATGTCCTATTCGCTATGAGGGCAATAGCTTCTTCTAATGTGTGTTTAAAGTGAAATAGTTAAATCAACTAAAGAATCGGTACGAAATTGAATATAAGGCTTAGTTTTCGTTAATCTTATCCCCAAAGATAAACCGATAGATATCTTTGTAGGAGTATCCTCTGAGTATTTGAAAGGCCCTAGATATATTCGATCATTCTTTTCGGGATATGTCACGTTTGTAGGGTGCACCTTATGAGTGTCATTTATTACTATTCTATGAGGGGTATTAACTAGTTTTACTTTGAGTTCCTCAAGTTTGGATTTAGTGGAAGTTTTCTATGGCTATGCACACACACGACGGTGAACTTCTAATTTATTGACCATGTGGTATATGTGTTGAGATGTCTATATTCCTTCCGAGCCTTTATCTTGTTTTGTTTTGCTCGGGACGAGCAAAGTTTAAGTGTGGGGAGTTGTTAAGGGTATTTTTATACTGTTTTTAACGTTATATTTGATAATGATTTCCTCCGTATTTGTATAATTTGCATAGAAAGCGAGTGTTTAAATGATTTATTAAGCAAGTAAGATTTTGATTAGTTTATTTGCAAAATGAGGTTGTGTATGTGTTTGAATTATGGTTTTACGAGTATTTGGATTGTGTTACGTTTTGCGGTGTTTTTGATGTCATGTAGGTACATGTTGGAGGCTGAATTGATGATCAAATGTTGATATAATTCGAGCTAAATCAAGAAAGAGGCGAGGAAAGAAGGATAACGATGGAAGAAGGAGGAGATAAAGATCAAGAAATCGAGTTCTGACACACATGGGCGTTCGTCCGGGTCCCCGTCGAGTGGGGACGGGCGTTTGATAAAGAGCGGGCGCCCGAGGAAGTATTTTGATACAGAGAGTTTGGACGCTGGATGAACGAACGTCTGTCACAAGTTCAAAGGTGAAGGAACGAACGTCGAGATCTTCGGACGGCGTCGAGAGGAAGAAAATCAGGATTCGGGTAGCGCTGAACTTCCAACGCAGTTCTTGATATGATAACAACCGATTTGACTCTGGACCTCAAGAGAAGAGTTGTAGGGCTTGAAGAGAGGATTCTACAGGATTTTGAATCACTCCATTCCGACTTACGAGGTCCGAGATATGAGCGTTACAAGTTTGGATGCTGTTGCTGAAAATAGTGGACGAGCGTCGGAATCTTCAAGCGGGCGTCCGGAGCGGATTCTTTGTAGCGGCCGACATTGAAACTCTATATAAGCAGCGGATTTCTTTCACCCTAATCATACAATTCGAACCCTAATATCTTAGGGGCGGCTCAGGCTGCGTTTTTACCCTATTTTCTTCCAGTTTATGCACTTTAATTTCTAGATTAGATTAGGTAGATTTATGTTCTTTAATTCATCAATTTCAAGCTTTCAAAGGATGCTAAGAGGCTAATCCTCTTTGAACAAGCGTTGTGAAGCCGATCCATCAACAATTCAGTTTTGTTTCGTGATTAATTCGTGAGTTTCTACTTGAAGTTGTTTCTTTTATCATTGTTTATTATTGTGTATTGCAATTACATCGAAAGATCTTTGCTTTTATGATTGTTTTAACTTGATGAGAGTCATGTTAATGTTAGATCACCATGATAAAAGTTTAGACCTTTAATCTAATCAAAACGGAAGTTATTAGATTGATTTTCTAGATTAGAAATCGAAAGATTTCACGCCTAGGTTAGAAAGACGTAATCTTTAACATCGAAAGATAAAAGATTAGAAAACGAACTTGTCTACGAGAGTAGGAGTTTATGCCTTCGATTAGGTGAATCACGACTTGAGTAGAGATCATGAAATAATCCGAATTGGAATTGAATGTTGATAGGATAGGTGGATCAATTGCTTGTTCGTTCGTTATACTTGATTTAAATCCCTTAAAACTTGAGTTGCATAGTTTAGTTTACCTTTTTGCACTTAGTTTAGTTTAGTTAATAAGTTCGTTACCCGTATCTTGCCTAGCATTGGAGTAATCCTCTGTCTAGTTAATTTTCTGCATATTTGGTAGTTTAGTTCTTCGTTTAGTTTAGCTTCGTGACATAGGTTAGTTTAAACAAAAACTAGGATTCACAACAGTCTAGTTCCCCGTAAGATCGACCCGGCATAGCCTCTATACTACGATCCTTGCACTTGAGGTTAACCGGTTTATTACTTGTTGTTTTGTATTGATAAAATCCGGGACAGTGGAATTGATGTTTTGTCTGGAGCAGGGATCTCCAATCAACATCGGTCTACTGATGCATAGCCGTATCTATGAGCTTGCTTCCATTTTTGAGCGTGAGCTGCTACCATACGGGCCGATGATTGATATGTTTGCTTTGGAGGATGAGGTGAAGATGCTCGTCAGTGATGATTGGGAAGACCCTGAGCCGAAGCTCAGTTCACAGTTAGTTTTGAGATTACAAAGATGGGTTGGACGAGCTGAAATGGGGCGTACTCCGGTGCATGAAGCACCGAGGACTCAGAGCGCCTTACTGGAGGAGCACTCGCGAGAGATTGCGAGTTTGCACCGCAAGATGGATAGAATTATCGATTACTTTGGCATACCTTCCTCGACCCCGCAACCTAGGATTATTGTTGTTTTCAATTTTCTTGTTTTTATTTTTCTTTTCCTGCTTAGTTAATGTAGCAGAAATTTTTTAATATAATGATTTTGTCGGCTTAATTTGTTTTGGAGTTGATTATTTTTCTCTTTTACTGCCGCATTTTTATTATATAATTTCTTGTCACCATTATTCTCCTTGGTTTGTTTGAGATTCCTGGCACAGATTCTTCATGGATTAATTACATCGGCCCGATGATTTATATGACGATCCGATTCTTCTTTGGTTTCACCCTTTTGATCGCAGCTAAGTTCCATTTCATTTATTTTCCATCTTATGCATTGGGGACAATTTTTCAATTAAGTGAGGGGTAAGGGAATGTAACTTAGCTTCTTAGCATTATATTCCGTGAATTGCGTGATTATCTTGATTCTCTTAATTTGATGCACGATTCACCACTTAGACTTTGATTCCTTTCGACAGTCAATGCTCCAAGTCAGTCAAGAAACTGACAACTGACAAACTCAGTATAAAACTGATCAGGAAACTCAGTTTTATAAGTCAGTCATCCACCAAACTGATAGTACAGTCGAACGTTGTAATTGACGCAATGTTATTGGATGAAAAGCTGACACATCAGAACGGCCATAAAATATAGCCGTTGCAAGATAACTGTTGATACAATTCAAATTCAAAGTAAATGAACGTTGGACCTTACACTATAAATAGAGGACTTTGCACCAACGATTAAAAATAAGAACACAAGAAGATAGAACACTATCTAGATCAACAAGCATTTTTGTGTGCACTAGTCTCGTTCATTTGAATTGCTATCATCTCTGTGCTAACAAGATCATATCTAGAAATCTTCCAAGTGTTCAAGCTACACAAGATTTATCAAGAATCATACACTTAGAAGAACCACAAACGAGAATCCATTTATTGATTCTCAACCCAAATTTGATTCTTAATCAAAGGTTCAGACTGTGAAGCAAACCGGGAAGGTTTTGCCAAGGACAGTTGTCACAGCAGTCGGGTAGACTGTGTTTATGGTGGTAGCTGGTGAAGAGGCATACGTAACCCTTCAAGGACCAGTGTTCAAGCAATTGAAGAGCAGCAATTCTACCTATTCTACAACTGTTTAGATAGTGAAGCTAGAATTAGCCAAGGACTATTGCTTAGGACTTTCTGTAACAGCTCACCTCAAGAACTTCTAGTGGAATTTTCCTCCTACACCACAGGGAAAGAGAGGACTGATAGGATTACACCACCTGGAACCTCTATAACTCTTGTTTCATTTACATTACGCATTTACATTACACATTTATTTATTACATCATTTATATTGTTTACACATCATACTGAGAACTGATTGTTACACAACTCATAGCTCACAAACTGACATTCACCAGAATTCAGTTTAGCACACTCAGCTTTCGCATAGAATAACAAGATCAAGAAATAGGCTAGAATTATATCCGCTGCCGGTTGACTCAGTTTTGCTTAAGTCGGTTTGACTTAAACTCAGCTCAGTTAGCTTAACTCCACAGAAGTTATAACTGAACCTTAATCTGTTTAAAATCCAGTTTTTAGGGACAAGTTTACTCACCCCCTGTTAAACTTGTGTTAGCCTTTCCAAGGGACCAAGAGAATCCATCAGCAGTAATTGTCAAATCTCTATTGAAGGGAGTAGATAACAACCACTGCTAGAAGAGAGCCATTTATATGGTGATGTCTATGAAAGGCAAATTGAAGTTCGTTGATGGCACCCTGCCCAAACCTATAGAGACAGATAGGCATTTGAAATCTGGTGTCAATGCAATGACATGATTTCTACTTGGCTGGTCAATTCGGTAGGTCCTTCAATCTAACAAAGCATATTCTGGTTGTCTACATCACGTGAAATATGGTTGGATCTTGACCATAGGTTTGGAACCGGCAATGCTTAACGTTTATCCGACCTTCAGGAAGATATTTATGCCTTAAAACAAGGTACAATGTCTGTAACACAGTATTTTACAAAATTGAAGAGTTTGTGGGATCAATTGTCAATTTTAAAACCCACTCCACCCTGAACTTGTGCTGCCCTGTCCATATACATGGAGCAGAATGAGACTGATTGTGTTATAAGGTTTCTGAAAGGTTTGAATGATGATTTTAGTAATGTGAGATCTCAAGCCTTGATGGCTAAACCTATTCCAGATATTGGCACTATTTTTAACATGGCCCTACAACATAAAAGTCAACTCAATTATTCTGATGTGGGACTTGATAAGACTGTTCTGAGTGCGCATACCACTGGTTTTGGGTATGGTGTTCAGGAATCTGGTACTTTGGCTTCTTAAACCAGTTTGCCATATGGCACAGGTGGAGGAAAAGGTTCAGGTAGAGGTTTTTCTGGTAATTCCAAGAAGCCACATTGTTCTTATTGTGGAAAAGAATGGCATACTATTGATAAATTCTATAAGGAAGTATGGCTTTCCAAATGGTTCAACGGGTAGAGTCAGGGGCCAGATTCATGCTAATCATGTGAGTTTGGATCAAGGTTTCATTCCTGACACAACAGATTCAGAAAGTGATTCACAAGCTACATTTGATTCATAAAAATCTGAAGGTGTCAGTCGGGTTCCAGTACAATGACCAGATATCAGTATGAACATATCATGGATATGTTGAGGTATATGTAGATTGCAGATCATTCTAATGCTAATCAAGCAGTGGCCCTTAGTGCACATGCTCATTCCTCTGATTTATTATTTGTCTTTACTGGTTAATCATGTCCTATGTGTCCTTACTATCACTTTACCTAATGGAGAACATACTTCAGTTACACACATAGGACATGTCAGAATCAATAAGGATCTAGTGTTAGATCATGTCCTATGTGTCCCACACATTACTTACAATTTAATGTCTGTTAGAAGGTTAAACACTGGTGAAAGATACTCTTTGTTCTTTGGAGCTAATGGTTGTATTGTGAAGGACACTGTCTTGAAGAGAATGATTGGTTCAGCTGATTTATTACAAGGCTTATACATTCTGAAAGCTGATCCTACTGTTGTTCTTTCTACTCCACCATTAGCTTGCCAATTTGCTGTATTACCTACTTCATTGTTATGGCACTATAGACTTGGACATCCATCCAGCCAAACACTACTAACTTTGCACAAATCTATTCCTGATATTCAACCTTATTTAGATTCTGATTGTCTTGTTTTCCCTTTAGCTGAACAAAAGAGACACAGTTTTTCCCATAGTAGTTCTGTTTTTGTTGATGTTTTTGATCTTTTACATGTTGATATATGGGGTCCAAACAGATTTTGTACTTACAATGGTCAATATTAGATTTTGACTATTGTTGATGATCATTCTAGATTCCTTTGGATTCACTTAATGAAAGCTTAATCTGAGACTAGGACCCTGCTACAATCCTTTTGCAATACTGTGTTTACACAATTCAATAAACATGTAATGAAAATTAGATCAGACAATGGACTTGAGTTTAAAATTGATGCTTTCTATGCACAAAAGGGCATAATACATGAGACTTCCTGTGTGCATACACCGCAGCAAAATGGTGTGGTGGAAAGGAAGCATCAACAGTTGTTGAATGTTGCAAGGACTCTTAGGTTCCAATCTGGTTTTCCTATGTCTTTTGGGGGTTGTGTGTTAAGCATGCTTCCATGTTAGTTAATATCACTCCTACCCCTTTATTGAAATAACAAACACCGTATTTTATATTGTATAGCAGGCAACTCAACTACACAAATTTTAAAGTTTTTGGCTGTTTGGCCTATGCCAGTACAATCTCCCAACGCAGAGGCAAGTTTGACAGTAGAAGTAAGAGGAGTGCTTATGGAGGAAATCCTCCACACACACAAAAGGTTACATCATGCTTGACCTTCAAACCATGGAGTTTCTAACATCTAGAGATGTGATTTTTCATGAAAATTTCTATCCTTTTTTGACCAATGAATGTAGCACTGGTAATAACTGTACTTTGCCAATTCCTAGTTTTCAAAATGTCAATTCTGGCATGCTTCATACAAATCCTGTGCATGAAGATCTACACAACAATGATGGAGATGCAGAACATGAGGATGCACCTTTGCACATTGGTGATGCAGGTGATGCGGATTATGATGCATCCCAATATTTACCACATCCTCCTCACAATCAGAAGTTGAGAAGGTCCACAAGGGAAAGGAAAGTACCTGCACACTTGCAGGATTATCAAACCATTATAAGTGCTAGTACCACTACACCTCATACACTAGACAAAGTGTTATCCTATGACAATCTATCAGACTCTTATAAGGCATTCGCCTGCAATTTATCTGCTGATCAAGAACCTAAGAATTATGCAGCAGCTGCCACAAATGTAAATTGGCCAAAGGCTATGCAAGAAGAGCTAGAGGCTCTCCACAAAACAAACACTTGGTCTCTTGTTCCACTACCTAAAGGTAAAAAGCCAATAGGTTGTAAGTGGGTGTACAGAATCAAGAGGAAAGCAAATGGCACAATTGACAGATATAAGGCAATGCTTGTAGCCAAAGGTTACACACAAACATAGGGGATAGATTTTCTAGAAATCTTTTCACCTGTGGCAAAAATGTCAACTATCAGATTATTCTTTAGCTTGGCATCAATCAACTAGTGGCATTTACAACAAATGGATGTAAATACAACTTTTGTTCATGGAGATTTAAATGAAGAAGTCTACATGAGACAACCACCAGGACTTTCTATTTAAGGCAACAACCAAGTACGCAAATTAACCAAATCTTTATATGGTTTAAGGCAGGCTAGTAGGCAATAGAATGCAAAACTGACTGAAGCCCTCACAAAAGCAGGATACATTCAATCAAAGCATGATCACTGCTTGTTTACAAAAGGACAAGGTGACACATTTATTGCTTTTCTTGTCTATGTTGATGACATAGTAGTAGCAAGCTCAAACCTATAGGAAATTTGGACACTTAAAGATCTTTTGCATCAAGCATTCACCATCAAAGATTTGGGGCAACTAAAATACTTCTTAGGGTATGAAATTCCACGATCACAATCTGGAATACTGATGAATCAAAGAAAATACTACTTAGACCTTGTACAAGAATTTGGTTATCTAGGGGCAAACCCTATAATATTCCTATGGATCCAAAGACAAAATTAGAAGTAGAAGATTCCCCACTCCTAGCCGACAACAAATATTACAGAAGTTTAGTTGGTAAACTCTTGTATCTAAGTAACACCAGACCAGACATTGCATACCCTATTCAACAACTAAGTTAGTTCCTAGATGCCCCAACAGAAAATCATTTGGCTGCTGCTTATAAATTGTTAAGATTCCTTAAAACAGCACCGGGACAAGGCATGTTCTTTCCATCAACTAGTGCACCTATACTTAAAGCATTTAGTGATTCAGATTGGGTAGCTTGTACTGAGACTAGAAGGTCATTCAGTGGATATACAGCCTTTGATGGTGATTCTCTTATTTCCTGGAAAAGTAAAAAGTAAACCACTGCCAGCAGAAGTAGTTCAGAAGCAGAATATAGAGCAATGGCTCTCACAACTTGTGAAATTCAATGGCTTCTTTAACTACATACAGACTTCCAAGTGCAACATCCACAAGCAGTACCTTTATTCTGTGACAACAAAAGTGCTACATACATTGTGGAAAACCCTGTTTTCCATGAGAGAACAAAGCACATTGAGATTGATTGCCATTTTGTGAGAGAGAAATATCAACTAAAGATATTGATCCCTATGCCAGTCAGAACTGAAGATAATCTAGCTGATATTTTAACTAAAGTTGTAGAGAAATCTACATTCACTAGATTATGGCCTGGATATCCTACTCAAAACATATTTGCAGCTCAGATTATGACATGATCAAGGTTGTTTCCAAGTTGTACTTACACCTAACTACAGCTTGAGGGGGTATTGAGGATTATGACATGATCAAGGTTGTTTCACATTCAATGTGTTCTAAGTTATATGATAGAGAGTTCTCTCGGGCATTTCATCGAACACTTGCAAGGAGAAGCGGTTTAGTTTGTTAGAAGTTAATTAAGTTGTTGTAACTGACTAAACTGACAATTAGGTGCATAGTGAACTTGTATATAAGTTCAATTGTCATCTGGAACAACTCAACTGTACAATTTCCATCTAGATCAATAAAATAGATTTTTCCCGCCTTTTCTATTTTTTGAACTTCTTCTTCATAGTGTTGGTTCTTATGTTTTTCTGCAAATCTTCGATTTCAATTCTTTTTCAGTAGTAAATATACATGGATTTTTAAAATTAGTGCTAACAAGTTTGTAATATAATGTGTCGTTATCGATCTCCGACACGTGTCTAAAAATTCCTGCGGCCACTTGAGGATCACCAAATTATATTTTGTCTTGGACAAAATTATAATTTGCGCGACAAAATCTCAAAATATATTATCTCAAAATAAAGATATTATCAGCGAAAGCTTACTAAATAGGTGGGGATACAAAAAGATATAATATTATATTTTATAAGATTCGAAAATTACAACAAAACACACACACAAAAAAGTGCAATAAACTTTCGAGTGCGATATATGGAGACGAATAGGATCACCACACCCAAGCAAGATTCCAGCTTGAATAAACCGTCGAAGAAATATTCCTCATATCTGATGGAGCAATCAGCAAGATAAACCGCAGCCCCAACTCTAAAAGGGCATTCAGATCCAATATCTCGATTGCAGCCTTTATGCAATCTACACGTTCATCACCCGTAAGACGCTCATTGCACAAGTAGACATAAACTGTGTTGCTATTCGGTGTACCACAAGTAGTACCTTCCTTACAAGCCGTGCTTGCAAAGTCGGTGTAATTTTGACAATGTTAATGATCATACTCATTAATATTGCAGACTGAAAAAAGCTTGGTTTTGTTTAGGTCGCCCTTACAATGTCCAAACATTAACGCAGCTAACAGGATGATCGTGACAGTAGTGACAATACTGAAAGCCACCGAATTAGCCACCTGCATCTTTGGAGGAAAAGACATTATTTAATTGAGTATATATATATATATATATATATATATATATATATATATATATATATATATATATATATATATATATATATATATATATATATAGATAGATGATTTTTTTCTCGTTGTTAAATAATTATTGATAATTTTATCCTGCAATGCATACACTTAAATAGTTTCACAATCTATTGTTATGTCCGCCTCCGTCCTTCATCCGCCAACCAGGTCGCTCTCAACTTTGTAATGAATTGCCATTACTACTCAATCAACATTGAAAATATCATTTTAAGCCATACTTGTACTTTGTAACTTTTGAAAAATACAAAGATTACAAGGCAATGATCTAAAGTGACAAAAGTAGTTGGGGTCGGAAGAATTAGTTTTTTATTGATGAAGGCTGGAAAAATAATATTAGTAGGAATTGGGCTTCTTGGCTTAATCATACTATAGATTCTATTTCTTGACCTACCATCGGCTTAAACATTTGGGGAGATAGTAATTTAACTTATATCAGTGTTGTTCCCAAAAAAAAAAAACTTATATCAGAGCAGAAGATGATGAGCTCAAACATTTTTGTGAGCATTACCTTCTCATTTATATTGTGCAAGTGTTAGACGTTTTTGTAGACATCGTATTTCCATTTATATATATATATATATATATGCTATTGTGTAATGTTGTTGCCTCAGTCTTGTAATATGATCACCCTTAAATTTTTAATTATATTACTTCCACCGGCGTACATTTTTAAGCGAAATAGTCATTAACAACAAGGCCGCACCTCTGAAATTTTTGGCCCGAGGCGAGTTGTTGGAAATAAAATTTATGTTTTGATGATGATTCATCACTTAATCAGTTATTGTTCCTAAACCCTATTGATGAAGTGTCATAACTAGCTGTTATAGTGCAAAGCAAAAAGATGTCTAGAAATCATTGTATAGGACTTAATAGAGTCTGATAGTTGTATAAGTTAGTCAGACAAGCACTGTAATAATTCTAGGTTCAGAACTGAGAAAATGAGAAATTGATTTATTGAGCTGAGTTCCCAACTGAACTGGATCAAGAGTACTTCAACCGTAACTAAGGAATCAGACTCAGTTATGAAAGAACTGAAGAATGTAAGTTCGCTGAGGGACACAGACTCAGTTGACTTATCTAGAAGATAGAATAACTGAGGGTTCAAACTTAGTTATTGACGACTGAAGAACTGCGGGTTCAAACACAGTTTATGAAGAGAAAGTCGAGACAATAAAGTTTTACTTCAGGCAAGATTGTGATGACTTGAACTGATTTTATAGTTCTTGTATGCTGGACTAAGAATCATATGGACAATGATATCTTAGATGAACAATTGAAAAAGGTGTACTCTGATTAAGTCAATAATAATCAGATGAAGGATAGAGCACTAAGTTTTCGAAGAAGAGTAAAAACTCAGTTAATGCTCTTAAAAACTGGAAACTGACCAAGCCTTATTGAATCAGTTTTGAAACTGGAAATAAGCAAAACTGATAAAGGATCAGACCGTTATGAATGTCAGAAAGGACACTGTCTCGGATTTTATGCAATGAAAAATAAACAAGTAATAAAATAAATCCGGTTTACCTCAAGTGCAGGGATCGTAGCGTAGTAGTTACAACCGGAGTCGAATCACAGGGAATCGAGGTTGGTCTAGTTCTTAATTTTTCTAAATTGTCACGAGAAATAACTAGAAACGAAAACGAAAAAAAAACAATAAACATGACAGAGGGTTGTCAATCCAAAGCCAGGAAAGATAGTTGCGAAACCTAAATCTAAACTATAAACTAGAAAAGAAAACAATAAACAACTATAAAGTTGTGACGATGATCATGGTGATTAAACAACGAACAAGCAATGATCCACCCTTCCCGCAACCCTCAATTTCCTCTCTAAGGTTATCTTGTGAAGATTTAACTAAAATTGTGATTCACCTATCAAAAGTATGAATTTCTAATCTCTTAGATAATTCGTCTATTAATCTCGTCATCTCTCGATCCTTAAAGATTAACGCTTCCATAACAAAGGTGTAAGATTTATTCAATCTAGCAACATAGATTTCTAACCTAACAACTCTCGTTATATATAGGTTAAAGATCCAATCTTTCCTATGGTGATCTAGGTTTACACCGACTCTCGTCACATAGTAAACATCAACAGCAAAACATCTCTCGATTTAAATTGCATAACACATAAGCATAGAAAAGATACTACTTTAATTAAAATCACAAAATAAACCAAAGATTGAAAATAAAGAACCTGCAGAAACGGTTTCACAGAGCTTGAACAGACTGCTCAGCCTCCGATCAGCATCGTTACAATCCAGAAAGAAAACGAAACAAAATAAAAACCTAATCTAACCCTCGGTCGACCGAGCAGGGGCACTCGGTCGACCGAGCCTGGCTCTAGCTCGAATTAGGGTTTTACGTATATGATATGATAATATTACGATGATGCTGGGGTTGAGATCTGCGTTGTATTTATAGGAATCAAGGTCGGTTTAACTAAGTCATTTCTTTGGGCGCCCGTTTAATAGTGGGCCGCTCGTCTAGTTGCTTGAAATCTTGAGCCGGGCCGAACTTGATCGAGGCGCCCGTCCTATGTAATTTTGGACGCTAGTTCGGTAAAAATCATGCTTTCACGAATCCAATGACTCCTCTTGGACGCCCGTCCTCATATCGAGACGCCCGTCCATCACGGGCGAGGATAAACGCTTCGTCACTCTTCCAAATCTTCATTCCAAGTTTCACTTGCATCTTTCTCCTCTATTTAACCTTCAATTGAATATCTTTTTAGCTCATCCTATGCCATGCAAATGTACCTACAAGATAATAGAAACGTGCAAAATGTGGAACCATATATATCGATAGAAAATCGCTAATAAAATCACGTAATAAGCTCGATTATGCACTTTAATGATTTCCATACGCATTCTTTCAATAAATCCATTAAACACCTAATTTTTTCTACTCCCTCCGTCTCAAAATGTTTGGGACGTTTGACTTTTCAACCGCTTACGAAAAGTCTAATTAATCCTTCGAATTTCATCAAATGATCTAATACTTTTTACATTTATGTACTTTAAGTTTCACTTTATCATAACCCTAATAATATTACATCAATTAACGAAATTCCAAGGATTAATTAGATTTTTCGTAAGCGGCTAAAAAAGGAAATGTCCCAAACATTTTGAGACGGAGGGAGTATAAAAATTAGTAAAACACGAAGGAAATTGTTACGAAATAAAGTCATATAAACCGTAAAAATCACCGTTAACAACTCCCCCACACTTAGCTTTTGCTCATCCCGAGCAAAACAAAACAAGAAAACCATGGACTTACTTGAACATTGAACCACATAAAATCCCATATATCAAATCACAACCGGTCGACTAGCATCAAAAACATACATCCCATGCAATAAACGATTACTCGAATGTGTAGTGTGTGCAAAGCCTTCTTCAACTTCCACCGATTCCACACTTGACAATTATAATCAAGCTAACCAACCAATACCCATTAGACAGATAATGAATCACCCTGACTATACATACGCCCGACAAAACTACTCACGTCATGACTAGAGTAATACATGTGTTTTGAAATCTTTTGATCGTACCCAGAGGATATTCCCTACAACATATACCTTGGCCTATCTTTGGGGATAAGGTAGGCGATAACTAAGTCTTTCACTTATTCATACCAAATTCCTTATGTAAGTTGATTTAATTTATCCTTCACATATAAACACACATCAGAATGAGCTCTTGCCCGTCATAGCAGAATAGGACATTCGTGATATGACCTACCTTACTCAAATCATAAGGCAGCTTCTTCTGACTGTCGTGAGCTTTTGGTCATCATAGTGGTATAGGACATTCGAGATACACCCTACCTCACTCCAATCATCGACCAGCTTCCGACACACCCAATTAATTCATTTTTTTTAAAACAACTTTTCCAAAGCACAGTAGTTACGTCTCACTTATCACATTCAGGCTTCGGTATATTCACGATACTTCCTACTTCAATTCTAACTACGCACATATTACAATTTCCATGACATTAGCACTAAGCGAACGGTCTGATAACCAGAATCAAACATCATCGGTTTAAATGGGTACAGTTTCCTAAGTTCAGCTCGTCATCGAAGAGGCTTACGTGAAAAGAATTCGAGTAAAGGCTTATTTATCAAAGGTCTATGCTAAAATACTAGTCAACTGAGCACAAGTATGGGAATATAACAAGTAATTAAGCCAAAATAAACTCATGCTCGGGACGGATGTTTGAATTTTTTTTTGAATTTTTGAAGAATGGTGGTAAGCATAATAAGCATAATAAATTAAGCACATTTTGTAGGTACAAACAACCAATCCCTTACTCCCCCACACTTAAATAACAACATGTCCTCATGTTGTGCAGAATATGAAAAACTTAGCTGATTGTAGTTCGAATTTGGCAATTCTGGAAGTGGTTGCGAGTCAGATCCAGAAACGCTTGAAGAAATCAGTAGACTATGGACCATCCACCGGAAAACTGACATCGTTTAAAAACTCACAATTGCTACCGAAAATATCCTGCACACTTGAACAAACACGGAAATATCTCGGGGGACACAAGGGAATATAACACGCAAAAATAATGATAGACAAGATATAAGCACATGATATAATTGCTCAGATGGAAAAATCACCACACAGGGAAAACACAGGGCATCTAAGCGTCAAATATCAAGCCACAGAGGCTTACAATACAAATATGGCCATCATGTGCATACAGAAATATAAAACTCCAACTGACAGTGCAAATGCGCGTTAAGGCTTACAAGATTCATCAATGAGTAATGGCAATGGAAAACCGATAGTAGCTTCAACTAAAGTACAGATGAATCATATCAGAAAATCCAACCCCTAAACAACCCTAACACCCTAGATAGACTACAAAAGGAACAGCATAAATCATAGTAGAATCACGTCTAGCTGGGTGCTCTAGTGCCACCAGTAGTAGGGCCTTACTGAATTTCGTGAATAAATTTCTTGACATCCTCTCATAAGCGCATCCCATGTACCCAAAGTCATAGAAACAGAAAACAACGAAAAACCTGCATGGGACGTGGTCCACATACCAAAAGTATGCAATAGATACATGGGGGATGTAAAATAAAGAAGCCATGCCACATCAGCAGACTCGAAACACAAACAATCACTCAACATGGACCGCAACAGATGGAGAAATAACCATAAAGGTGAAAGAACAGAACATCTACGCATATATAAAGGCCACGAGAGGCTCACATTAAAACATCCATGTCAAATAACGGAAGCATGTATCAAAATCAAATTCTATTCACTAAAAGCGATGCACCTTTGGATGGGCGTTCGGACAAGGCAGGCGCTCAAATCTGGTGCTCTCAAAACATATCTGAGGGCTGGTGCGTTTGGCACGGACGGGCGTCCACTCCTTATAGACGCACGTTTGGAACCACAAAAAGCAGGCGGGCGTTTGGAAAGGACAAGCGCTAAATCATCCCCTAACATGATGCACAATGTTAGGTAAAAACTAGTTTTAAATTTATAATACCGAAACACCCCAAGTATAAGGATCGTAGTATAGGATGTTAGTGCGTCTAAGGGAGTGGAATGTTTATCGGATCAAGGAACAATTATTCTATCGATTATGTCACAATTATTAACTAAACTAGGGTTTAAACTAAATATGAATAGTAAAAGCGGCGATGAGCAGTAACCCGATGAATAGTAAATTGGAATCAAATTGATACGAACTATTCGATTTATCAAGTAATTAAAACAACGGCAAGGTAAAAAGCGGAATCACCAATCAACCCTATTGACCCCAACTAGATTGCGCTAAAGATACAATTTTTAGTAATGATCAAATCACGAATTCGATTAAATCTCTTTAATCAATTCCTAAAGAGGGTTCGTTTTCGTTTTCTCCCAAGCAAAACTAAACTAGCATGCATAACACGATCATGAGATTGTTTCCAATACTCTACTCAACTAATCATGAACAATCTCTTGAATCACAATTAATTGCATCAATTGAAAAGATCAAATCTTGAATCAATACTCTCATATAAATTCAATCAAAAGATAGTTTCATCGATCTCTCGATTCAAATAAAACATAAACAATATAACAATATCTAATTGATGAAAAACCATAAATTAACTCACTAAAGATGTAGCTAAAAATCCTCTAATTGGTGTGGTTGTTGATTGGTTTCATCCGTTGTCCTACCATAAGATGCTTAGCCTTCAATCATCTTGAACTCCCAAGCAAGATTGAAAGAAAGAAACTCATATTTTTATTTGATGTGGTGCTTTTACGTGTGTAAAATTACTGTGTATTTTTACTGTCTCCTTCTCTGCTTTCGAGTCTTCTTTGTTTATATAAATTTGTAACCGACTTATACGGATCTAGAAGATAAATCTGCGAAAATCTCGCGACCGACCGAATGACATCACTCGGTCGACCGAATGACATGGCTCGGTCGACCGAGCCACTTCTGCTGCGTTTTAAATGTTTTTCCGTCGACTTGTTCCCCCTTTGCATTACGCGTGATGTCGATTCATTTTGATTTATCTCTCAATTAATACTCCGATTTTCTTCCTTATTTTGAAATCACTTGATTAAATGAGATAAATCTTCTCCATTAATGATATCCCCATGCATATCTTTTAATTTTACGCAAAATTGTTGTTACACCAAGTCATCGAATAATAATAATAATAAAAATGTGTAACAAAATTAACAATTAAACCCATAATTTCCTCATAATTAAATTATAATTCCTCAATAACCATTATAGGAATTTAACAGTTTAAAACACGCTTCTCTCATTTATTTCCCTTAAAAATAAGGTAAATTGTTTAGGGATTAAGCCGAAAATATAGTAAAATTTACCTAAACAACTCCCCACACTTAGCTTTTTGTTAGTCCTCGGACAAAACAATCAAAACTATAGCTCAACTTTATAAATAATCCACATAGATCTACAACTCACGTAACAAAAGATACAACAACTATAGCAAACAATACCATCACGAGAGATAGATTCGGTGTATGTGTGACAAGCCATTCTCAATCTAACAAGCCTTTCAAAGAAATATCCTCTCAAAGATTCCAATGACCATCCTAGTGCAGACGATAATAGCTCCACTCAAAGCCTTCCACGTACTCGGTAGGATAATCCCACTGACATATCATGCGGTTCTCTGAGTATAAGATCCATGATAACAAAGACTTCACTTTATTTTTACTCATCATTTCCAAAATTTTCAAATTTGGCGCATATCGAGAATAAGCTCTTACCCATCATAGTAGAATAGGACATTTCATGATAATCCCTACCTACTCAAATCATAAGGTAGCTTCTTTAGCGTCGTGAGCTTTTGGTCATCATAGTGGTATAGGACATACGAGGTATACCTACCGCACTCAAATCATCGACCGACTTTCGACAAGCGTATCTATTAATAATTTCTCACTCACTTTATTTATTCACTTTTCAAAGTCATAAGTTACATCTCACTTATCACATTCAAACTTTATGATATTCACGATTACGGTCTAACTTAGGTGTAACTATCTTGACCTTCCTAAGATAAATCATTAAAAATAATGAAAGGATATAATTCAAAAGTCATGCTTCAAAATCAAAGGCTTTCGTGAGTGTGAAATGAATACTATCTCCATGTGATAAAGCATGCTATAATTATCTCACTAAGTCACATACTATCATCGTTAGAAAACTACAACTAGCAAGCATCTAGTTCCAATTATATGCTCGAGACTCACAAAAATTTTAAATTTTATGAAATTTAACATTCACTCATATTTCAAAGGATATAGCATAAAAACATACCCAAACACCCCCCGCACTTAAATCACGGTATGTCCTCGGAATGTGCAAATATAAAAGAAAAGAAAACTCAATTTGGTTTCAAGCGGTGGTTGTCGGATGAAAGTTAGCGGAGAGTCGAGGGCGGAGCATGGATGTACATTTGCAACTTGAATAGACAACAACTGGGCGATAGTAACTTCGAAAACACTGCTCAAAAGTATACGCAACACTCGACATACCATATAATCTCGGGGTACCACGGGGTATATGAGCAACACATAACACAAAACACTTACAATGAATGTAGGAGGAATAACCATCAACACAAAATCAAATAAAGTATTATTTCTAAACAATAAAGCAAAACAACCTAAGAAAAGAAAGCGAACAAAGAAAACTAGGTTGCCTCCAGGAGGCGCTCTTTTAATGTCAATAGCTTGACCACATTCCAAAAGATCAACCCGGATCGGGCCACTTTGGTTTAAGCTGCCGCCACCTCGATGTCGAATTAAAAGTACTAGGCGGAAATGATTTTCACCACAACAACAAGTCAAGTGCGCAATAAGGTCATTAAACTTTTCTCTCCAAACTACACTAACTCTCTTCTTCTTGTTCTTGCGGATGATAGGCGTAGGTGTGCTAACATGCTCGGGAGAGTCGGAAGAAGGTTCCTCACGAGGTAGAGGTAGGAATGTCATCATCGACTCAAAGAAATAAGATGGAATCTCCTCACAAATCGGGACATCTGTACTCTCATCTCTTCTTTGGAAATAAAGAGTCTCGAGGCTTTTCCTTTGGTTGCCCAAAATATTTCTTAAGTCTATGACCATTCACTTTGAAAGCTTGATTACCATACCCGTTCAGAGTAATTACTCCACTTGGATTAACCTCGAGAATCTCAAAGGGACCAGACCATCTAGACTTGAGTTTACCGGAAGCAGGTGAAGTCTAGTATTATAGAAGTAAAGCCATTTCACCAACTTTGAATTCTCGGTCTTTGATCTTAGCGTCATGGAGTATCTTAGTTCTCTCTTCTTTGAGTTTGGCATTCTCGTATGCTCTGAGTCTGAATTCGTCGAGCTCGTTCAACTGTAACAACCTTTTCTCCCCACAGAGTTGGCTATCAAAATTTAAGAATTTAATTGCCCAGAAAGCTCTGTGTTCAAGTTCGACAGGTAAATGACAAGCTTTGCCATAGACCATTTGGAAGGGTAGCGTGCCCATCGGGGTCTTGAATGCGATACGATAGGCCCACTGCAGCGTCATCAACTTAAGACTCAATTAGATCGATTATTGTTCACGGTCTTCTCCAAAATTCTTTTCAAGCTCACGGTTGCTTACCTCGACAGCCACTAGTTTGAGGATGATAGGGTGTACCAATCTTATGTTTGACACCATACTTCTCAAGGATCTTGTCAAGCGGCGCATTGCAAAAGTGAGTACCTTCATCACTAATGAGTGCTCTCGGACGACCAAATCTAGTAAAGATATTCTTTTGCAAGAATTTCTTCACAACCTTGTGATCATTAGTTTGAGTAGCTATGGCCTCGACCCACTTTGAAACATAATCCACCACAGGCGAGGATATACTTATTACCACATGAGGATGGAAAGGGTCCCATAAAATCTATGCCCCATACGCCGAAAACTTCGCATTCAAGAATGGGCTTAAGTGGCATTTCCATCCGACTACTCTGCCGTCAGTTCTCGGCACCTATCACAACCTTTACAAAAGGCTTACGCATCTTTAAGCGAGTCGGCCGGTAGAATCGGCTTGAAGAATCTTTGCAACCGTCTTTGGTGTTCCATAGTGACCTCCGGTAGGACCATTTGTGGCATTGTTCGAGAATATCCCATTGCTCGTGTTCGGAACACACCTTACTAAGCAACCCGTCTTCTGGACTACGAACAAATAAGGATCTTCCCATACGAGATATTTAAGATCGAGAAAAGAACTTTTCTTCTCACGATCGTCATATCCTCTAAATGACCACTCATTAAATAGTTGGCGTAGTCGACATACCGCGACCTAACCGTTTCAAGCTTCATCAATTGCTCGGTCGGAAAATCAATGCCTATATCATTGTGATTCTCTGCACCCTCATTTACTAAAGCGAGATAAATGATCATTACAATATTCTCACTACCTTTCTTATCTTTAATCACAAGGTCAAACTCTTGTAGAATTAAAATCCATCTAAGTAACCTTGGTTTGGCATCTGCTTTATCCATAAGGTAGCGTAAAAGCTGCATGATCTGTCCATACAATCACTTGAGAACCTAGAAGATAACTTCTAAACTTGTCAATGGCAAAAACAACGACTAAAATTCCTTCTCGGTTGTGGTATAATTGCATTGAGCCGGGTTCAAAGTGCGACTCGCATAATAAATGGGCTGAACCTTTTATCAACTCTTTGACCTAAAGCTGCGCCTACGGCATAGTTAGAGCATCACACATCAATTCGAAGGCTTGGTCGGTCGGTGCTACTAAAATAGGGGCAGCGATAAACTTATCTTTCAAACAATTGAAAGCTTCCTTGCGCCGCATCGAACAAGAAATCTACATCATCTTTCAAAAGATTTGATAAAGGCTTGGCGCGATGGTAGAAAAGTCTCGAATAAACCTTTGTAGAAGCCAGCGTGTCTAGAAAACCTCGTACCTCCTTCCTTTGTCTTAGGAGTCGTCATCCTTTCGATGGCCGACCTTAGCCTTATCAACTTGAATACCGACATTGGACACCTTATGTCCCAAAACAATCCCTTCTTCAACTAGAAAATGGCATTTCTCGGTTAAGCACCAGATTTTTCTCAACACAACGTTGGAGTACCATATCTAGATTCTTTAAAATTTTATCAAAGCTATCGCCATAGACTGAGAAGTCGTCCATGAAGACTTCCATGCATTTCTCAACAAGCCCATCAAAAATGGCCAACATACACCGTTGAAAAGTCGCGGGTGCATTGCATAGACCGAATGGCATTCTACGAAAAGCAAAAGTACCAGATGGACACGTAAACGTGGTCTTCTCTTGGTCATTAGGATCAATGGCTATCACGGAAGTAGCCGGAATAGCCATCAAGGAAACAATAATACTTATGACCACTCAGTCGTTCAATAAGTTGGTCAATGAAGGGTAAGGGAAAGTGATCTTTTGCAGTGACTTCATTAAGTCTACGATAGTCGATCTGAGACTCGTGGCACATCACGAGGCGTAGGGCAACTTCCTCCCCTTTTTCATTCTTTTCTCTTTGTAATACCGCCCCTTCTTTGGCACAACTTGAGTAGGGTGACCCACTCGCTATCGGCGATTGCGTAGATGATTCCCATGTCGAGCCACTTTATCACTTCTTTCTTGACAACCTCTCTGCATATGCGGATTCGATCGTCTACGAGGTTGTCTAACCTTTTTAGCTCCTCCTCCGTTCGGATTTTATGCATGCATATATGCAGGTGATCCTCGGATATCACCCACTTTGCCAGCGAGCGAGGATGTTTTCTTAAGCATACTATCATCAATGTGTGCTTCTTGCTCTTAGTCGAGAGTTTGAAGAAATGATCAAAGGCAATTTATCTCCATCCTTAAGAAAGATATACTTAAGGTGTTTTGGAAGCGGTTTAAGCTCTAAATCGGTAGGTGGTTGCTCAATACTAGACTTTAACGGGCCACCTTTCTCTTATGAGCTTGAAGTGGTTGTGGTAGAACACCTCATCTCCCGAGGCTCAACCGAGAAAGTCTTGGATCAAATCATCCATCGGAATCCTCCGGTCAACACTTGCTTCCTTTTTCTTGTGATCGATCATTTTCTTAACTCTTCATCTTTAAGCTCTTACGCGACTCTTCCCGATCATCTACTTCCCAATGGTAGCTTCTCTCCAAAACTCTACCTCGTCCCGACTACCCGTGAGCTTCTTCTTCACCGGGGATGAAGTCTTCACGACTCGATTCTTTGAAATCATCGTTTGTTCTTTGGGCCTCTCCATGCTTCTAACTCAATACAGGCCCAGTATGGCGAGTGAAGATGACTTCGTCAATGCCTACAATTTGGAAATGAATTAGAAGATGGTCCATGATCGGCCGGATCCTCAATGTCCATGACTTCAAAAACACCTATCTCTGTAAGCTCCATTGCATCTTCATAATAGGCATCTCCTCCGTCCTCATATATAAGCCCGACAAGCGATATTTCATCAATTACGGCTCTTCGAGGATGTGTCCCTCGTGTGAAGGTAGCGGATGTGTCACCGACTCTAAAAGTAATTTGTCGCTGCGAAGTCGATGAGGCGTTAGAAGTGTCTAAAAGGTTCGGCCTAGAATTAGAGGCATCTCCTTGTCGGTGGATAGTCTAGAATAACCCGGTCGGTAGGGAAGACTAAATGTTCAATTTGAAGGAGAACATTAGCTACACAACCGGCTGTGATCCGACTAGATTTGTCTACCATCGAAGAGAAATGGGGCGTTCTCGCATTCTTTTGTCTAGCCGAGCTTTTGCATCGTTTAATGGCATCACATTAATAGAGGCCCCTGAGTCGCATAATACATTTTGAACAAATGGCCCTCAATCTCACGAGGAGATTGAAGGTGCGAGTCACCTAAACAATGACAATTTTACAATGAAACCATCGCGCAATCTTCTCGAAATACTTCTTGACCATCCCCTGAAGCTTTCTCTTGCTCCCTGAGAATTCTTTAAGATACTTAGTACATTTAGGCATTTGGACAATACCTCGGCTAAGGGCATACTCACTTTAGTGTCCTAAGTATCCTCCTCACCCCCCATCATCTTGCTTGTCTTTGGCGAGGCTCTCTCCTTGCTCTTGGTGGATAAGGAAGGGCTTTATCATTCTTCGTGGCTTTGATTCCTTATCGCCTCATCCTCCTTATCCTTCCATCTCACAAACTTCTCTTCCTTTTTCTTAGTCGAGTGCGCCCCTTGACTTTCCTTTCTTTCCTCGTCATGAATTATTTTCATCCTCCAGAAGAATTGTCACTAAGCTCCTCATCGTTGCTTTCTTGGCATGTGATTTTCGATTTCCCCCTCTGAACTCATGGCGTCGGGGAGGGGCTACTCGTTCCGACATCTTGCCGGGTCGGCCTTCTTACCACTTCTCGAGTTACCCGTTCAACTCCTCTTCTTGCCCATACTCCCCTTTGAGGTGTAATGGCGGTGCAAACATTCACATCGACTTTCGGTTTCTCTCGGTATAACTCGGAAGTTTACGTGTGAGTGCTTGCTCTTTGAGTGCGCCATCGACCAACTTGTCTCTCAATTGCTTTAACACTAGTGAGGCGAGTCTTCACCATATCCACCGGCTCATCGAATTTGTGTTGAGGACACATGAGGTGGTATGATTATTGTTACGAGTTTGATTCCGCCACCTTGAGGCCTTTGGGAGTTACAGGCGGTCTTTGATAGTTCGAGTTGAAAGAATTCGAATTTGAAGGGCAGGTGGTAGCTAGCAGCTTGATTGAAGTTTTGTCTTTGAAATCTGAATAGTTAGTTACGGTTGAAGTTTCGGAAGGGTTGGTTTTGATTATCCATTAAGTTTACCTCCTCCGTCATCTCGGTCCCACTTTGTGTTCCAAGATAATTCACCTCGGAAATTTGCATCGAAGATTGGCCATTTGCTTGCTTATCGATTCCATCGAGCAACCAGCGGTGTGTATCGGGATTGCTTGCAGTACCTTCTTTCTTAACAATATTGGTCTTCTTAGGAGTCGACCACATGTTGTTCTTGGCAGTGTCTCGGCTACTCTGTAAGCGGTCTCATCACCTCCCACAGAAGGATCCATGGTTTGTGGAGTCAAGATAGTCTCTATTAGGTTGAGAGACTCCTCTGTAAAATAGTTCCAACAACTCATGTATGTCATATCCGTGATTGGGGCATTTCCTCATCAGCAGATTTAATCTCTCCCAAGCCTTGCCATGAGTCTCATCCTCCATTGCTCAAGCGTAGCTATTTCCCGTTTCATCTCCATAATCTTGCCGGTGAAACCCAGCAGAAGCGAAGGCTCTTTTGACATCATTCCATGTATGGAGGAATGATGTGCTAACGACAAACCATCCGCTTGCTTCACCTTTTAAAGCAAAGGAAATAGCTTCAACTTTACGATCTCGGAATCAACACCAGGATAATGGCACCTTCGCTGATTTGTGCGAATGTGGACAAGAAGTCGTGTGGATCTTCTGAAGCGATACCATGGAAAGAGCTATTGCGAACTAGAGCAACTACTCCGTTCTTTAGATCAAAGTTCACTCCTCCCGTATCGGGAGGGCGAATAGAGTCTATGCCCCTCGAGAAAATCTTGATTAAGATATGGAGTGTAGGGGTCTGGTTCAATTGATTAAAATTTGGTTTTGGCGGAATTGTTGAAGTTGTTGATTTATGCCCGACTTCTTTGATTCATTTATTCTTTCTTGAGCTTGCATTTGTTGAAGGAGTAAATTTAAGCGAGCTTGGGGGTCGGGATTTGGAATTGGTGGATCTTGATCCGCCATTTTGTCAAATCGAGGAGAAGCCTTCTTTAAGGATAGATCGTTCGGGCTCGGGATCAAAGATCGAAGTCCGCTTCTTACTTCGTTTGCATAAACCAGGAAGAAAGGAAAAGGAAGAAATCAACCCCTAGGGTTGATTAGAGCGAGTTTAGAAAGGTTTGATGGTTTAGAGGGAGAAAAGAAAGAGAGAGAGAAGAAGAGAGAAGAAAGAAAGAAGTGATGATTGAGCATTTGAGCTGGCGTCGGTGTTAGTGGGCGTTCGTTGGAAAAGCGAGAAGTGAGGTGGGCGGGCGTTCAAGTTATCGAGCGCTCGTTAAACTCTGAAAACCTAAAAAACTAGAAAAACACTAAGGCGGAAAAAAAAAGCGTGTTAAAATCTTCTAGGGCCAAAATGGAGGGAAAACAGTGGATTTTGACCTCGAAAATGCACTGAGCGGCCTACGGCTGTTCACCACGTCGTCGGCGTCGGGCGAGCTTTCGAATTGGGGTCTGCGTTCCAAGCGGACACTCGAGCGAAAGTTACGGCCAAAATACTCTGCGTGCTAAAAGCGATCCCTTTTGACTCGGAAAATTGTCTAAATAGAATCCGACAACCGTTACCGACTCCCGACAGCGGGCCAAAAACTTGTTCGGTAAAAACTAGTTTTAAATTTATAATACGAAACACCCCAAGTATAAGGATCGTAGTATAGGATGTTAACGGGTCGTCTGAGAAGTGGAATGTTTATCGGATCAAAGGAACAATTATTCTATCGATTATGTCACAATTATTAACTAAACTAGGGTTTAAACTAAATATGAATAGTAAAAGCGGCGATGAGCAGTAACCCGATGAATAGTAAATTGGAATCAAATTGATACGAACTATTCGATTTATCAAGTAATTAAAACAACGGCAAGGCAGCAGGAATCCACCAATCAACCAACCCAACCCCAACTAGATTGCGCTAAAGATACAATTTTTAGTAATGATCAAATCACGAATTCGATTAAATCTCTTTAATCAATTCTAGGGGTTTCGTTTTCTTTCCCAAGCAAAACTAAACTAGCATGCATAACACGATCATGAGATTGTTTCCAATACTCTACTCAACTAATCATGAACAATCTCTTGAATCACAATTAATTGCATCAATTGAAAAGATCAAATCTTGAATCAATACTCTCATATAAATTCAATCAAAAGATAGTTTCATCGATCTCTCGATTCAAATAAAACATAAACAATATAACAATATCTAATTGATGAAAAACCATAAATTAACTCACTAAAGATGTAGCTAAAAATCCTCTAATTGGTGTGGTTGTTGATTGGTTTCATCCGTTGTCCTATAAGATGCTTAGCCTTCAATCATCTTGAACTCCCAAGCAAGATTGAAAGAAAGAAACTCATATTTTTATTTGATGTGGTGCTTTTACGTGTGTAAAATTCTGTGTATTTTTACATCTCCTTCTCTGCTTTCGAGTCTTCTTTGTTTATATAGAGGTTGTAACCGACTTATACGGATCTAGAAGATAAATCTGCGAAAATCTGGCGACCGACCGAATGACATCACTCGGTCGACCGAATGACATGGCTCGGTCGACCGAGAGCCACTTCTACCTGCGTTTTAAATGTTTTTCCGTCGACTTGTTCCCCATTTGCATTACGCGCGTGATCGATTCATTTTGATTTATCTCTCAATTAATACTCCGATTTTCTTCCTTATTTTGAAATCACTTGATTAAATGAGATAAATCTTCTCCATTAATGATATCCCCATGCATATCTTTTAATTTTACTGCAAAATTGTTGTTACACCAAGTCATCGAATAATAATAATAATAATAAAATGTGTAACAAAATTAACAATTAAACCCATAATTTCCTCATAATTAAATTATAATTCCTCAATAACCATTATAGGAATTTAACGGTTAAAATCAACGACAAAACTTCTCTCATTTATTTCCCTTAAAAATAAGGTAAATTGTTTAGGGATTAAGCCGAAAATATAGTAAAATTTACCGGTCTAAACTGGGCGCTCGTCCTAGTTGCTTGAAATCTTGAGTCGGGCGAACTTGATCGAGGCGCCCGTCCTATGTAATTTTGGGCGCTAGTTCGGTAAAAATCATGCTTTCTGAATCCAACGGCTCCTCTTGGGCGCCCGTCCCTCATATCGAGCGCCCGTCCATCACGGGACGAGGATAAACGCTCGTTCGACTCTTCCAAATCTTCATTCCAAGTTTCACTTGCATCTTTCTCCTTCTATTTAACCTTCAATTGAATATCTTTTTTTAGCCCATCCTATGCCATGCAAATGTACCTACAAGATAATAGAAACGTGCAAAATGTAGAACCATATATATCGATAGAAAATCGCTAATAAAATCACGTAATAAGCTAGATTATGCACTTTAATGATTTCCATACGCATTCTTTCAATAAATCCATTAAACACCTAATTTTTTATAAAAATTAGTAAAACATGAAGGAAATTGTTACGAAATAAAGTCATATAAACCGTAAAAATCACCGTTAACAGACACTGACATACATACAAAAAATCAGGACCACTAACGGCTATAAGGATTCAAATTCAAATGTACTGACCGTTAGAAAAACCCCTATAAATAGATCTCTTCTACAACAAGAAGAGTGTGGAATTTATTCTGAGAATCAATTTAGTCAAAAAAGATCAAACAAAGGGGAAAATAATCAAAAAGAATTCCTTCTATATACATTTTATTGAAAGATCAAGAATTTCTTCAAGTTATCTTAAAAGCATTATAAGAAAGATCAAGATCAATCATTTGAAGAAATACAGAGCCGTGCATAACTTACATATCTAGAATGAGAAGCTCGAATCACAATTGAATCATAGTTATTGATTCAAGTCTCAACTTTCATTTAATAAAAGGTTTTAGAATGTGAAACACCAAGAATGTGTGAAGGACAGTTGAGTGCAGTCAGGGAGACTGTGTTTGTGATGTGCTGGTGAAGAGGCAATTCAACCCTCTAAGGACCAGTGCAGCAAGCTTAGTTTAAACAACCATCCTACCTGTAGAACACTAAAACTGGAAGATTGTGAAACTAGGGATTAGTGAAGGACAATCAAGTGTATAGAATTTACTTTGTGTCTTGTAATTGTAAACCTCATTAACATAGTGAATTTGGCCTCCGCATCACAGGGGAAGAGAGGATTGACAGGATTACACCACCTGGAACCTCTATAATTCTTGTTTATTTACTTTATGCATTTACTTACTGCATAATAGTTATACTCATCTAGTTCACATACTCAGCATACACTAGAAACCGAGTCAGCCCATTAACTCATAACTCATATTTTACAAAGGCATAATTTAATCTGCTGCCGGTTAACTCAGTTAATGATAAGTCAGTTTTTGACATAGACTCAACTAAGTTAGCTAAACTCCGCAAAAGTTTTAACTGAACCTAATTTGTCTAAAATCTAGTTTTTAGTGACAAGTTTATTCACCCCCCCCCCCTCTAAACTTTTGTTAGCCTTTCTAAAGGACCAACAATTGGTATCGGAGCAAATCTTCTACTCTGAAGAGATCTCCGATTGAGCTTTATCAATTAAGTAACTAGCCTTCAGTTATTTTCGATACCATTAATTTGTTCTTATCAGTTGTTTCTGTGACCAACCTTAGCTGATTTTCAAAACCTGCATCTTGGAGTCACACAATCATTTTAGAAATATGCTTAGCTGTTTGTATTTAAGATTTGATGACTATAAAACAAAATTTCAGGCTCTTATCGCTGAAAGTCAAGAAAAGCTGATTGAAAATTTCATTGATGAATCTTCCCCCACAAACAATGAAGAAAATGCTGAAATTTTACCCTTAAGCTTTGGTGGAAGTAATCATGGTGAAAGTAATGAAGAGATCATACATTTTGGAATTGGCCTAGCAAACAACAATGCGGGATTGGATAAAGGGAAGCAGACATTAGAAGATGAAGAAGCTAGAACTGAAATTTATCTATCAAACTGCATGAAGTAAATGCATCTACATCCAATACTCACACTGCCGTGAACAATCATAGAAAAAGATTTCAATGAAGCCTTGGACATACTCATAAAGGAATTAGAGGTGATTCAAAAGAATTATGAGAAAGTCAAAAAGGTAAAAGATCTATTGAAAACTGAAGTTCGATCTAAGATTGACTGCTGAGATCAATCTTATCAAGGATAATAATGGAACTAAGGAGACTTGCTCAACTGATGAACTAACAGAGGTAAGAAATATCACAGAATCATCAGTTGATCCAATTTCCAATGTTTAGTTCAAACCTGGAAAACCATTTGGTGACAGATCAGGTTTAGGGTTTGATAGTCAGCAGAATTCTAAGTTCAGACCTAGTTCACCTAAGTTTGTAGTTACACAACAGTCAAGAATTCAGAAAACTGACACAGTTAGTAGAACTGACAATTACTTAGCTCAGTCTCAACTAAAAACTGACAAAAATGTAAAATCAGTCAATAGCAAACAAGAAACTGGAAGATTTTACGGAAAATATCAGAAGACTGAAAAAGGCAAAACTGATCAGAGATCAGTTAAAAGGACATTCAAGTCACATCCATCTAAAAATAATAACCATTCATGGGATGAAAGATTCAGGAGGAAAGAGACTCTTTCCTACTGATGAAGACTGGAATGGACCTATGTTCACTCAGTTCCACAAGAGTGAAAAGATGTTAGAGTCAAGAAAGCAGAATTTAGTGAAAACTGACCATACTCAGCCGAAAAATCAATATAGGTATAAATCTAAGACTTACAAAAACACAATAACTAAACAAAAGGACCCAAACAGATATGGGTACCAAAAAGTTCTTAATTTGTTTTGTAGATAAAAGTTGAATTTGAAATTAAAACTGAGTCATCTGCTCAACTAAGTTTTGCAACTGATCTGAACGGTCGACTGACTCAAAGTTTGTATAAGATCAAAGCTGAATATTGACAGCTGGAGAGATACCGTATATATTGTTACAAGCTACTAATGAACAGTCGTACCCTACACTCATCTCAACCGTTCATCTTTTCAACTCACCGCTTTTTCCGTACTTCAACGCTTGACATGATTAATGACAAGATGTTATTTCACCCACCCGGATTTTACAGCTACCAAATCTACCACTTATAAATACCCTTAAGTATTACCTAAAATCTTTTACACTCTATTCTCTCCGTATAATTCAAAAGAATTTGCTCAATCTTCAAATTTCTTCAACAATCTGAATTACTGGCCTTCACCAGAGTTGAACCCGGAATGATCATTTCTCTAGATCAATTTGTGGCTAAATACACAGATCCATCGCTAGCCAAAGAAATCGCAAACAAAATCAGACAAATCAAAGGATTGGAGCAAGTATTCAACATAAACCTGAAGAATAATATGCGCCGACAGCATCGGATTTTTCTGAATTTGTAAGCAAGAGCATTGAAGATGAAGACGTACTTACTTTCACTACATATATCAACGGAAAAGAGATCAAGGTTACTGAGAACCTTATAGCAGACATCTTTGGATTTGAGAAATCTGGATTCACTTTAGTTCTCAAAATATCTAAAGAACAGAGAGAGAAGTTATGGAAAGACATTGCTATCTCAGGTGACTCAAATGTATCACTGTCTGGATCAACAAGGTTGCTCAAGCCTGAATTCGGTTTTTTGACAAAGATGCTAGCAAATTGCGTAATTGGAAACGCTAGCAACTTCAGTAATCTATCCGGCACCAAGATAGATCTAATTTATATAATTTGGTTCGAAGAGGATTTCAACTGGCAAAGGTATATCTTCGATCAACTTGTTGCTCAATCTTCCGATATACCTAAGAAGAATCATTGAGAAGAAAGGGAGATTTTATCTCAAGAAGACTCTTGCTCTTCTAGCCCAAAGAATTATTGACCATTTTGGGATTGCTAGAAGAAAGGAAACTATAGTGGTTGATGGCAAAATTGCAGCCAAAGAAGAAAAATCAAAGAAAAGAAAGCAGAAGGTTCTAAAACTAAACCCAAGAAGGAAAAGAAGAAGTCTTCCAAGAAAACTGAAACTATAGCCGCCAAAGGTCTAAGGTTATTCGCAGCTTACAATGCGCGCCGCAGATTCTTTTATTAGCCGCTTACAATGCATGTGCTGGTGCTATTATTAGTCGCTTACGATGCGTGCTGCTGAAATTATTATTAACAGCTTACGATGTGTGCCGCGAAAACAATAGATATATTAGAGGCGGCGTGCATAAGGACACTGCAAATGTGGTGCATGTACTATTAACGACGTACGTATGTACGACGCCGTTATATTTTTCTTTTTAAGAAAAATAATTTTTTTCCCTTTAAATGAACCAATGTTCACCTGTATAGAACAAAAACCAGTTGCATAATACAAAAATCAATATACAAACAAGTAATTCAACAACTCAATATCAAGTCAAATATTTCAACAACGCAAAGAGAAACACATTAGAAGATGAACAAGACAATAAATTGATAAATAAATGTAACCTCATATATCGGGTTCCCAACTAAATCCAACACATTGAAAGAAAAAAAAACTTTGGCAATACATTAAATTATTTGCCTCCACTATTTCAACCAATACAGACACAAGATAAATTTATATAGCTATAAACATACAACAAACAAAGTCCTCTCCAAATATACTTAGTATCCAAGCCTTTTACCTTATCCTTTTGTAGTCATTTATAGAGCAAAATGACCACCATCATGGAAAAAAACAACTAACCATGTGGTACTTATAGATTCTTAAGGTAATGTCATCTTATTTGAATCCTTCATTGGAACTGTTTAGCCATCATCCATAACAATTCAGTTGACCTTGGGTTGCTGACAATTCCTCCTAGTAAGTCATGTCATTTTTTTTGACAGGAAGTCATGTCATTTTTATTATCATAAAACAGTACAAGAACACAACATATTTTGCAACCCAAAATCAAGAAAAGTGAAATTCCCATAACATGAAAATTATCAAATGTGAAGAACAAAAAAAGAGTTACTTGTTCATATGACCCTGTAGAAAATTGTAAATTTGTTTTTAGCCTTTGGGGATATCCACTAATGGAGATGCACAATCCTTCAATATAGAGCTCATCATGGCCTGCAATTTTTAAAAATAAAATAAAAGCAAATAAACTGTTATGCTAAAAACAGGGCAAAATGAGAAAAACAAAAGATTAGAAATTTGACCTTCAACAGAACCATTCCTTTGCAGAAGTGAAAATGGATTTCTATTTGTCATCACTTTCTCCAACACTAAAATCAGCTCACTAAACACATTAATTAAGCACGTCCAAAAGACAGTTACAAGAAATATTATTCAAAGCCCACAATAAAAAACGCTTCGGTTGAAAGCAGCGGAAACAGAAACTGTGTAAAGAAAAAAAAGCTTCAGCTGCTTAAATAAAGCTAAAAAACTAAAAATAGTAGTGCTATTAATATGATTTCAATCCTTAGTACACATCTGCAAGCAAGATCTTAGAAGGTTTTTGCTCAGAAATGGATTTTGTAATCATAGACTTATCTTATGAAAGATGAGGCAATAGAGAATACAAACTACGTCTTTCTTGAGATTGTTGCTAGTTGTTTGTTTGTGGTAGAAGTGGCAACAAGGACATGTGGAAAGCAATCGAAAGGTGTAGTATATGAGGCTTTATTAAGCATACATACTTCCATTTAGTGATAAATTCGTAAGTTTTCTGAAAACTGAGGGCCATTTTGTTGTAATGTGTATTATCACTTGTAATGATTGTATGATATGAAATGTCTTGCCACTAAAACATCAGACACATTACTTCCAAGAAAACCATAAGACACATGACTTGTATAAAAACAATACAAGAGGTGATGAAACACAGATGCAATGCTAAAACTTAACTAGTTAAAACATAGTACTAAGAAAATGATAGATGTTAAGATGCAAGATCATATTATTCAAATGAAATCATTGCTAAGATATGTGCATCTCTAGGAAAAAGTAGATAGATTTTAAGCTCAATGGCTCAATCCCCAATTCATAACTAATCATTTCTTTCGTCCGTTCCTAATTGAGGCTAAGACTCTAGAAATCAAAAAACCTTAAATTAGACCTCATGCAGAATAAATCTCTTAAAATGCAACTAAAAAGTACACATCACATAGACGAGCATATCGAGATGACAAGTCCATAAAAGTGTACGGCCACCCGTGTCAGTTACAAACATCAAATTTCATTCACAAAAAGTTCTTAATATAGTTAATATACTACAGAACACTGATCCTAGTGGCCTTCTGCGAGATGTTTCCGTGTACCAGGCTTTAAACTATAGAAGTTTCAAGAAGAGATATATGTGACCTACCTGGTTCAAACATTAGCATGGAAGATCCACGGGAAAGCGATAAATTCAACAGTCCTCAGCACAAAATATGCAACTCCGTAGATAGGGAAACACGGTTATAAAACTTTTTGTTAGATTAAATATATTGTTTCCTGAGAAAATGGCATCAAGAGACTGACTATACTTACCAGGCTATTCAAACTTACATTGCCCAATAGCAGAACATTCAGAATAATCAAGTACAGTTAGAATTATTAATCACTAAATCATTATTATAACTTGGAAATATCCTGAATACATTATGATGAATAACCCTTTAAGTTAAACATAAGAATGAATCAAACATTACGATGAATAATGCAACAATCTAAAGGAAAAGAAATTGGAACCCTTTAAGTTAAACATAAGAATGAATCAAATCTTATAAATGGAGAGAAAATGGTTTGTTCTTAAACCGTAGGATATAAGGTCTTTGTTATGCAACAATCTATTAAAACTAAAAGAAATTGGAACTGGAGGAGGTTGTGACCATTTGGGGGCTTGACGAGCATTCTCGAGCAAGGGAAACAACCATAACCACCATTGGAGGAGCTGTAATATCTTCTCTGTCTCAAAGGTGCATGAACCATCCGGCGAATGAGTTCCCGGCAGAATGGGAATGAGGACGCCACCAAAATTGGGGAGGGTTCCGCCATAAATAATAATCTGTTACCCGAATCTAGCAAACCAACTACATTTTCAGACGCTTGAGTGCTTGAATTGGAAAGAAATCTTCAATAGATGCCTATCACCACCCCTTCGATGCTCCGACCTAGCAGCAGAAGAGCCGACTCAAGGAGAAGGAATTATTTTCGTACAAATATTAGGTTCTTTCATTGATTTGTTCTTCACTATGTGTCGTAATGCAAGAAATAGAGAAGGAATTGAAAGATCTAAGCAATATCGACTAGAATGATTGAAGGATCGGGATGAATCTGCAAAGAAGTGGAAAAAAACTCATGGTGTAACTGTAAGCGCACTAGGAATAAACAATTTCCCCTTCTTTTTATTTGACAAACAGTGGTTTTATGGTGGTCCAGGACCACCATGTCATACTTGTATACCAATGAAATGTCTTATAAGAAGGGTAAAAACGTAAATACATAGGATTTATATTTTACACTGTGGGCCCTTGTGTTATTTGTTGTTTTTCTATTGATCCTGGATCACCAAGTCATCATTGGTCCAGGACCATAATAAAATTTATGTTTCACAAAAATGTCCTTTAACAGCGTGGAGAGTGTGCCATCAATTTTAGTTTTTTTGTTAGATTGCTTTGTGCGCCGTTAAAATGCTTATTGATGACTTCCAAGTAGCGCACATTGCCTTTAATAAATGGTACCAATTATCAACCGTGTACAATTTCTTGCACGCTGTTAAAAGTAATATTTGCAGCATACTATATATGTGTGCCGCTAATATGACGCCGCCAAAAGTAACATTTCTTGTAGTGTCGAAGCACTGGAACATCTTGAAAGACTGAGAGAAAGGAAGAGGAACTTGAAGAAGTTACAACCAAACAAGTTACTGAGAAACCAGAAGAGACTTCACCAGAAAAATTAGTCTATCAGTTGTTGAAAGTCAAGGAAAGAAAGTTACAAATGAAGAAACTCCCAGCAAACAAATCATTGTTGAAGTTGAACCTATTGCTGAGATATTACCTGTTGAAGAGTCAGCAAAGGACTTTCAAGAAGCTGCCCCATCACTACCAGAAACTGAAACTCAGGGGGAACAAACCCTGAGAGCTGATGATGAGGAGAATGATAGTGATAAAGAACTGATCGGACCCGGTGTGATCGAAATGCTTAATCTGATATCTTTATCAAGATCCACACTACAAAAGTCAGCATCCAGAATGGAATATGAGGAGTCTATCAAAGAACTGGAAGACTCTCAGTCACAAGAAAGAGGAGCTGCTGAAGTTGAATCAAGACCGGTACAAGTCATCGCTCTGGATGAGCTTGTCGATGAACAAGAAGTAGTTCCGGGAGATAAGAAAGAAAAGGAATAAGTTGCTGAACTGATTTTTGAATAAGTAAAAGATCAGGTTGCTGAACCAACACCTGAGAGGAACCAGTTGCTGAACTGGAACTTGGAACAAGTGTAGAACAAGTTGCTTGAGAAGAACTTGTTGCCGCTGAATGAAAGTTGGAAACTGAGACTGCAATCTCTGTTCCTTTGACTGAAACTGAAACCAGCTTGATCCCAGTGGTTTCTGAAAGAGAAACCAGCAAAACCGATCAGTTTGAAACTGAAGAAACTGTAAGAATAGAGGATCCTGTGGAATCCAATCTGGAGATTCCTAAGGAAAGTGAAATTATCCCAACTCCATATGAATCATCTGTTATTGTTGGTGAACTGTTTGTAGCTGACTGCAAGAGCTTGCATGCTTATCGGAATTGGAAACTCATCTCCATTTCTAATCAGAGAAGTCAGTTAGCTGAAATGGAAATCATAGAGAAATAGGTGTTAGGTCTCTACAACATCAATCATCTGTCCAAGCTGATCAACACTGGTGAATTATTGAACAATGGATATGCGTTGATCAGAGATAGCTATTGGAAGAGAACTGCTGCAGGAGAGAGTTTTAAGAAAGGTGACAATAATGATGATGATGAATCTCAGGGAGACCGTAATTTGCAAAAAGGGATTCTCGTCTCTCTACAAGACAAAGAAGGAACAAAGGATGTTGCTGAAGGAGGTTCATCTGAAGATAGTTCAGATGACAGTGAAGAAACTGAAACTGACTCTGGCGGTCAGTTTGAAGATCAAGAAAAGGAAGCTTATTAGTCTCCCACTGATAAACCAATGCTTGAGATTGCAAAAATTGAAGCTAATAAAGCTTGTGGAGAATCTGATAAAGAGTTCAATGTGAATATTTCACCATCTAGAAACGTTGATCAATCAAGTCTAGAAGAAGTAAGAAGACAGTCTGAAGAGAGAAGAAAATATGTCGATTACAAAGAGAAACTTAAGCAGATTGCTTCTCCTCCTAAAGAAGCAAAGGTAGCTGAAATTGGAAAGGACAAAGTGAAGAAAAGAAAGTTGAATCTAAAGATGATGTACCTACACAAGCTGACACAATCACATTTTACTTCAACGAGCTTATAAAAGTTTAGAAAGACGACTTGAGTGTGTTCGGAAAAGTTCTAAAGGCATGGAGGAGAGCAAAACAGAGAGAGAAAACATGGAGAAAAGGTTAAACAATGTCAAATCTGACTGTCATGATACTCTTATCCCAATCAGAAAAACAACCATTGAAACTGAGGCAAGAAAAACTAAAACCCAAGACTGATGGGAGGGCATCCTCAACAATATAGTTGACATACTGATCTTATTGAAGAGTGCATCAAAAGACTCAGTTGTTGCTCAAACCATTTTGGCATCAAATCAGCAGCACCTAAATTCATACATTAGGAGCTTGATCAACAAAGATGATGTCACTAAGGGGGAAAGTTTGGACTAGTTAAAAGTCAATGCAGAAGATATACCTCAAGTTCTTGATTGTATTGAAGAGAAACTGGTTGAACTGAAGAAAGCTAGTGGAGAGTTCACTGATGAAAAATGGAACTTATAGATAAGTTCTCAGAACCAGTTGAGAAAAGACTGGCTCTAGACTCTCAAATGTACAACGTATTCAAAGATCTACCGATTCAAGAAGGATTATCAAGGGAACAAGCCCTAGAGTCTTTCTACATATGCAGAAGGTTCTTGTTCGTTATTGGAACAAACTAGGAAAATGGGAGAAAGATGGCACTTTGAATAATGCGTCAGATGAAGTTGAAAAGACTGAACCAGAGTTTGTTCAGAAATTACTGAGGATTGCCACCAGTGAAAGTCTAAGGAAATCTGTCTTTGTGTTTGCAGTGTTATTTAAAAGCAAGTTTTTCAGTAAACACAGTATGACAGATTCTTGGAATATTTGGGCAAATATTCATGGAATTGATTGCACAGCAACAAATGAAGTCATAAGGGGGTTTGCTGAAAGTTATGACAATAAAAAAAAGTGAAGTTGTCATATGAAAGGAAAAGAAGCTGACACTTAGTTCTTTTCATGTATTTGTATTTTATTACTCTATAACACAGTTATCAATAAAATCTCAGTTTCTCAGTTCCTTGTGTTTTCATTATTTTATCTTGTCTATATCTTTTTGCATTGCTTTTAAGGATGGTATTGACATCATCAAAAAGGGGGAAATTGTTGGAAATAAAATTTATGTTTTGATGATGATTCATCACTTAATCAGTTATTGTTTCTAAACCCTATTGATGAAGTGTCATAACTAGCTGTTATAGTGCAAAGCAAAAAGATGTCTAGAAATCATTGTATAGGACTTAATAGAGTCTGATAGTTGTATAAGTTAATCAGACAATCACTGTAATAATTCTAGGTTCAGAACTGAGAAAATGAGAAATTGATTTATTGAGCTGAGTTCCCAACTGAACTTGATCAAAAGTACTTCAACCGTAACTGAGGAATGAGACTCGGTTATGAAAGAACTGAAGAAGGTAAGTTCGCTTAGGGACACAGACTCAGTTGGCTTATCTAGAAGATAGAATAACTGCGAGGTTCAAACTCAGTTATTTCCGACTGAAGAATTGAGGGTTCAAACACAGTTTATGAAGAAAGTCGAGACATTCTCCCACTTGCTCTAAAAGCAAATGAGATACATCCCTCAATTCTATACCCGCCAAGTGCATCAAACCATTTAGATGTCAAAACACACTCCGAGTGTTCCGCCGTAGGGTCGTTCAGTGACTCGGTGAGTATGCAATATCTAAATGCCACGTGACTTAGTATACTGATCCGTTAGGTTGTCAGCTCGAGACGATCTTTAGGATCGAAACGTCGCTGGTCCATCCAATCAGGTGTTACTCTCCCAATATACTTGAGGACGTACTAAGCTTTCTATTTAATACTCGAATCCAATAATTCGATTAACTTGTAATTACCTGACTTTCTCTTATCAAAAAGGGAGTCTATCCTATTTTCTAATCATCCTCAGGTTTAGAGAAGAATTCCGTGAGAGGTAGGGTAGGACTACTTCGTTGAATGTTGCATACCGATATGCAAAATCATCTTAACCATTAGGATAGATGGGATTGCCAGTCACTTATTCTCGGGAATTTGACCGAATCAAATCCTTTAGAATATAGTCCGACTCTTTCATAAAGAGAATCTTGGCATGTCAGTTTCCGACTTCAGATAACACACCTATGTTGTTTCCAACTGTTTCAGTGTTACCATTCATGAACACTAATGTATATACTACTTTACCATTATTGACATCCAGTCTAAGAAAGACTTATCAATATCCTGGTCAAGTCCACAGACTTGAAATATGTGACTTTAAAATGACCTAGAGGTTTGCTTTAATCAACAAAGGATATAAGCCTTGGTTACGAATAAATTCAGATTCCGATTGTTTAGCAAAAAAGTCTTAGGGAATCACCAATATTTTCTGCTTTCTAATGAATCTACCATTTGTTCTTAGCTAAAACCCTTCTGTTCTGAATGAATTTAAATTCTGTTTGTTTGGCAAGAAAGTCCCAGGGAATCACCCCTATTCTCTGCTTTCTAACGAAATCAAACAAGACCGAGTGGTGAGAGAGTTCACGGTCTGGTTAACTCTCTTCTTGTTAGGGAATCACCCCTAGACCACTCAGCTTTGTACCGAAAGTTAAAATTTCTATTCATTCGACTCTTATCATGTAGATCCAATTACTCCCACTGGGCCTGAGACACTCAGGTGGTTCTACTAGAGTGTGAACAGAATTGGAGTACCAAAACTCCATTCACAGGGTTATGGCTTTTAAACCAACCTCTATTGATCAGAATCCTATACAGCCCACAAGGAACCATAGGTTATCAATCACCTCTGTAAACTGCAAAGTCTTCAGAAAACCACAATAGGTAATGGTTAAACCATACTCCCATTGCGTTCTTGGTAGATTGATATTCTGATCTAGTAGTAATAATCAGTGTTATCACCAACAACCAATGTTGGACGTGGTCTGATCTAATCAGTTAGTAACTACCTTGAGTAACCGTACTCCAAAGTCCAAAGTTGTTATTCATAGACCCTTCGAGGAAGGGGTTTGACAAAGATAACCGTCACTTTCTGATCTTAAGAATCTTATAACCAACCTTTACTCAACATATAAGATATTGCACAAGCAGTGATCATCTGAATGTGTACGCAAAATTTCCAGTCCTACCTTAAAGTACTAAGTGCTAAATGCCTATATTGACGGAAGTGGGGTGAACCGAATTCCCTCATTATCCACAAATTTGTAAGCATTTTCTAGGTAGACTTCTCGGTTTTACATGATAGTGTAAACCGTTATTTCGCAACCAATATCTTAAATGAGTTAAGCAGTGTATTGTAGCACATTAATAACTATATGAGGCAAATTTATGGTGTTATCCCTCAGTGGATAAAGTCCACTGGGAGGCAGGCCGAGCATCAGTCCCAAGACTATGCTATGGCCTATTACTGAGCATGGAATACTCTATCTCTGGTGAAATCAGAGATACCTACAAATATTTTAGATGATCCTTCTGGCGTTTCGAGTAGTTGTCTGACGAGATGTCACTACTCAGAAGCTCCTTCTAACTTGTATCTTTCACAAGACCCCGAAGGTCATTATGAACAAGCTATGTTACTTCTTTAAATCTACTACCCTTTCCTGATTGAAAGGAAGCTTAGTCATTGTTCCTTTTGAGACAATGTTCCTTGACTGGGAGATAGGAATCACCCTAAGCTAGTCTTCAGATCTTGTCTTTAGGAAATATGCACTAATTAATAGAGTATGAAGAAGTGTTTATCTAAATACGGAAACCTTTTGCCTTTAATAGTTTAAGATGTGTTACATATACCTTTTCAGCATTTCTTAGTGGTTCTAACTTTATCAAACAAAAGTCCGAGTCTTGGGTTCGTGCTACAAATGTCATATTCACTTTCTATAAGACAAACAAATTATTGAATTGAAAGTGAATCCATTTGTTCCAACGAATCTTAAAAATAATTTTTCTGTGATATTCAAGGATTGAATCCGAAATTCATTTCCTTAGATCACTCCCACTATTCTAGCTGAAATAACTGCCCGTTGTCTACTCTATTGATCGTTTAATGCATAGCTACCTTGTTCTTCCAAAGAACTTAGCTTTCAAGGAAATCGTTAAGGATGTATTAGTCAGTGATCCGAAATCACCTTCCTTATCCTCTGATTTTGTATTTATTAATATTCCGGTTTAGCCTTAAAACTACTTAGTTTAGATGACTAACACGTATAGACATTTTTTTCCCATTCTTGACTTTCCTTATATGGAAACAGTCTTGAACTAGCAGTTCATTTGAGTAGACACTACTCGTGAACTGTGGGATGTCTAATGATAGTGTTACTCGTTTGGACTATTTGATTTTTCTAATAAATCAACAAATCATAAGGTTAAAGCTCCCACTAGTTTATCGGTTCCAAATACCGTCTAACTAGCAATGCTTTATTTTTTATTTTTCAGAGATTAGAAAATCACCAGAACTAAGCTCCCACTAGTTTATCGGTTCCAAATACCGTCTAACTAGTAATGCTTTGTTCATGTTTTTCCAAAAATGGAAAAATTCTTGTGTAGTCTCTTACACATTTCTAATGATTCAGAAAAACAACAAATCATAAGAATATAGCTCCCACTAGTTTATCGGTTCCAAATACCGTCTAACTAGGAACACTTAATTTATGATTTTCCAATTTTTCAATTAGAAATTTCTTGTGTGATTACTCACACAATTAAAATTCACTAATAGAATTTTATATGGTCCTACATCATCTTTGAACTAAGTGCGTCTCTCGTTCAACACGAGTGACAGTAGTGACATACCTATACTATGTCACTTAAGATTTAAAGGCTCAAGAGGAATATCTCTTCCGAAATTTAATTGCATTTTTCGATGAGTTCAACGTTCTTGTTACTTTCCACTTTTAACGAAGTCATTACACTAGCAGTTTAGTAGCCTAGGGATGATAGTTGTAAATAAAATTGACATAAAAGATTCATACATACACGACTAGATAAATTTTAGGAATTATAAACTGTAAAAGTCTATCATACCATTCCAAGGATTTAACCTCGCATCGTACCGTCGCCTAGGGGGTCGGTATCATCACGATGACGGTTAAATTGAGACAATCTCTCTCGATGATTAAACTTTGAGAATCAAACATCTCATGGGAATCGTACATCCCATAATTTAATCGTCGATTACCTTCCTTTTTCAGCCAAGATATTTCCTGAAATATCCTGATGAGTGTGACCTACTATATCATACCTTTAAGTACGCCCCGAGTATGCCTACGTAGGGCAGGTCAGTGACCCGGCGAGTCCTCAAGATCCTATCCTTTCGGAGACCAAGCCTTGAATTTTGATAGCGGTGAAAACCATCCGAAGGGGGCCGAAATCAAAGCGGCACGAGGCGTCACCACTCTCTTACTTGCTTGCATCTATAGTAGACGCCGTGGGGTCGGCTGTCGCCTTCCCCGCTCCCACTCAATACTTTGAAAAAGTGGTGGGTTTACTGATCGCGGTTTTGGACTTGACAACATTTTAAGAAACAATAAATCATGTACCCGAATGGTGTCGGTAATCTAGGCAAGCCTACATGTCTTATTCGTTGGAACGTATGTGACTGTCGGTCGGATCCGGCTAGGAGAAGCCCCGTTTGGCCGTAAAGGCTTGTTGGATATGCTAAGTCTTGCCGAACCCCCGTGCAAACGTCACACGTAGATGATGAGTCGATCGAGCTGTAGCTCAGTTGAACTTACCCAACCATGGTTAGACCATTTCCAAACCCATGTATCATGATTTTCCGATTTCTTAAATTTTCAAACTTTCCTGTAGACATTACGGAACAAACCTGCAATCTCGTTCCGGTTTAAGGTGGGGTTCACCGAGAATCCATCACCGAAAACTTAACGATTGACAAAACCCGGTTCCTCGGTTCTTTAATTAGTTTCTACTTAATTAATTCCCACAACAATTAATTAAAAAATTAAACTAATTAATCGAGTTGAATACATGCCTAATTAATTATCCAAAATTAAATAGCTACATGTATGCATATGGAGTGGAATTCATGATATGATGCATGTCATGGCAATTTTCCGGTTATACACATAATCACGATCATACACGCAATATTACGGAAAATAAAACACCGAGATTGATCGTTGGTACCCCCGTATCTAACCTATTAAACATAAAAAAAATTAATAAACCCTAACTAGGGTTTACTATTTTAAAAATACTGCTGATCCGTTTTATCGATGATCGGACATCCAGACGAACTTTGATCGTCACTAAACATTATGGACCTGTTCTTCACTCCTCCCAATTGAATATGGACGGTTAGATCCGAGTTTTGACGGCCCAATTGATCCCAGCAAGCCGCCGATCCAACAATCAGATTCTGCTTACAATCTGCGCGCAAGAAGTTGTCTTCCCGGAGCCGATCGGGCATCGAGACAAAACCCGATCAACCCGAAATTTTTAGGGCTTGTTCATAACTCCATGTTCATCAATCGGAACGGTCGGATCTATGTGTCAACATTCCAAACTCTTCCATAAATTCGACGAACTCACAGCTATGGTTTTTACGGCTCTTTGTGCTTTTCTATTACAAAGAAGAACTTTATTATTGAGGATCGATATTGAGACGGACTCCGATCGACACCAAATTTTGAGGGCCTGTTCTTCAACTTTTATTCTTCATTATGAATGGAGGGATTGTTGTTTCAACGGCTCAATCTCCGGGAATAAATAAAAAGCCGAACAGCAACAAAACAGATCTACTTCTAGCACACTAAAATTACAAAATTTCATATATTCATATAAACGAATTTATATGAGTTTACAATAGATCTAACGAGTAAACAATACCAACCCCAATCCATCTCTTCAACCACAACATATCAAAGCATTCTTCATCATGATTTTCAAAATATAAAAAAAACGAAAAAACCAATGCAATCTAAACATGCAATTTCGACTCCAAGATCTATCAATTATATACTTTAATTTATAGATCGGAGGCTCTGATACCACTTATTGGATGTAATATCGCCGGACGGATCTAGATCCGCCCGATTATGCAGCGGAATAACAAGGATCACGATCAATACAAATTAAACTACATAATTTAAGATCTACCTACAAGAATGTGAGATCTACTTACCAATCAAAAGCAAGAACCAAAAGATTGATGAAGTCGAGATCCAATTCGAGATGCCACGATCTTCCGATGTGTATCTCCAAGCAACAACCGGTGGATGTTGATCCTTGATGCATGACCTCCTTGATATGCTACCCGGAAAATCCCGAACATTTTCCCAACTCAAAACCCCAAGCTTTGGCCGAAAATTCCAAGCCTTTTGTGTGTATAATGCGTGTTATATGTGTGTTTAAAAGGCTTAGGAGAACTCTCTTTATATAGGAGAGAAATCGTTGTCTTCCAAGAATTTAATAATTAATTAGATAATCAATCATAATAATCCTTTATTAAATATAAGATAAATCTAATATATTCTAAAAGTAATCTAGATATATATAATAGATAATATCTAATATCTCCCGATTAATTATTTTACAAATAAACAATTAATCACATGACATGTAATTATCCAAGAAAACAAATTTCTTTCTAATTACAACATGTATGCCACACGCCATTCACCCCTAAAATTAGGGTTTCACATGCCACACTTAATTATGGGCCGAGTCCACGAAAAATGTTTTTTCCATGTATTTAATTATTTAGCCCACTAAATAATTATTCGCACATCAATTAAATAGTCTAACTATTTAATTATCATTGAGGCCCAACGTCAAGAAACATATGCATGTTAGGAGCCTCATCGGGGACCATGGATCTATAACCAGTAGCAACAATAAATTAAATAAAAATATTCATCGGACAGAACATTTCTTATTCAATCTATTAATTCCGGGATTACGCCACCATAAACCCGAACCTAAACTCTATCGATTATAGATATATACTTACACTCTAATCATTGAGTAAAAGCATCCACTGATATAATCATTACATACGGATAAATCCTCCATAGACTGTTCGTTTTGATTCGGGATATTTCCGTAAACCTTTCTCAAAACATCTTGTCCTTATTTTACCATTTACCCCCTAGTGATCAATTAGTTCATAACTAATATAATATGAACTGGGCCCATCGATCAGCTTCTAGGATTAACAAATAAGGGAACTGTCTGTCCACTTCCCACAGGAAGGAATGAATTCCATATCTGTGAAGTCACAGACTACTCACTCATTCCAGAATAGAGCCAACGAGAAGTGTTCAGATCACATGTATTCAAGTGATCCTTAACTAACACATCAAACCCTACTTTGAACCAAGCAGTAGACTGTGATCACATCAAGATTGAGATTAATCCATATATGATCATCTTGTGATTCGATAAGATTTCTCGATCACGGAATTATATCGGGAATTCAAATCAAATCGGTCCAGTCCTATATGATAGACATCATATATAAATGCCCCACTAGGTACCATATACCGACGGTCCGGATAAGACGGTCACACCGTTAAGTGTTCTAGGCACATTATTGGTATATTAATCATGAGACCCATACTCTGATTAAATTCACCACGGACTAACTAGTTTTAAGCATATCATCACTAACTCAATCCTCGTGTGTATGCCATACACTGAGTTATGTGATTACATACCGATATACTTATGGTTTTCAACAGTGTATTAATATAAGCATAAATGCAAATATTAAGATGAATTATAAATCCTGTAAAAAACAATTACAGAAATTATCTTTCGGGCACTACACCTAACAGTTCCATGCTCGTTCTAGAATCCATTGTCCATCGTGTGCTTATGCAAGCTTGTGGTAATTTTTTCATCCGTAAATATTTCATAACGGAAAACATATTTGCACATGGCCATCCGTCGCTCTCAAGAAGTAAACATGAACACTTTAACTGCTCATTATTTTCATCATATCGCACTCTCCAACGTTTACCCTCGACAGAATAAGACTCGATATTGAATGTTGCCTCATTTTCACTCTCCTCTCTTCCATATACAAAAAAATCCACCTCTTTCTCGATTTCATTATGCACAAGGAAGAAAAAGTTCATAGTTAGCAATTCCGATGCATTTGCCTCAAAATCCTTCAAAAGGGTGCTCCACATTCTTGATTCCTTAACCATGCCAAACCTAACTCAAAAGATTTAACAAACTCAAACAACCTCAACTTCACGTCTACATGCTTCTTCACAAATGCATGTATGCCTTCGCACCTCTGATTCGCACGCACGTTAGCAAAGAAATGACCCCTAAGGTAAGCTTCCGCCCATTTACTACGTGCGTTGTACAGTTCTTCACATTAGTTGGTTGCAACTTATCAACTAGGGCCCGCCACGCCCGTTCAAACTCGTTTATAGTTTTCACTTCTGTTATGCATTTATTGAAACCATCTCTAAATTCCAACGAGTTCACATTGATTTTTACATTACCTTGTAAATGCCAGACAAAGCCTATGGCGGGCATCCGGAGCAGCTAATTCTATTGCCTTTCACATGGAAAGATCACCGTCAGTTACCACTGATATAGGCTTCTTCCCATCCATACATTCAAACAAAGTTTCTAATACCCAAATATATGTATCTATAGTCTCATCCAAAAATAAAGCACAGGCAAACACAGTAGTCATGTAATGATTATTGATACCCACTAACATGACCAATGGCTTTCTATAAGCATTGGTTTTATATGTAGTGTCAAATACAAAGACATCGCCGAAGCAACTGTAATCTGTTCGGGACCTTGAATCCTCCCAAAACAGCCTACACAACTGTTGCTCCTCATCCACGTCATATTTATAAAAGAATAATGGATCTTCTTCTTTCATCGCAGACAAATATCCCAAAGCTCTCTCCGCATCCCCATCCTTAATTTCCTCGCGTCTCTCAGCATACAAATGGTTGTATAAGTTGTTCAAAGTGAACCCAACCTTGTCATAGCTACCGGCTTGGTGTGCAAACAATTTCATTATATCACTAGTTCGCCACCACACTTCATGCATAGTGCGTGCTTGAGCTATATCACTACTTTTTACACTCCTATGAGAACGAAGGAATGAAGCACTACACGAGTCTTCCATTTCATGATTGTTTTTCTTAATGAAATCAGTCACCACAAATTTTCCTAACCCTTCATCTAACCTAACCCGGAAAGCTGCTTCACAGCCAACTCGCGTCAATAGACACGGTTCTCTCACACGATCCTCCGGCTCCAAATTTCTCTCCCTACAAAACCCTTGCCTATGACAAACAAACTTTCTCATTTTTATAGTGCCATCTGTGTCACGGAAAACATCTTCCTTTCTTATAGAAAACATAACACACCTAGCGTATAGGTTATAAAATAGTTCAGCATCTTCAATAGAATTGAATTGCATCTCGAGGAGTTTATCAACATCCACATCATCAACACACAAACCGTCTAATTCTGATACTTTAGAAGTTTCAAATTCTTCTACCTCCATCACTTTGTATGGCATCATATCACGAGATACTGTATAATAATTTAAACAAAAAAAATACTTTTCTGGTTTAAACTACATAAAGTCAAAAAAAAGAAGCTTAAATACGTCAAAAAAATTGGATACATAGAGATCATTCACTACATACAACCATTACATCATGTTTTAGGTCTTCAACTCAACAATTTTTGTAGAGGCGACTTTTGAATCAGCTTTATTGGCACAACTTTTTTTTAAAACGTATGATGGGTTCCGGCACATTCTGGGATCAAAAATTTATTACTGGCACAATCATCCGTACATTCTGGGATCAAAATTAATTATCAGCACATTTTTTTTAAACGTGAACTATTCCGGCAACTTACTTAGGGTTTTGCAGAAATAAAATAAATAAAACTAACCTGCTTTGATGAAAGGAATGCGCCGTGAATCCTCAAGCTGTATGATGGTGACGATAAGGCGCAATAAGTGCTGACTGGCGACCGGAGTGGAGGAGGAGAATTCACGCAACAACCTTGAAGAATTTTTTTTTTACAGCAGCAGCAAAAAGATGTTTTTTGTTTCTTGGATAGACATAAAAGGGAAAAAATCATTGCCGTGCTATATAGTTAATTTGTTTTTATTTTATAAATTGTTTACCGGTTTAGCAGGTTAAAAGGGGTTAAATGATTGATTATGTGTGTTATTGTACACATTAACTCTGATGTATTAAAAGAATGATCCAACATTCATAATTATTTGTATGTTTTTCAACGGTAAAGATTAAAAAACTTGACAATTAGAACTGGACTGTAGCCGCTCTCACAATTTTTATCTCAAACTTTAATCTTGCTTCATTTCCACTCTCGAGCTATGTCTCAGCCGATTCTCGTCACGTTGCGTTCCTTGTCGCGCCCTTTATCACTCTATACCTATAATAAAAATAAACCACATACCCACGCGTGACAAATGACAATAAAACATACATAATTCACCAAAAATAAAAAGATTTTCGGACGTAAACGTCATTCGTCTCGTGATTCAATCCGTGGTGAAATGCAACTATACAAACCACTTAACTGCCTCAAAATCACATCGAAAAGGCTACAAATAGTGGGTAAAATGCATACAAAATTATATCAAAGTTGACTCTCATCAACTACCCCCTACTTAGCATTTGCTCACCCTCAAGCAAATCAAGCGAATCAAAAATTTGTCATGAAGTCAACATTGCGATCATACAGGAAACCACAATATTCAATGAGTAACCAATAGTCAATGAGCAAATAAACATGAGCCAAAATGTATCTTATCCAGGGAACTGAATGTGTGTGTGTGCATAGCTTCTCAATCATTCATTATAGTCAACCGGCTCAGATTATAGACACATGACTAAAGGCGTTACACCATAGGCTTATACTTCAAAAGCATCTCCACTAATCGAGGTCAAATCAAGGCTAACTAAGGTCAGGTGGGACTTGCAAGGTTGTAACGTTAGGTCAGGGACATGGATAAATAAAAGGATAAAAGGAGAATCAAAAGAGAAAAACGAGTGAGCCTAATCAAAACATGTTGAATTTGCCTCAAAACTCACCTCCTTCATAGCTTTATGCAGCAAGCATTCTCCTTCTTTATTTCTTAAATCACAACATATCTCAATAAAAACTCATCCCACCAACGTCTTTTTGGAAGATTAAAGACATGGCCTTCAACAAGCAATCTTTGACACAACTCTATTCCAGCACTTTATTCAACTTTCTGATTTTTTTTGAATATATTTTTTTAATTTCTATTTTTTTTGACAAACCAAACGCCAACATACATCACTACCCCTTCTCATTCGTAGTATAAAAGATCCACCAACACCATCATTTGACACATATCTTCACCACCCCACACTTGTGCTAGCAAGTGTGCCCAAAATAAGATTAAAACTCGCTCGTAGGGTGCCAAAGAAACGTAGACCACAAATAAAGGCTCAGGTCGGTAATTATAGGATAATCAACGAATGGCAAAATTTGGGTGGGGTTCTAACCACCCTACAAAGGCTTAAAGGGGTTTCAGTGGAAATTATGTACATGGTTGGCTATTTGGCTCTGGTCGGATCAAAGAAATGCCAGGACCGTCATCCCTTAATCTACCAAGATTAACCTTTCTATTTTGCCTCGAATTTAATGGTATAAGTTCTAGGTAATAGATTAATGTCTATGTCATCCATAATCATTCACTAATCAACCACAACTCATGAAAGCAAAGCTAGTATGTGCATAAAAATTCCATTTCCACAATAAGATAGAGGTTTGACTCACATGCATTCAACCATTGACTAATAATTAACCAATGAATACCATGAATCACATAGGATTCACAACCTCAAAACCATGAATTTTTTTAAAAATGGCTCAATTTCAATCGATAAGGACCAAACACCAAGAATGTGACTTATTCGATGCATAAAAATTTAAACATAAGTAGTTAAGTGAAGCTAAGTCTACCACCCCCCACTTAAAACGGAACACCGTCCTCGGTGTGTGAGTGTTAAAGTAAAGAAAGATTTAGCTGAACCGGCAATATGACGCAACCATGCAAAGTGACAACCTCCAATGTATCTCCAGGGTACCTGTACAATCACAACATAGAAACCAAGAATTCACTACGACAAAAGGCCGAAACCTTAAGTGTAGGTAAGCACAAGTATGTAGATGTATATATCAAATAAAATATGGATTATCACAAAGCATGAAATGGAATTCAAGATGCTCGGTCAAATTTTCATCACACTGTAAAAAAACAAACCTAAGAACCTAAGGAAGAAAAAAGGTGGGTTGCCTCCCATAAGCGCTTTTGTTTATTGTCGTTAGCTCGAATTATTAAGAAACTAAAAGAAAAACAAAGAAGCATGAGTGAAAAAAAAAAAACTCCCTAAAACATTCTAAGTTTAAAGTCCTTAGTTCAAATTTCTACCCCTAACTATTCTAAGGATTGTTATACCAAAGGAGAGCAAACCATAGGAATTGAGAACCCCCTCAAAATGGAAAAAGAAAGACAAGGGGCTTAATCCCCTCCATCAAGATTGGTTCAAGAAATTCATCATGCAACACAACGAATTCAATTTCCCCAAAACAGAGCATATACCAATTAAGAGTGATTCAAGCACCACATAGTAACAAGTTCGCTCACAAAAGACATCCAAAGACTTAAAATGACTCACCTCTACCAATATCTCAATAAGGATCACTGAAGAAGGAATTGATAATTCAATGGGGAGAGTATTAATACCTTCTTCATGGCATTCCTCATGAGTGATTACTTCAGGGAGAGACAGTGGAGATTGAAAACCTTCTTCTTCTTTAATGCTCTCTTCAAGCCTCCTCTTCTCAACCAACTGCCCTACCCGGCTTGCCAGATCAACCACCTCTGATTCCAAGCGGTGCTGGGAATCCTTCAATTATTTTAGATCCCGTCTAAGCTCTTGGTTGGACTCTTTAATTTCTTGGCCAAGTCGCTCCAACAAAACCTCAGTTCTGCTCTTCGGCGGTGGAGCAACCTGTGGCAGCTGTGAGTATTGTGGATAAGCAGCGGGGTACTGAAACTGATAACTTGTAGAACTCTCCCACTCGTTGTTGTAGGGTGTTGTGTATGGGTTTTGAAATGATAATATGGTTGTGCTCCAAAACCCATACCACCAAAATTAAATCCTCCAAATGAGTAAGGGAAAGAGCCTCATTGGCCATATGGATCCATACTCTGCAATTCAGGGAAAAACAAGAACACAATCAAGGTATCAAGTCACTACCTCTACCGGAGTAGGTGGCGTGACTCTTTAGCAAACATCAAAACAAAAATAAAAAATGACCTAATCCTAAATACTCAAGTGATTTACTGACATCGACCGATTCCCCGGCAACGGCGCCAGAAAACATGATGGCCAAATTATAGGAAACCAACTTTAACCGGAAGAGTACCGGGTCGGTTGTACTACAACGGCGAGCAAGGTCGTATCCCATGAGGAATCGCAAAGATCACAATCACGCTCGTATTTAGTTTAGGCTCACAAATAGAGTAAAATTAATTATAACTAGAATAAGATAAAAAAAAAACACTAACTTGAAAAAGTAAGATAAAAGAAATAGCTAAATTATGATCGAGAATACTACTCTCAATACCCTTACCGATTCACTAGATACGAGTCTTAACCTACCAACCAACCAATAGATTCTGATGAATGTGTTGTAGGTGAAATCTCCTAAACTGGTCCATACGCGCTAATACCACAACCTAGTTACCCTATACTCGGTTCAACAGTACCCTTTATGGAATTTAATTGACCTAATTTGATTAAAACTATGAGACACTCCGCATCCACCGTGTTCACGGTTTAGCTAGTATAACCTTACCAAGGAACAGGCTGTGAATGAATCGACTAGTTTGTGCATGACAATCCTAAAAATCTATTTCGCACACTCCCTCACAAAATACATTTATAAAGTTCGTGTGTTTGATCAATTAACGATTAGCTACTCCATTAAAGGCATTAGATTCATGTTTTAGAACACAAACGATTCAAAAGACTCAACTTTTAAGCCCTACTCATATTATCCAAGCTCATGTGTAACATCCCGACTTTTCGTAAAAGGGTAAAATAGTCATTGGGTGTATTTACTACGACCTAATTATTATTTATCCTATTTATTTAATTAAACAAGATTTAATTAAAAGGATTTAGTTATTTAATTAATGGGTTTAATTAAATGGCTATAAAAATAAATAATCCCAATTATTTCCCCACAATTGACACACGCATATTTCTGAAAAAGAAGAGGGGAGAACGGCGCTGAAGGAAGAAAGCAACGCAGAAGAAAGCGAAATAATAGGAAGAACCGTGTGATCAATCCGTTCATCTGATCAAGATGCCGCAGGAGAGAAAAGTGATCAGCACGATGAGACGCAACTTTGGAAAACAACATCTCTCGATTTCGTAAGTTTTCAATTTAGCCCTAGTTTTCGGTATTCGTAGAGTTCGATTCTTGAAAATTCATATCTTGTGATCCGTAGCTCTGTTTCGCAGCCATGAGTAGTCGAAACGATCGTCTTGAAGCGTAGAATAATCTAAAAATAGTTTCACAGTAGTAAACCCAGGTAATCTTCAGTTTTTCAGGCTTTTTCAGTTTCGTTTTTCTACAAAGAAATAGGATTTTAGGGTTTCTTGTTGATCACATAGGTTTTGGGGTTGAAGATCAATAGTTGTTGCAGTTGCTTGGTGTTTTGCTGTCGGTTTTGCAAGAAAATAAGGTAAGAGGCTCTTCCTATGATTTCAATTATCGTTTATAAGGTTTAGATTAAGATTTAAGATGTTTAGATGCAAGAAAGATGTGTCTTTTCGTTGATCAATGATCATAGATGATATGGTATGATTAGATAAGTTTTTATGTGGTCTTTATGTGTTAAATTTGCTGTTATTTAGGTTAGAACGGATTAGAAATCGAGTTTGAAGATTTTAGGCTTCTAGCCAAAACCCAGGTCGGACGGGCGTTTGCTTCATGTAGACGGGCGTCTGCCTTGGCTACATTTCAGACGGGCGTCTGGATTACCTGGACGGACGTCTGAGGTGTTGTTTTGGATTCAGGATGTAGCTATTTTAGGGGGGACGAGCGTCTGGGGAGAATGGACGGGCGTCCAGTTTTGGATGGGCGTCCAGTAGGTTCCAGACGGGCGTCCATGTCTTTAAACGGGCGTTTGGTTGTTGTTCAGCCTTATAAGTACGTTTTATCATTTCTAAACCTTTAAACGTGATATGTTAACACTGTACAAACTTGAACAAGCCTGAATTGAGCTTCTGACTCGTTCAGTTAAAACACCGAATGTACTCTTAAAGGGAGTTGAAGTTCGGATCCGTCGGAAGAGCATGATAGGCTTGTGCTTTGATGAGTTAGCATTCATCAATGTCTGTGTAATTGCTAGGATTTGTCCGTGTCTAGTGGTCTAGGAAGAGAGTAGTGTGTGTGAGGGAGATTATTTGAAAACACTAGGGTGGCTAGTTAATTATCAAAATAATCAACGTACTTGACTAGTAAAAGATTAAACAACATGTCTCTCTTGGCTAGGCACCAGGCTAAATCGTGATGCATGTGCTACCTCTGAAGAAGGTGGAGGAACTCATGAGGTCAAAAGACCTAAGCACGGAGGGACTCGGCCGAGACGCGCATGCTATCGGAGTCTACATTTTCTAGACTTCGTGGATATTGGTGTGATCCACTAATATGTTGCAAAAGAGTGTTCCCGAGGTGGAAGAACTCCGTAGGTCATAATGACCCTAAGTACGGAGGGACTCTGCTGAGGTGGATGTGTGTAGTGCCCTTGAGTGCGGTTGTAACATAGATAAGCTAAGTAGAAACGTTTAGTCAATTCATGTTGATGGACATGAAATGAACCCCAGATTGAGTCGGTCACACAAGGATAACTAAACGATTAAATATCTTTTCTTTATCAATCTTAATTGTTGTCATAGCTTCTCACTTTTACTAAGTACTATGTACTTACCTCCTTTGCATTTTCTTTTGTATGCATCGTGGGGTGAGAAGATGAACAGGTTGAGCATGTTTACGAGGAGGATTTCGATGACGACGTCTCGTTGAAGATTTATCTTATATTTATTCTGTTATTCATTTAGTAGAATTTTTAGTGCCTTTGGAGTAGGCTTTTGGTCTTTCGAGACTTGTCGTACGTTTATTTTGGATTTCGTATTTTCCTTTTAATGTAATAAAGTTACATTTCCATCTTTAGTATGGTAAATTTCTATTCATAGTAGCTTTTACATTTTTACCCGAGTCTTTTTAGCTTCCGTTTGCTTTTATTTGATACGACGACGTAGAGGCCTGCGTATAATATTAGATTTATTTAATGCTATACGCGCTGAACGTTTCTCTTCCGGATAAGGGCTCGGTATCCGGGAGCGGGGCGTTACAGTTGGTATCAGAGAGAAGCGTCCCTTCTGTTCTAGGCTTCTCTTCCTCTATGATAAGAATCCTTTAGACCTTTTTTGAACTTGAGCTTGGTGGTAATCCTCGTAAGACTAAGAATCCATAAACCGTGGTCCAGTTATCAGGACCTAGTGAAGAGTCGTCTTAGACGAAGGTTAGGTTGAGTTCTAAGTTCACATCTTTCATGTGATCACCTCAGGTTTTGTCCCTTCTAGTATCCTTAGTAGGAACTCTTTCTTCTTTTGAAGTTCCAAACCGTAGCTTGTTGCATAGGGTTGTGAAACCCCTTAAGTAAAGCTTTGGGATCGGAGTCTTATGCCTACACCTTAAAGTCGAGGTTCTCTTGGTTGATTTCCTTTTCCTTACTTTCCCTATTGAAATCTCTTCACCTTCTCTACACATGAATATCTAAGTTTACTTTTATCTTGGCCTAACTTTGTAGAGAATGATATTTGATTCAGCTCTACAAGTCATCCACTTTCTCTTTTCACTATCACTTGGTTAAGTTCATCAACATTCTTTGACCTTTGCTTTGTTTGAGATGGTTCTACACGAACTCCATGTGTAATTCTATTATTTCCAGGTACTCCTCCGTCGTTTCAAACTCATAGTGTCAAAGGTCTCTTACTTTGGCACATACTTTTCAGTGTCCTCGTGTTTGGATTTACCCAACATAAGTGAATGCTTTTGTTTCCGTATTTTCCCTTTAACGTAAGACTGTCGCTCCATACTCAAAAAAAAAAAAAAAATTCTGCAAATTTTTAGCAAAGTAGATTACTATCTCATCTACAATTCCTCTTTTTACATAAACTCGATAATCATTATGGATTATTCAGAAAATTCATGTTTATACCGGACACTCTGTCCAGAAAATCTGCAGCATCACCTTCACTTCTTCTTCTGTTTTGGACAGGTTAATCACCTTCAAATGACCTGAATTTTTGATATGTTGCAGAAAAAACTTTTATCTACAACTTTCCTTCTGGAATTAAGTTCATATTTCTTTCCGTTTGTTATCGATTCGCAATGCAATTCAGTGTTTACTAATCTGGAAATTCTGGCAGCTTGTGCAATCGTCATAAATAACTGTTTTTGACCAAGCTATTTTCATCCGAAAATTCCAATATTTTTATATCACTTGGGAAAACTCTATTATCTAAATCTTTTCTCTTTGGATTGTGCTCAAATTTCTCTTCGTTTGTTCTGTAAAAATTGATAATGTCAGATCCGGAGTAAAAATCTTACACAACAACCTAAAAGGAATTTTCACCTCTTTGACTTGGGGTTTGGGCTAAGAGGGTAGTAAGCTACGACTGTTATGTTTAGGAGTTCCCTGAAGTCTGATATCTTCCTGAGTTAAATCTTTTAGTAGGATGCTTGTAAAGCTAACGTTATAGTTTCTTTTGCAGTTGTAAACGAGAACCAAGATGCTATCCTCCAGCATGCCATGTTTGATGTTCAGACCCTTTTCGTGCCCTTTTGTAAAATACCTTTTCTGGTAATTTGTTTCTCATGTAATCCCTCATTTGAGATCTTTAAACTCAACAAATCCTCTATGCAGTGTTGCACTCCCATCATTCATTTCAAATTCAAATTTGACTAAGCCTCCTGATGTCAGAACATTCTTTTTTTTAACTTGTGTTTATTCTCAGCTCCCCTCCTAAGGGTAGTGTCGATATTGTAACTATTTCACCTAATGCTGCCTGTTTCTTTAAGGTATGCATATCTTCTTTTGCTGGTCAATTTTTAAGCCTATCATGACATTCCTCTTCAGTTACTTATCTTTAACCTTCTATCAATTTTTGCTAAACTAGTTTCAAGCAAAAGGCAGAATTTTTCAAGATGCCTTCCGAACTTATTTAGCCAACCGACGTTTGAGTTCCTAAACTTTTGATCTCCATTTCAGGTTATTGCACCTTGTACGCTTCAGTTTTAAATCTCTTTTGGGCCATTTAGAGCCATGAACCGCCATATACATCATTTTGACTTTCCACTTTCTGTTTTGGCGTTTCTACTACAATTTTTTACACCGGTTGAAAGTCTATTTTATTTTAACCGTTCCATTTCCACACGGGGAATAACCTTGAGCATTTATTCCTTGGCAGTGTACTATTCCTCTCGAGTAGTGCAACCTTGAACCTTTTAATTGAGTCATCAACGATCGTGTAAACTTCCTTTGAAGGTTTGAATTAATTCTTTGAAATCAAACCTTACCCGAGAATTCTAAAGTGTCATGTCTTCTTCACTTAAAATCTTGTTTGATGCTTATTTATTCAAACTTTTGATATTCCCTTACAATTTCTCGGAAAAAAAAAATTCCTACATCTTTTAAATCTCGTAATAACCTCTCTTTGACTATTGCAAACTCGGACACTTCCGGACAAGTGTTTAATTTCATTCTGAGACCTTTTGGTGTGCTCGTTTTGTCTCCATGACTCCTTCATGATGAGATTCTTGCTCTCTTTTGATTTCTATCTTTCTAGTCCTTCTGGTGCTCGACCTTGCACCTTTACCTTGCTTTTCTGTTGTGTGATGTTCCCTCTACGGAACTCATGCGAACCGAATATTTTTCCTAGTTCGCCAACATCCATTTTTGTTAACCAAGTTTTTAACAATCAAGGTCTTCTGCCTACTGTTCTCAAGTCCATTATTCCCTTCTTTCGCAGTTAATGTTTCCAAGTCCATCAGATGATGTTTCCTTTAACGTGTACACTTTCTAAAGGTTTATATGAAAGCCTATTACCATTCTTCCAAGTTGCCTCTGAAGTCCTTGTAGACCACCGTATCTTGCAGAATTCCACTCTCTCAAAAGAATTCCATCTGTAAGGTGTTCTTTTGTTGTCCTTCTGGTGGCCATCTTTTGTATTACGATACAATGCCTCATTCTTCATCCTGGAACCAACTTCAACTTTCCTCAACACGGAATCATCTTGTTTTGCTTGTAACCCAAGCAACCTTCCTTATTTCGAGTGCATTGTGCCCTTCCTTGGCTTACCTAGTTGACATACCACCCTGGTACTCAACTTATCACTTTTCAACTTCCTTTATTTTGCAAGCTAACCCTAATTGGCACGAGGATTGGATCTGACTGTTAGAGAGAAAGTATGGCAATGTATGTTCTCCACCCACAGGTAGTCTCAGAAGTCTTTCAGCCGGGATCCTTGCAGTTCTTCAGCAAGCTTGTGGTGCCATGAGGGAAGTTGAGATCAAAAAAAAAAAAAAAAAAAGTCAATTGTGCCAGAAGCGCAGTTTCGGCTGGGAAGATTCAGCTCTCAGGACATAGGTCAGCAGGAGCAAGCAAAGAGTGGTAAACCGATGATTGCAAGATTCGAGGCAGTTGATGAGTTCGCGAAGAAACAAGATGAAGATCCAGTTGTTTCCGGTTACAAGCCCAACCAACCAAGTCATGAGTTAGATGAAGAGCCCAACCAACATCATTGGTTTGGTCAATGAATGGAGAATGGAAATTAATGAAGAATGATAAAGATGATGTTCCTCTCGGAGTGAGCCTACAAACTTAAGTGACTTTGATAACACGAAGTTTTCGGGATGAAGTGGGGCGTGAATCGAGACTAGATTTGATACTGACAAGCCAACGAGAAGATCGAAGTGGATCGTCGCAACCTCAGTTGCCTCATTACAAGCAAAGAGTTGTGAAGAAGGAAGCGGGAGGCAAAACGAAGCGCCGCATGAAAAAATTAGTTCGTTACATTCGAGTTTCGAGGACGAAACTCCTCTCTAAAGGAAGGAATGATCCCGACGAAAATAGATTTGTATTTATCAATTTCACTATTTATTTAATTAAACAAGATTTAATAAAAGGATTTAGTTATTTAATTAATGGGTTTAATTTCCATATCAAAAGAAATAATCCCAATTATTTCCCCACAATTGACACAAAATATTTACGAAAAAGAACGAGGAGAAGCGGCGAAGGAAGAAAAACGCAGAAGAAAAAATAATAGGAAGTCATCAAAACTAAATAAGTTCAAAGCTAAGTGATCAAAATTTTTGGAAAACAACAAAGAAAGTTTTCGTTTAAAGGATAAGTTCGAAAATGAAAATTCATTCTTGTGATCACTAACCTATCGGAACGATAGTCTTGAGAGAATAACTAAAAATAGTTTAACCGGGCAATTTTGATTTCGTTTTTCGCAAAGAAAGCAGATTTTGTGGTTTCTTGATGATCACATAGGTTTTGGGGTTGAGGATCAATGTCGGTTTTGCAAGCAAATAAGGTAAGAGTCTCTTCCTATGATTTCCATTGTAAGGTTTAGATTAAGATTTAAGATGTTTAGATGCAAGAAAGATGGCTTTTCGTTGATAACATAGATGCTATGGTATGATTAGATAAGTTTTTCCTCAGTCTTTTTGTGTTAAATTCTTTGTTATTTAGGTTATCGGATTAGAAATCGATTTTGAAGATTTTAGGTTCTAGCCAAAACCTGGATCGGACGGGCTGGAAGGCGTGTGGACGGCGTGTTTGCTTATTTTACATTTACAGACGGGCGTCTGGATTACTCAGACGGGTTGTCTTAGGTGTTGTTTTGGATTCGAGGATGTAGGCGTTTAGGGGAAAGTGAGAATGGACGGCGTCCGGTAGGACGGGCGTCAGACGACGGCGCCCATGTCTTTAAACGGGCGTTTGGTTGTTGTTCAGCCTTATAAGTACGTTTTATCATTTCTAAACCTTTAAACGTGATATGTTAACCTTGTACAAACTTGAACAAGCCTGAATTGAGCTTCGACTGCGTTCGATTAAAACACCGAATGTACTCTTAAAGGGAGTTGAAGTTCGGATCCGTCGGAAGAGCATGATAGGCTTGCACTTTGATGAGTTAGCATTCATCAATGTCTCGTGTAATTGCTAGGAATTGTCCGTGTCTAGTGGTCTCTAGAAGAGAGAGTAGTGTGTGAGGGAGATTATTTGAAAACACTAGGGTGGCTAGTTAATCATCCTAATAATCAACGTACTTGACTAGTAAAAGATTAAACAACATGTCTCTCTTGGCTAGGCACCAGGCTAAATCGCGATGCACGTGCTACCTGAAGGTGGAGGAACTCAGAGGTCAAAAGACCCTCATGCGGAGGTCAAAAGACCGCATGCTATCGGAGGTCTACCTTTCTAGACTTCGTGGATACGCTAATATGTTGCAAAAGAGTGTTCCGAGGTGGAAGTCTACCTTAATGAGACTTCGTGGAGGGATTGGTGTGATCCACTAATATGTATCATAGATAAGCAAAAGTAGAAAGTGTTCAATTCATGTTGATGGACATGAAATGAAAGAGACGGTCACACAAGGATAACTAAACGATTAAATATCTTTTCTTTATCAATCTTAATTGTTGAGCTTCTCACTTTTACTAAGTACTATGTACTTACCTCCTTTGCATTTTCTTTTGTATGCAGGGTGAGAAGATGAACCTAGTTGAGCATGTTTACGAGGAGGATTTCGATGGACGCCTCGTTGAAGATTTATCTTATATTTATTCATTATTCATTTAATAGACTTTTTAGTGCCTTTGGAGTAGGCTTTTGTCTCTGAGACTTCTTTACTTGTCGTATGTTTATTTTGGATTTCGTATTTTCCTTTAATGTAATAAAGTTACATTTCCATCTTTAGTATGGTAAATTTCTATTCATAGTAGCTTTTTTTTACTCAGTCTTTAGCTTCTTGCTTTTATTTGATCACGTAGAGGCTTGCGTATAATATTAGATTTATTTAATGCTATACGCGCTTGAACGCTTTCTCTTCCGGATAAGGGCTCGGTATCCGGGAGTGGGCGTTACATCATGCCTCCGATGACGAGAAATAATATATAGAGCCAATCAGAGATGGGCAGGCTTCAATAGATCAAGCCTGTGCTTCAGAATTTTTCTTTTTCTTTTTTTATCTTTAATTTATTTTTTATTATCAAAAGATAAATAAATTATAATTTTTATCTCAAACTTTAATCTTGCTTCATTTCCACTCTCGAGCTCTGTCTCAGCCGATTCCCGTCACGTTGCGTTACTTGTCGCGCCATTTATCACGCTATATCTATAATAAAAATAAACCACATACCCACGCGTGACAAATGCCAAAAAAACATACATAATTCCCCAAAAAGAAAAATATTTTCGGACGTAAAAGTCTTTTGTCTCGTGATTCAATCCGTGGTGAAATGCAACTATAAAAACCACTTAACTACCTCAAAATCACATCGAAAAGGCTACAAATAAGGGGTAAAATGCATACGAAATTATATCAAAATTGACTCTCATCAGGGAGTGTAATTAAATTTCAAAATGGTCCTTATTGACAAAAAAACCACATAATGACAACTATATCATGCACATATCAACATTAATACCGCGAATCACTCCTGCAAGATAAAATATGCCACGAAATTTGCAATAATTTAGCTAAAATGACGAGATTTCTAGACTAACTGCTCTTGACTTCATACTTTATGCAAGGGCGAAAATACATCATAACTCAACTAGTTATTCGAGAAAATGTGCTAAATGAGTCATGAATGAGATGAAAATATGCATAAAATGGTAGCCAAGTTGATTATCATCAGGATTCACGGTGCTCCAATGATAAAAATTTATTGTGCCACCGACTTGAGGACGGAGGTAGTAAGCTGAAGTTCATAAGACGAAACAAACGTTGAAGCCGCTACATTTTTATTTCCTTACATAATACTACCACCGTCCCAAAATATAAGTTCATTTAGTTTTTTGGTTTTGTCACATATATAATATAAGTCTATTTTAATAAGCATTTATTACTTTTCGATACTTTGCATTAAAATCTGTTAAAGGTCATTTTAGACTTCTTCATAAAAATTGATGACATAAGACGATTTTGAACTTCTCGACAAATATAATATGTTTTGTTATTCTAAGCGGGTATTCTATCATTGGTAATGAAGAACTTGCTATTCTTAACTCGTGGTCCCAGAAATTCCTATATAACTTAAGCGATACAGTCAAAGCTTTTTCTATTCTATTATTAACTGACTTATGTATCGGATTTCATGAGCAATTCAATAAGAGAGCTCGGATCGAATCGGTATATCAATACCGATTCGATCCGAGCTCTTGGAATTGGAATAAGTTCGGCACTTAACCATTCAGTGACTTTGGCACTGGACGTTCCCAAAATGGGTACTATCGGGTCGGGTGAATTCAATAAGTTAGTATTCCAACCTTCCTCTCCTTTCAGGGCCTATCCGAAAGAGAATCCGCGATAAGTTCTATCCATATATGTTCTGATCGCCAACTCATACTCGATTCGATTGTATTTTATTGGAATTGAGAGACTACCTCAAATTAATTTGACTTTACTTTTTTATTTACGAAATAACTCTCATCACTTTAACCAACTTTATTATTCTATGTGGAAAACCTCAAACAGAATTATATTTTATGACGGAGTATTAGTTGTTTTCTATTCTTTGTATTTTGTGAAAGTTACAATGAAGGGCTATGACTAAAAATGACATTTTTAATGTTATGTCGTTGTTTTATGTTGCTTGTATTCTTGAGAAGTTATAAAGTAGGAGTAGTGGCGAAAAGAAAATTATCGTAATCGGGCTTGACCGGCTAATTATTGTATCGTTATGATTTTTAATTGAAGAGAAAATTAGAAATTTTTATCTCTCATATTAGCTAAACACCTAACTAGACACGTTTTCTTCTCGGCGACAATTTTAGTCTGTAAGTGGTCTTTTTTTGCAAAAGCAGTCCTGAGCGCGGAAAGACCACTTACAGGACTAAAAGTGTCGCGGAAAGACCACTTACAGGACTAAAATTGTCGCCGGAAAAAGACCAATTTTAAAGTGGTCTTTCCAGCGTGACTATTTTGCAAAAAAAAAGACTACAAGACTAAAATTGTCGCGGAAAAAATCGGGACCAAAATCACATCCAATTAGCCCTCATTATTAATTAAAAAAAGTTCTACTACACCATCACATCCAACTAGTAATTAGAGTCAAATATTTCATTTCCCATCTCCTTGAACTATTTTTGGGAAATGAATTGTTCTATTTTCATTCTTTGGTCATTCAAAACGTAAAACCTTTTTTTTTTTTTTTTTTTTTTTTTTTTAATTATTGTAATTACAATTGAGGTGGAAATGGAAAATAATAATAAATGTTGTATTGGCTTTTAAAATGATAGATAAATATAAACAAAACTAATTCTTTAAAATGAAAAAAAAAAAAAAAACATAAGGAGAGTATGATCATATAAGCTATTATATATATATATATCGGTATAAAGAAATGAACCGTCTTCCTCTTACATTAATTAAGCTAAAGAATCCCAAAAGGATTTGTAACTTAGGTACAATGAATTAAGGTGTTCATGTAGAGATTTCCTTATGCATTGAATAAGATTAAGCGTATTCATTGTAATAGACATCCACATTTAGTACATGTTTCATAACATTCTCCCTTGGATGTTCATGAATGTGAAACTCATTCGATCTACGTATATGTCATTTATTATCATTTTTGTTAGAAAAACCTTGTGGGACAAAAACAAGACTAGGAATATAGCTCATAACATATACGTTTTATATTGTTACACGGACTGCATCGTTAAAATCCTTTAACAAAGAAACCCTGTGGGAAAAAAAACGTAGTTAAAGGGAAAAAGAGTACAATCATTGGTCTTCAATATTCTTTGAATTGCTTGCTCCCTCTGAAGATGACATTCTTCCAAGCCTACGCATTCCAATCTTATGAACAAGTTTCTCGAAAGTAGATATAGGAAAAAAGACTTGGTGAATGAATCTGCTAGATTTTCACTTGAGCGAACTTTCTCAATGACAATCTTACCGCTCTTCTAGACCTCTTATGGATAAAGGAATTTGGGTACAATATTCTCAGTCAAGTTTCCCTTAACATATCCATTGCTCATTTGTGTAACACATGCTGCATTGTCCTTGTAAAGGAATGTTCGGGATAAATTCTCTGACACAATACCACACGTACTACGAATGTGTTGTATCATTGACCTTAGCCATACACTTTCTCGTGAGGCTTCATATAAAGCTATAATCTCTGAATTATTTGAAGAAGTGGTATCCATAGTATGTTTAACAGACTTTCATGAAATTGCAGTGTTACCACATAGAAAAACATAACCAGTCAAAGATCTGGCATTATGGTGATCAGACATATAGCCAGCATCTGAACAACCCACCAATGCCATATATTGATCCTTTGTATAAAGTAAACCCAAATCTAATGTGCCTTTAAGATACCTAAATATATGTTTTATGTCATTCCAATGTCTTCTTGTAGGAGAAGCACTAAATCTTGCTAGCAAGTTTACTAAAAATGAAATATCGGGCATAGTGTAGTTTGGGTCCAATGGCACTCATGTAGGGAACTTTCGGTCCTAACATTTCCTCAGTATCTTCTTTCGGTCTAAATGGATCCTTATCCACTTCAATGGATCGGACAACCATAGGTGTGCTAAGTGGATGATATCTATCCATGTTAAATCTCTCCAAAACATTCTTCAAAGAGGTTGACTGGTGTGTTTGAATATTCCTTCAGGTAGATGCTCGATCTGCAGGCCGAGACAATACTTGGTTTTACCTAAATCTTTTATTTCAAATTGCGTCTTTAAGTATAAACTTGCTTCATCAATGTCCTTGCATGTTCCAATAATATTTATATCATCAACATAGATTGATATAATACAAAAACCATTATGCGTTTTCATTATAAACACACAGGGTGTTAGAAAATCTATACGGGAACGCAGCGGAATTCAATAATTTATTTACTTTGACCAGGATCGAATTCGTTTAAGCAATAAACAAATAAGCTAGTAGATGGTGGTTACATTGGTTGATCTAAAAGATCGATGCTTTGACCGTCTAAGGAGAGTAGCGATGCATGGAGCCGCCCAAGCGTTCAGCCTCTACCGGTGATCCACATGAATAGCCCGCCAGAATCCCATAATGGATTTCTACTAGAAAAATCTGGTTGCTAGACTAGCCTTTTCTATCTCATAAATCTCTCTAAGAAGCTCTTTATTTTTCACAAGAACTATTAGCTCTTGGAATTGTGTTGTAAAAAGATCTAGCCAACCCCTTGCTTTTAAAAGGAGTGGTGTGCCCCAACTGTATCCCAATCTGATTGGGAGAAGCTTCTTAGTAGATTGAGGAAAAAGAAAACCTTTTCCTAATAAAATAAGAAAAATCCCTTTGATTGATTTATCTCATTTAATATTCAATATCTTATATTAAATATATATCCAAGATATATATTGACAATATCTTATATTGAATATATCATTATCTTATTACCATAAATTTATTTTTGTTTCAAAATCAATTAATATCTAATATTAATATTATGGTAATCTTATTAATTAAATTGCACAAACCAAATGTATCCAATGTTTCCATAGCGCCCGAAAGACAATTTATGTAATTATTTTTATAATTAATAAGTGATAGATATATTCTTATATTATTTGCTTCATGCTTATATATTATACACTACTGAAAACCCCAAGTCGTATCATATGTAACCATATAACTTAGTGTGTGTCACACATGAGGATTAAGTTTATGGTGATACACTTGAACTGTTAGTCCATGGTGAACTTAACCAAAGTATGGGGTCTATTGATTAAACCACCGTCAATGCTCCCATAACACTTTAAGGTGTGACCGTCTTATCCGGACCGTCGATATTGGTTATCTATGTTGGGCATTTATATATGATGTAGTCATATAGGACTAGACCGATTTAATCGGAATTTCTCACATAATTCCGTGATTGGCATATCTCATTAAATCACAAGATGATCATATATGGATTAACTGTAATCCTGAAATGATTGCATACTCCTACTTGTTTCAGGATAGAGTTTGATGTGTTCATTAAGGATGGCTAAGAGGCGCGGTCCGAATCACTCTCACGTTGGTACTATTCCTGAATGAGTGAGAAGTGTGTGTCTCACAGATATGGAATCAATTCCTTCCTGCGGGAAGTAGAGAGACAATCCCCTTATTTGTTAGTCCTAGAAACTAATCGATCCGCAGAGTTCGTATTGGTTGTGAAATAATTGATCACTAGTGGGTTGATGGTAAATAAGGATAAGATGTATTGAAGAAGGTTTACGGAAATAATCCCGCTTCATTACGGATAGTCAATGGAGGGTTAGTCTGAATGTAATGATTATATAAATGGACACTTATCGACTCAACATTTTGAGAATAAGTAATATCTATAATCGATAGAGTTCAGTGTCGGATTTATGATGGCGTAATTCCGGAATTAATAAGTTGAGTACAAGTATTCTGTACGATGAATATTTTATTCAATTGATTGTAGCTACTAGTTATACGTCCATGGTCCCCGGGTTGCCTCCTAACACGCGAGTGTTTTCTCGTTTTATGGAACCTCGAGAATAAATTAAATAGTTGGTCTATTTAATGAATATACAATATTATTTATTTGGTAAATAATAGGTAAAATTGAAAAGACATTTTCTATTAAAATAATGGCAAATGTGCCGCATATTTTTGTGATAAATCAGGAAAAGAAATTTTCCTAGATTATGTCACATGTGTAATTAATTATTTATTTGTTAGATAATTAATGGAAAAAAGATAAGAGATTGATTTTTTGGGAATTATCTCTTATCTTATAGCAAATATCTTTTCTTTATGGGAATAGGTAATTGTGGTGTGAAAATGATAACTCTCTTGACTAGTTATTTTCTTATATAAAGAGAGTTACTCCCAACACAATAACACATCATAAATTGTGCCACTTTCACCAAAATAGAAGAGAAAAATTTGTTTCTTTTTCTAGTCATTAAGAAGAAAAAAAAAAACCTAGGGTTTTTCTTAAGCATATTCGAGGAGGTTCTACGGCGAGGTTCGACGTCCACCAGTCGTCACTAGGTGATACAATACAGAAGACTGCGTCTTCTCCCCTTTGGTCGACTATTTCTCCCTCTCCTTTTGGGTAAAATTTTAACCATTTCATAGTTGAGTTAATTATTTATGTGGATCATATCGTGGTAAAATCGTATGAGAATTTATTCGTAGCTATCGCTGTGCATGATCGAGCCTCTCGATCGGTGCTGTGAATCAGATCTGACCATCCAATTATGGATCGGATCCAGATTCGGGTTTCTATATATCCAGCATGTGGTATCGGAGCGAGTTTAAAGTGATTTTTCACTCTTAATTGCATAATTAATTAAAAGCAGTGGAATTAAATAAATGTTGCATCTTTTATTTGTTTTATATATATATGCGTGGTTGAATGTTTTGGTTGACGAGATGGATTGGGGTTGGTACTTGTTTACCGTTAGAAGGGAATCGAACCCAGGTTGCCACGGTAGAAGAAGGAGGCCTGCACCAACTCGGCTAGAGCAATTTTGATAAAGAACAGAGCAGAAAAACTATATACTACAGCGGCGGTGACTATTTATTAAAGATTAGTAAATTTTTGAATTTAGGGTTTATTTATTTAGTTTATAGATTAGATTTGGGGTACCAACGGTCCATCTCAGTGGTTTATTTTTCGTATTTTTTTTCCTTTGTAATTATTTATGTGATATAACTATGTCATGCATCATATTCATGAAGCATATGCATACATGTAGGAAATTAATATTGACATTAATTAGACATGTATTAATACAATAAATAATTTAGATTAAAAATAAATTAAATTAAATAAAGGAAACAGATTTTATCGGGATATAAAATTCACATGATAAATTTAATTTATGATTATAAATCCTTTGGGGTTTGGTTATGTAGTGTCTAAATAAATTTGAATTTTGATAATAAAAAAAATTGGAAAATCATGAAAAATTGGACACCAACTAGACGGTATTTGGAACCAATAAGTTGGTGGTTATTTTTTCTTGATTTATTGTTTCTCGAATTTTTGAAAAATTCGTTAATCCTAAAATTTTTATCATGACAAAATTAGGACTACAAAATTCTTTGGGAATTTTAATTGTGTAGAGCCTCCACGAAAGATTTCTAAATAATTGATAGATTGGAAAATCATGAATAAGGTGTCGCTAGTTAGACTGTATTTGGAACCGATAAACTAGGGAGAGTTTTAAATTTCATGATTTATTGTTTTTCGAATTATTGGAAATTCATAAGTCCGAATGAATTAGGATTCATAAAATTCTTTGTGAATTTTATTTGTGTAGTGTCTATACAAAGGAATTTTAATCCATAAAATTGGAAAATCGTGAATATAGTGACACTAGTTAGACGGTATTTGGAACCGATAAACTAGTGGGAGGATTAATTTAAATATTCATGATCAATTGTTTTTGGATTATTAGAAAATTCTAGATCCTAATGAGACTACCTAATTTTCAAAATAACGGGTGGGAGCATGGAAGGTGACAACCGACCCCTCGGCCTCTACTGTTGACACAAGCACCGTGAAAGAATGGTGATGCCTCATGCCGCTTTGATTTCGGCCCCCTTCGGATGGCCTTCACCACTATCAAAATTCAAGGCTTGGTTTCCGAAATGATATGATTTTAAGTACTTGTCGGGTCACTGACCTGCCCTTCGGCGGAATACTCGGGGTCTACTTAAAAATCTGAAACAGTAGGTCACACTCTAAAGGGTATTTTTGGAAATATCTTGGCTGAAAAGGAAGGTAATCAACAATTAAATCGGGATGTCCGATTCTCTATTAATTGTTGAGAGAGATTGTCTCAATTTAATCGTCACCTCTTTGACCTACCCGTCAGTGGCACTCAGGTGTGAGATTAAATCCTTGGAATGGTAGGATAAACTACATGCATGACATCATGTTTATAATTCCTAAAATTTATTATTTGTTGTGATGTATGATTTGATTTATATTTCTGTCATAATTTATTTTACAACAACACATCATCTCAAGGTAACTAGACAACTTAAGTAATTAAAATTGAATGATGATGACTTCGTAACAGAGGAAAAAAACAAGAATGTTGAACTCAATGATCGAGAATGCAAATTAATTTTTCGGAAAATGATGTTCCTCTTGAGCCTACAAACTTAAGTGACATTGATAAGTGTGTCACTGCTGTCAATCGTGTTGAACGGGAGGCAAAACAAAATTAGTTCACAGATGACGAGAATGATTTGGTATCAATTTCACTAGACATCCCACAGTTCACGGCCATTTCCATTAAAGAAAGCCAAAAATGGGAACGTAAATGTCTAAAAATGTAAGTCATCAAAACTAAATAAGTTCAAAGCTAACCCAAAATTTTAATAAAAGAAAGAAAAGGATAAGGAAAATGATTTCGGATCACTAACCTATGAATCCTTAGAGACTTTCTTAACCGGGCATTTTGACCCGGAGGCTAAGTTTTTTTTAAAAGAACAAGGTAGCTGGGCATTCATGATGAAGAAAAGACAACATACATTTATTTTAGCTAAGATAGTAGGAGTGATATAAGGAAAGAAATTTCGGATATTAATCCTTGAGTATCACAAAAATTTTATTTCTATTTTTAGATTAGTTGGGACGAATGGATTCACTTTCAAATCGATAATATTGATGCCTCAAATAAAGTGAATATGACATTCGTATACAATTATGAGACTCGGACTTTTGTCTGATAAAGTCAAAACCACTAAGTAATGCTGAAAAGGTACATGTAACACATCATAGGCTATTAAGACATATGGTTTCCGTATTAAGATAAACGATCCTTCAACATCTATTAATTAGTGCATATATCCTAAAGATAAGATCTTAAGATTGGTTAAGGGTGATTCCTATCTCCCAATCTAAGAACACTCTATCAAAGGAAAAATGACAAAGTAACCTTTCAATTAGGAAAAGGTAATAGAGCTAAAGAAATATCACAACTTGTTCATATTGACCTTTGGTCTTATGAAGGATACAAGCTAGTGGGAGTTTTTGAGTGATAGACATTTTGTCTAATGACTACTTGAAACACTGATTTATTTATCTAAATATATGTAGGAATCTCTGATATTACCAAAGAAAAGAGTATTCTATGCTCAGATATAGGCTATAGCATAGATTTCGGAGCTGATGCTCGGCCTACCTCCGAGTGAAACAATTTCACTAAAAGGTTAAACCATGTATTGTCTTGTATAGTTATTAACATGATACATTACACTGCTTAACTCAATTAAGATATTAGTTGCAAAATAACGTTTACATTATTATGTAATACCGAGAAGTCTGCCTAGAAGGTGCTTATGAATTTGTGGATAAAGAGTGAAGTACATTTACTCCACTTCCGCAAATAGAGGCATTTAGCACTGGTGCTTGAAGGTAGGACTGAGATTTTACATACACATTCAAATGGTGATTGTTCTTGAAATATCCTCATGCAATGTGTAAAGGTTGGTTGTAAGATTCTTAAGATCGGATAGTGACGGTTACACTGATGCATACTTTCTAAAATAATGTTTAAATAACAACCTTAGACATTGAAGTACAGTTACTCAAAGAGTTACCATCTGATTTAATCAGACCATATCCAACATTGGTTGTTAGGGGTTACGTTGATAAATACTACTACACCAGATCAGAATATCGATCCACCCAAAAGCAGTGGGAGTATGGTTTAACCATTGACCCAATGTGATAGACTTTACAGTCTGTTGGGGGTGATTGATCACCTATGGCCTATTTGGACTGTATAGGATTCTGAAAATAGGAGATTGGTTTAAAGCCATAAAACTGTAAATGTAGTTTTGGTGCTCCAATTTTGTTCACAATCTTGTAGAACCACCTGAGTTCTCAGGCCCAATGGGAGTAATTGGATCTACGTGGAAGAGAGTCGAATGAATGAGAAAGTTTATCTTTCTAGGCAAAGCCCAGTAGTCTAGGGATAATTCCCTGAGTAGTAGATAGTTCAATAGGGGTGATGCCATGAACTCTCTCACCATTCAGCCTTGCTTGATTCCATGGAAAACAGGAAAATTACCAGGGATGATGCCCTGAAACTTTCTTACCGAACAAAGGAGCTTGAATTCATTCGGAACGGAGGGGTTTTAGGTTAAAGCCAATGACAGATGCTTATATCCATCGATGGATTAAAGCAAACCTCTAGGTCATTAAAAGCCACATGTTTTGAAATATGTGGGTTTGACTAGAATATTGATAAGTCTTTTGTAGACTAGAGAATCAATATTGGTAAAATAGTAAACGTTAATGTTAATGAAATGTGACACTGCAACAGTTGTAAGCAACATGAGTGTGTTATCTGAAGTCAAGTAAGACAAGCCAAAGCTTCTCAGAATCAGAGAAGTGGACTATATTCTTAGCATTCGATTCGGTCGAATTCATGAGAACAAGTTGTTGGCCGTATCCTATCCATCTTATTGGTTAAGATGATATAATGCATTTTCAAATGCTAGATTCAACGAGAGGTTTCCTACCTAACCCCTCACGGAATAATTCTCACAATCTTCGAATATAGAGAAAATGGGATAGTTTCTCTTTTGGATAGAGAAAGTCAGAATATAAAGTCAAATTAAAGTATAATCTTGGATTCGAACGTTGAGTAGCAGTATAGTGCATCCTGAAGTACCTTTAGAGAACGAGGAATTGTATGTTTGTATATTCTGGTGCGAACTTGAATATTGTTGACTACACTGATTATGACTTTCAGTCGGATTAAGGATGTTCGTAAGTCGATCTCGGGCTCAATGTTTACTCATTGTGATAGAGCTATAGTCTGGAGCAATCCAGCATGGCTAATTCAACTTTGTATGTCGAATACTTAGCATCTTCTAGAGCAGCTAGAGAGGCAGTATAGCTTGAAAGGTTCATTGTTGATCTGGGAGTAATTCCACTTCTAGGTAAATCGATATCACTTTGCTGTGTAAACAGTGGAGAGGTAGCCTATGCAAAGGATCTACGCAATCACAAGTGGTCAAAAGCATATTGAAAGTAAATACCATCTAGTCAGACAGATCGTGCAAAGAGACGATGTTTCGGTCCTAAAGATCGCCTCGAGCCGACAACCTAGATGATTAGTTTACCAAGACGCGTTGCATATAATGTCACTGTTAAGCGCTTGGCGGGTATGCGATTGGGAGTTATGTCTTATCTTCTTTAGAGCAAATGGGAGAATGTTGTGAATAGAAAGAATAAGAGTGTGGTGCTCTAAAAACAATCATTGCTTGTCTTTATGGACAAGTGGGAGATTGTTAGATGCAGTGCCCGAAAGACAATTGTTGCTTGTCCTTACGGGCAAGTGGGAGATTGTTGGAAGTAGTGCCCGAAAGATAATTTATGTAATTGTTTTTAATAATTAATAAATGACAGAGTTATTCTCATCTTATTATTTGTTTCATTCTTATATATTCTACACTGCTAAAAACCCCAAGTCTTATCATATGTAGACATATAACTTAGTGTGTGTCACACATGAGGATTAAGTTTATGGTGATACACTTGAACTGTTAGTCCATGGTGAACTTAATCAAAGTATGAGGTCTATTGATTAAACCACCATTAATGCGTCCACAACACTTTAAGGTGTGACCGTCTTATCTGGACCGTCGATATTTGTTATCTAAGTGGAGCATTTATATATGATGTAGTCAAATAGGACTGGACCGATCTAATATGAATTTCTCATATAATTCCATAATAATCACAAGATGGTCTTATATGGATTAACCTTAATCCTGAAGTGATTGCATACTCCTACTTGTTTCAGGATAGGGTTTCATGTGTTTGTTAAGGATCGCTAAGAGGCACGGTCTGAATCACTTTCACGTTGGCACTATTCAGGAATGAGTGAGAAGTGTGTGTCTCACATATATGGAATTCATTCCTTCATGCGGGAAGTAGAGAGACAATCCCCTTATTTGTTAATCCTAGAAACTGATCGATCCGTGGAGTTTGTATTGGTTATAAACTAATTGATCACTAGTGGGTTGATGGTCAATAAGGATAAGATGTATTGAAAAGGTTTACGGAAATAATCCCGCTTCATTACGGATAGTCTATGGAGCGTTAGTCTGTACGTAATGATTATATCATTGGACACTTATCGAGTCGACGTTTTGAGAATAAGTTATATCTATAATCAATAGAGTTCAGTTTCAGATTTATGGTGGCGTAATTCCAAAATTAATAAGTTGAGTAGAAATATTATGTACGATGAATATTTTATTCAATTGATTGTAGCTACTATTTATAGGTCCATGGTCACTGGGTTGGCTCCTAACACGCGAAGTGTTTTCTCGTTTTATGAAACCTCAAGAATAATTTAAATAGTTGGTCTATTTAATGAATATGCAATATTATTTCTTTGATAAATAATATGTAAAATAGAAAAGACATTTTCTATTAAAATAATGGCAAATGTGGTCAATTTTTTTTGTGATAAATTAGGAAAAGAAATTTTCCTAGATTATGTCACATGTGTAATTAATTATTTATTTATTAGATAATTAATGGAAAAGAGATAAGAGATTGATTTTTTGGGAATTATCTCTTATTTTATGGAAAATATCTTTTCCTTATGGGAATAGGTAATTGTGGTGTGAAAATGATAACTCTCTTGATTAGTTATTTTCCAATATAAAGAGAGTTTCTCCCAACACAATAACACATCATAAATTGCGCCACTTTCACCAAAAGAGAAGAGAAAAATTAGTTTCTTGTTCTAGTCATTAAGAGAAGAAAAACCTAGGGTTTTTCTTGAGCATATTCAGGGAGGTTCTACGGCGAGAATCGACTTCACCAGTCGTAGCTAGGAGATACAATCCGGAAGACTGTGGCTTCTCCCATTTGGTCGACTATTTCTCCTCTCCTTTGGGGTAAATCTTTAACCTTTTCATAGTTACGTTAATTATTTATGTGGATCATATCAAGGTAAAATCGCATGCGAATTTATTCGTAGCTTTCACTGTGCATAATCGAGCGTCTCGATCGGTGCTGTGAATCAGATCTGACGATCCAATTATGGATCGGATCCGGATTCGGGTTTCTGTATATCCAGCATCTTATACAAAAGAATATGGCATCCATTTCCCCACAAAATTGGGAATTGAGATTTTCTTTAATTAATATAATACTGTAATGCCCCGCTCCCGGATACCGAGCCCTTATCCGGAAGAGAAACGTTCGGTGCGTATAGCATTAAATAAATCTAATAATATACGCAAGCCTCTACGTCGTCGTATCGAATAAAAGCAAACGGAAGCTAATAAGACTCGGGTGAAAACGTAAAAGCTACTATGAATAGAAATTTACCATACTAAAGATGGAAATGTAACTTTATTACATTAAAAGGAAAATACGAAATCCAAAATAAACGTACGATAAGTCTCGAAAGACCAAAAGCCTACTCCAAAGGTACTAAAAAGTCTACTAAATGAATAACAGAATAAATATAAGATAAATCTTCAATGAGACGTCGTCATCGAAATCCTCCTCGTAAACATGCTCAACCTGTTCATCTTCTCACCCCACGATGCATACAAAAGAAAATGCAAAGGAGGTAAGTACATAGTACTTAGTAAAAGTGAGAAGCTATGACAACAATTAAGATTGATAAAGAAAAGATATTTAATCGTTTAGTTATCCTTGTGTGACCGACTCAATCTGGTGTTCATTTCATGTCCATCAACATGAATTGACTAAATGTTTCTACTTAGCTTATCTATGTTACAACCGCACTCAAGGGCACTACGCGCATCCACCTCAGCAGAGTCCCTCCGTACTTAGGGTCATTATGACCTACGGAGTTCTTACACCTCGGGAACACTCTTTTGCAACATATTAGTGGATCACACCAATATCCACGAAGTCTAGAAAAGGTAGACTCCGATAGCATGCGCGTCTCGTGAGTCCCTCCGTGCTAAGGTCTTTTGACCTCTGAGAGTTCCTCCACCTTCAGAGGTAGCACATGCATCGCGATTTAGCCTGGTGCCTAGCCAAGAGAGACATGTTGTTTAATCTTTTACTAGTCAAGTACGTTGATTATTAGGATGATTAACTAGCCACCTAAGTGTTTTCAAATAATCTCCCTCACACACACTACTCTCCTCCTAGACCACTAGACACGGACAAGTCCTAGCAATTACACAGACATTGATGAATGCTAACTCATCAAAGCACAAGCCTATCATGCTCTTCCGACGGATCCGAACTTCAACTCCCTTTAAGAGTACATTCGGTGTTTTAACTGAACGAGTCAGAAGCTCAATTCAGGCTTGTTCAAGTTTGAACAGTGTTAACATATCACGTTTAAAGGTTTAGAAATGATAAAACGTACTTATAAGGCTGAACAACAACCAAACGCCCGTTTAAAGACATGGACGCCCGTCCGAACCTCCTTGGGCGCCCGTCCAAAACCGGACGCCCGTCCACTTTCCCGAGCACGCCGCGTCCACCCTAAGACGGCTATAACCTGAATGTAAAATAACACCTCAGACGCCCGTCCAGAGAAACCAGATGCCCGTCTGAAATGTAGCCAATGCAGACGCCCGTCTGAAATGTAGCCAAGGCAGACGCCCGTCCACATGAAGCAGACGCCCATCCGACCTGGGTTTCGGCTAGAACCCTAAAATTTCCAACATGATTTCCACATCGTTTCTCAACCAAACATCAGCAAAATTAACACAGTGAAGCACGAAAAACCTCATCCAAATGTACCGTATCATCCATAGTCATTAACCAAAGCAAAACTCATCAATCTAACACCAAAACTTCTTAAGAAAAGATCTAATCCTTACAACTAAGAATTGAAATCATAGGAAGAGTCTCTTACCTTATTTGCTTGCAAAACCGACAGCAAAACACCAAGCAACTGCAACAACTATTGATCCTCAACCCCAAAACCTATGTGATCAACAAGAAACCCTAAAATCCTATTTCTTTGTAGAAAAACGAAACTGAAAAATCCTGTAAAACTAAAGATTACTTGGGTTTTCTGCTGTGAAACTATTTTTAGATTATTCTACGCTTCAAGATGATCGTTTCGACTACTCATGGGTGCGAAACAGAGCTACGGATCACAAGATATGAATTTTCAAGAATCGAACTCTACGAATACCGAAAACTAGGGCTAAAATAAAACTTACGAAATCGAGAGATGTTGTTTTCCAAAGTTGCGTCTCATCGTCTTGATCACTTTTCTCTCTGCGGCATCTTGATCGGATGAACGGATTGATCACATGGTTCTTCCTATTATTTCGCTTTCTTCTGCGTTGCTTTCCTTCCAGCGCCGTTCTCCCTCTTCTTTTTTGAGAAATATCGTGTGTCAATTGTGGGGAAATAATTGGGATTATTTCTTTTATAGCCATTTAATTAAACCCATTAATTAAATAACTAAATCCTTTTAATTAAATAAATAGGATAAATAATAATTAGGTCGTAGTAAATACACCCAATGACTATTTTACCCTTTTACGAAAAGTCGGGATGTTACATTCCTTCCCCCTTAAGAGGAGTTTCATCCTCGAAACTCGAATGTAACCGAGAGGTACTTGAACTCGGGACTTTGTGAAGCGTTTCGTCTCCTAACTTGTACAGTCTTCTTCTTCTTCCATCTTCCCAACTCTTTTGCTTGTAATGAGGCAACTTGAGGTTGCGACGATCCATTTCGATCTTCTCGTTGGCTTGCTGTATCAAATCTAGTCTCGTATTCTGTCATCGCTTCACTTCATCCCAGAAACTCGTGTTCTTCTATCTTTATCTTCATGAAAGATCGCCAGCAGTACTGTTCCCATTTCTTGTACTTCTCAATGTATGAAAAGAGAACACCGAGCTTGAGAACATTAAGAAAGTGACCTTGATTGTTAAAAACTTGGTTAACACAAAAAAAAAGGATGTTGGCGAACTAGGAAAAATATTCAGTTCGCATGAGTTCCGTAGATGGAACATCACACAACAGAAATCAAAGTAAAGGTGCAAGGTCGAGCACCAGAAGGACTAGAAAGAATTTAGAAATCAAAAGAGAGCAAGAATCTCATCATGAAGGAGCCATGGAGACAAAGTACACCAAAAGGTCTCAGAATAAGATAAACACTTGTCAAGAAGTGTCCAAGTTTGCAATAGCCAAAGAGAGGTTATTACAAGATTTAAAAGAAATAGAAATTTACCCCAAGAAATTGTAAGGGGATATCCAAAGTTTGAGTAATTAAGCGTCAAACAAGATTTTGAGTGAAGAGGAAATGACACATAAAAATTGTCGGATAAGGTTTGCTTTCAAAGAATTAATTCAAACCTTCAACGGAAGTTTAAACGATCATTGACGATCCAAATCAAAGGTTCAAGGTTGCACTACTTGAGAGGAATAGTACACTACCAATGAATAAATGCTCAAGGTTATTCCTCATGTGGGAATAAAAGGAAAAAAATGAAATAGACTTTCAACCGGTGTAACAAAATTGGAATAGAAACGCCAAACAAAAGATGGAAAGTCAAAAGGTGTATATGGCGGTTCATAGCTCTAAATGGCCCGAAAGAGATTTAAAACTGAAGGGTACAAGGTACAATAATCTGAAATAGAGATAAGAAGTTTAGGAAGTCAAAAGTCGATTGGCTAGTTAGGTTCAGAAGGCACCTTGGCAAAGACTACCTTCTGCTTGAACTAGCTTAGCATAAATTGCTGGAAGGTTAAAGATAAACAACTTAAAAAGAAATGCCATGATGGATTTAAAGATTCAACAGAAGATGAGATGCATAGTTTGAAAGAACAAGTAGCATCACAAAATCGACACTACCCTTAGGAGGGGAGCTGAGAATAAACACAAGTAAAAGAATGTTCTGACATTAAAAGGTTCAGCAAACTTTGAATTTGCAAGAATGATGGGAGTGCAACAATTTAGAACTTTGAAGTGAATTTGTTTCTTGATTTGAAAAGTAAGAAAGAATGAATTTGTTCAAAAGAAGGGCTTATGGAGATATGTTTCGGAGATAATTCATGACAACAAGCCGAGAGGATTTGTTGAGTTTAAAGATCTCAAGTGAGGGATTACATGAAAAATAAAATACCAGATAAGGTATAATTTCAAAAGGGCACGAAAAGGGTCTGAAAATCAAACATGGCATGCTGGAGGATATCATCTTGGTTCTTGTTTACAACTGCAAAAGAAACTACAACGTAAGCTTTACAAACTCCTACTAAAAGGTTTAACTAAGAAGGAGATCAACTTCGGGGAACTCCTAAACATAACAGCCATAACTTGCTACCCTCTTAGCCCAAACCCCAAGTCAAAGAGGTGAAAATTCCTTTTAGGTTGTTGTGTAAGATTTTTACTCTGGATCTGACATTATCAATTTGTACAGAACAAACAAATAAGAATTTGAGCATGATCTAAAGAGAAAAGATTTAGATACTGGAGTTTTCCAGGTGATATAAAAATATTAGAATTTTCGGATGAAAATAGCTTGGTCAAAAACAGTTATTTATGACGATTGCACAAGCTGCCATAATTTCCAGATTAGTAAACACTGAATTGCATTGCGAATCGATAACAAACGGAAAGAAATATGAACTTAATTCCAGAAGGAAAGTTGTAGATAAAAGTTTTTTCTGCAACATATCAAAAATTCAGGTCATTTGAAGGTGATTAACCTGTCCAAAACAGAAGAAGAAGTGAAGGTGATGCTGCAGATTTTCTGGACAGAGTGTCCGGTATAAACATGAATTTTCTGAATAATCCATAATGATTATCGAGTTTATGCAAAAAGAGGAATTGTAGATGAGACGGTAATCTACTTTTCTAAGAATTTGCAGAATTTTTTTTTTGGAGTATGGAGAGACAGTCTTACGTTAAAGGGAAAATACGGAAACAAAAGCATTCACATATGTTGGGTAAATCCAAACACGAGGACAATGAAAAGTATGTGCCAAAGTAAGAGACCTTTGACACTATGAGTTTGAAACGACGGAGGAGTACATGGAAATAATAGAATTACACATGGAGTTCGTGTAGAACCATCTCAAGCAAAGCAAAGGTCAAAGAATGTTGATGAACTTAACCAAGTGATAGTGAAAAGAGAAAGTGGATGACTTGTAGAGCTGAATCAAATATCATTCTCTACAAAGTTAGGCCAAGATAAAAGTAAACTTAGATATTCATGTGTGGAGAAGGTGAAGAGATTTCGATAGAGAAAGTAAGGAAAAGGAAATCAACCAAGAGGACCTCGACTTTAAGGTGTAGGCATAAGACTCCGATCCCAAAGCTTTACTTAAGGGGTTTCACTTACCCTATGCGACAAGCTACGGTTTGGAACTTCAAAAGAAGAAAGAGTTCCTACTAAGGATACTAGAAGGGACAAAACCTGAGGTGATCACATGAAAGATGTGAACTGAGAACTCAACCTAACCTTCGTCTAAGACGACTCTTCACTAGGTCCTGATAACTGGACCACGGTTTAAGGATTCTTAGTCTTACGAGGATTACCACCAAGCTCAAGTTCAAAAAGGTCTAAAGGATTCTTATCTTAGAGGAAGAGAAGTCTAGAACAGAAAGGACGCTTCTCTCGATACCAATCGTAACGCCCGCTCCCGGATACCGAGCCCTTATCCGGAAGAGAAACGTTCGGCGCGTATAGCATTAAATAAATCTAATATTATACGCAAGCCTCTACGTCGTCGTATCGAATAAAAGCAAACGGAAGCTAATAAGACTCGGGTGAAAACGTAAAAGCTACTATGAATAGAAATTTACCATACTAAAGATGGAAATGTAACTTTATTACATTAAAAGGAAAATACGAAATCCAAAATAAACGTACGATAAGTCTCGAAAGACCAAAAGCCTACTCCAAAGGTATTAAAAAGTCTACTAAATGAATAACATAATAAATATAAGATAAATCTTCAACGAGACGTCGTCATCGAAATCCTCCTCGTAAACATGCTCAACCTGTTCATCTTCTCACCCCACGATGCATACAAAAGAAAATGCAAAGGAGGTAAGTACATAGTACTTAGTAAAAGTGAGAAGCTATGACAACAATTAAGATTGATAAAGAAAAGATATTTAATCGTTTAGTTATCCTTGTGTGACCGACTCAATCTGGGGTTCATTTCATGTCCATCAACATGAATTGACTAAATGTTTCTACTTAGCTTATCTATGTTACAACCGCACTCAAGGGCACTACGTGCATCCACCTCAGCAGAGTCCCTCCGTACTTAGGGTCATTATGACCTACAGAGTTCTTCCACCTCGGGAACACTCTTTTGCAACATATTAGTGAATCACACCAATATCCACGAAGTCTAGAAAAGGTAGACTCCGATAGTATGCGCGTCTCAGCGGAGTCCCTCCGTACTTAGGGTCTTTTGACCTATAGAGTTCCTCCACCTTCAGAGGTAGCACATGCATCGCGATTTAGCCTGGTGCCTAGCCAAGAGAGACATGTTGTTTAATCTTTTACTAGTCAAGTACGTTGATTATTAGGATGATTAACTAGCCACCTAAGTGTTTTCAAATAATCTCCCTCACACGCACTACTCTCCTCCTAGACCACTTGACACGGACAAGTCCTAGCAATTACACAGACATTGATGAATGCTAACTCATCAAAGCACAAGCCTATCATGCTCTTCCGACGGATCCGAACTTCAACTCCCTTTAAGAGTACATTCAGTGTTTTAAGCGAACGAGACGAAGCTCAATTCAGGCTTGTTCAAGTTTGTCTGATGTTAACATATCACGTTTAAAGGTTTAGAAATGATAAAACGTACTTATAAGGGTGAACAACAACCAAGCGCCCGTTTAAAGACATGGGCGCCCGTCTGGAACCCTCTGGGCGCCCGTCCAAAAGCTGACACCGTCCACTTTCCCCAGGCGCCGTCCACCCTAAAGACGACTACAACTGAATGTAAAATAACACCTCAGGCGCCCGTCAGAGAAACCAGACGCCCGTCGAAAAATGTAGCAAAGCGCCAGGCGCCCATCCACATGAAGCAGACGCCCGTCCGACTTGGGTTTCGGCTAGAACCCTAAAATTTCCAACACGATTTCCACATCGTTTCTCAACCAAACATCAGCAAAATTAACACAGTGAAGCACAAAAAACCTCTTCTAAATGTACCGTATCATCCATTGTCATTAACCAAATCAAAACTCATCTTTCTAACACCAAAACTTCTTAAGAAAAGATCTAATCCTTACAACTAAGAATTGAAATCATAGGAAGACCCTCTTACCTTATTTGCTTGCAAAACCGACAGCAAAATACCAAGCAACTGCAACAACTATTGATCCTCAACCCCAAAACCTATGTGATCAACAAGAAACCCTAAAATCTTATTTCTTTGCAGAAAAATGAAACTGAAAAAGCCTGTAAAACTGAAGATTACCTAGGTTTGCTACTGTGAAACTATTTTTAGATTATTCTACGCTTTAAGACGATCATTTCGACTACTCATGGCTGCGAAACAGAGCTACGGATCACAAGATATGAATTTTCAAGAATCGAACGAATACCGAAAACTAGGGCTAAACTGAAAACTTACGAAATCGAGAGATGTTGTTTTCCAAAGTTGCGTCTCATCGTGCTGATCACTTTTCTCTCCTGCGGCATCTTGATCAGATGAACGGATTGATCACACGGTTCTTCCTATTATTTCGCTTTCTTCTGCGTTGCTTTCTTCCTTCAACGCCGTTCTCCCCTCTTCTTTTTCAAAAATATGCGTGTGTCAATTGTGGGGAAATAATTGGGATTATTTCTTTTTATAGCCATTTAATTAAACCCATTAATTAAATAACTAAATCCTTTTAATTAAATCCTATTTAATTAAATAAATAGGATAAATAATAATTAGGTCGTAGTAAATACACCCAATGACTATTTTACCCTTTTACGAAAAGTCGGGATGTTACAAATACTATGATTAATTAATTTGCAAAATACATGTATACATATTTTGAAATATATGTATCAATAAACACATTTAATTAATGAACAATATTAATATCTTGTATTATATTTATTCATAATAAATAAATACCACCATATTAATTTACCACTATAACCTTTATAGTCGTGAGATAAACTCCTTCCTTATTTGGTTATCAACTATAACCACATTTTAATCCGATTAGATGTTCATATGTGTGTGACCCGATAGGGTTCCAAATATGTTGGCCGTGGACACAAAGTGCAAATTATGAAAATGCCCTTCATGCCTAACGATCACGGGATAGCGTCTAGCATCACACCGTAACCCCCAATCATCGGAAGAGTAAAATGCAATGACTACTAACTTTAACGTGAAACAGTTACCATGTAAATAGAATCCTATCGCTGTAATAATATCATGCTCTCTCGAATAACTCATTTACTTTCACTTTGCAAAGATTCACGAGAGTAAGACATTCCTTATAAGAAGGCCCTTTCGGATATTCACCCCTACCGATAGGTTACACGATTTCCGGACGACCAAACATGTATACTCCGCATGCTTCAGTGTCACACCCAATCACACTGCATGATCACCCCATGGCTAAGGGAAACCTCAATAGTGTCAAAGAATGACAATCCACACTGTGATGCCATGTAGACTCCGGTCCTAAGGATAATTACACAACTGCCACATAGTGTGACACTTAATAGTGTAGTCAGTCTAACATATGCATTCTCTAATACATGTCCACGTACAGTCCAAGTGTCTCTACACTTCGATAGAGCGAGATCTATCCCTCCCTTTAAAGACATAAGACATCTAATACATGCTAGCATGTTCGTACTATCAATGCCCTGTTTAATAGTACATTAGCCTAAAGACATTTAAGTATCAAACTTATTAAGGTGATTAGAGATCTCATCAACCATAATCGCCTATCATGGTTTCTCTATCACAGTTTAATAATAAGGATGTTATCATATAACAATTCATAATTGGTTCTTCAAAACAACATATATATTTGTTGGGAGGATTTTGCATCATAAAAACAAAAGAAAATTTATAAACCTATACTTAACATGCAAACTAACTCCTAACCGACCAAATATCGGGTAGTTGATAGCATAGTAGGGTAAGTGCAGGTCGATCCACGAGGAATTGGGATGTTGAATCTAATTTCACTAATTCCTTTCGATTGGGAAAAGCGAATAAGCGAAAGAACAAATAAAATAAGCGAAAAAGCAATTAAAATAAAGCTAACCTACGAAATAAAATAACACAACCTAAACTAAACTAAAGATACATGGGATCAAAGCGATTGCACAAACCAAGTGATTTCAATCCTATTTCATCTCATGATTTCAATTCAAATTGTGGTTTCACCTTTTCACGAGACATAAACCCCTAATTCCTTAGTGAATCCGTATTCTCAAGCTCTGAAATCCTACTCTCGTAGTGAATTCAATTTATCAATCTCTCCTCTCTCGAATGTTGAGACCGATATTCAAACAAAACGAAGGTGTAGATTCAGGTTAACTCTCGTATTTTAGAATCTAACAACCTAGATATCTAACCAATTAATTTGTCACATAATTAATGATTAAAGATCCTATCTTTCTATGGTGATCTAGTTTACGCAACTTCCGTATGTTGTAAGCGTATCAATAGCAAATCGATCTCTCGATCTAATTCACATCATAGCATCAAAATCATAGAAACGATACAAAATAAATTAAAGATCATAAAAAGCGAATAAGGACTGAATAAATTAAATAAATAAACTCACGTAGTTTGGTACATGATTGAATCCATGAATCGAAAGCGGAAGAAAAACGACATCCTAATCTAACCCCGGATCACCCGAGCACAAGGCTCGGGTGACCGCCTTGAAAAGCCAAGTTGCCGCTGCTTTCATTGTGAATAATGCTTGCTGAATGAATTGTGCGCAATTAGGGTTGATCATGCATTTTGTTTATATAGAGGTTTAGGTAATTTGCTTAAGTCGGTTTGGGACATATTTATTGGAATAAAACTTCTAAAATTCATATCTTGAGTTGTAGACCTCCAAAAATTATGATCCGAATGTCATAAAAAGCTCTCGGAAAACTCTACAACTTTCATTAAGGACTCTTCTTGAAACGCCTTTTGATTAGCCCATCGTATTACGAGTCGTTTTGGGATTTTCCCAAGCTTTATTTCATCTTCATCCTCTTGTATCTCTTTCTTTCCTTTTAATCTTCAATCAAACATCATTTAGACCTCTTCCATTCCACATTTGTGCACCTAAAAGATGACAAAACCGAGCAAAGCGTAAAACCATACAAAATAGATAATAAAACCACGATATTTACTCGATTTTGCATTTTAACTATTCAAAAGCGTCATTTGCTCAATTAATCGATTATAAGCTCGAATTCTCTGAAAAACATCCATATATGGGGAATATTGATATAAAATATATCCTTAAAAACACTACAAATTGACCCTGAACAACACCCCCACACTTAAACTTTTACTCGTCCTCGAGTAAAACAAAACAAAGTCAAGCTCGAGACAAATAAACATCTATACAAATAGAAAGTATATTCAATAACTTAGAAGTTCACCCAAGTGTGTGTGTGCATTGCCATAATAAACTTCCACTAAGTTCCACAATTTGAAAGTTATTGAAACCAAAACTAGCCCGGTTTCCCATCTAAGTTAGAAATATTCAAAAATTATAACAGGCACTTTACAAAACATACATATCCCAAAAAGAAATAGTAGAGAATATCTAAAACATTTTCAATGGACTCGAGAGGATAATCCCTACAACATATCCTTGAGTTTTATACTGGGTATAAGATTAACGATAACTAAGTCCTTATTTATTCATAATAATATATTTCAATATTTTCACTTTTTTTCACATTTTTCTAACACACATCGAGAATAAGCTTTTGCCCTCATGTGAGAATAGGACATTTCAAGATAATCCCTACCTTACTCCAATCATAAGGCGGCTATAAAGTGATCGGTCGTGAGCTTTGGTCATCATAGTGGAATAGGACATACATGGTACACCCTACCTCACCCAAATCATAAACCGACTTCCGACACACACAATTACAATTATGTTTACTTATAGATTTAAATTTGGCGGTGGAAAGATTATTTTCTAGTAGCACTGACCACTTGAGCATAACACCTCAAGTAAACAATTTATTAATATTGCAAAGACTTAATCACGTTTCACTTATCACATTCAAACTTCTGAGATATTCACAGTATGTCATACTTTAATCCTAGAATACAAACTACTAAACTTTTCAAGAATTGTACATAAGCAAAGAAACATGCTATAATCATCAAAAATCTCCAACTAAAATGGGGTAGGCTTTCAACATTTAGCTCATCATTTACTATGGCATGTGAAAAGAGTGTCGGGTGAAACAACTAAAATTACTAAATATCAGAATACAAACAAAAATGATATAAACTCAAGCAAAGATATGCCTTTGTCTACTCGGGATATAACAAAAAATTTGAAAATTAAGCACTTTTCATAGAAATACTAAAAATATGAGCAAACGAAAGTAGACACATAAATCATCTATCCCTTCCCCCACACTTAGATTGCAACTTGTCCTCAAGTTATACAGAAATAATAAATTAGAGAACTTAGGCGATTGGATGTCGGGCAGTGCGGAGGAACCAACAAGAACCGTGGATTGCTTGCATAGCTCGATGAAGCGTGGAGCATCACAGGACAACTGAATACATCTTTAAAGTGCACAATAGCTATAGAAAGTATCCTGCAGACTTGATTAGTGCAAAAAGAGTCTTCGGGGAAAAAGAAAAGATTACATATATAAAGCACATGAAGAAAAGGATCATAGAGATTTTTCAACTTAAGCTCAACTAAAGATTGAATACTATACATGAAACATTACACAACAGTAGGCTAGGTGCAACTACATGAAAATATACTACAATGCAGCCTACATGATATGCAATCCTAAAAATAAAATAAATAAAAATAAATTACGGCAGGCTCAGCCGAGCAAGTTGAGAGGACAACCCTACAGTGACTACGGCCCGTGCAGAAACTAAAAATAAAGAAAACGAGGTAGTATTACGGAAACCGACAGTTAACTACACTCAAGAAAAATAAAAGAAAAACAATGCAACTCAATGACATGCAACTAAATGATATGCATCTGAATGATATGCAAAAATAAAAGAAAATAAAAGAAAGACAACTAGCCCACTCATTTGCAACATGACATGTATATAATAAACGTCTACCAAATAATGACAGGTTACGATAAACGACAGTGCTGTTCATTACATGCAGTGTAGACGCGCCTTAAGACTCGTCAAAAGTGATAGCATTATGGAAACCAACAGTTAGCTATACTAAACAAATATAACTCATATGGACTGGACGTAGCATACGGAAAACCGACAGTAGCTACCCATATGAGTTACATAAACAACAAGGAAGCACATAAGTCTCAAAGCTTAAATGATTCATCACAGCGGTACGTAGCATACGGAAACCGACATTAGCTACTAATTAATAATAAGAACAGTTATAGCGTACGAGAACCGACAGTGACTATAACTTGCATAGATGAATCATGTAAATAAAAAAAAATTAATCAATTATTCAACATGGATTCATAGATGGAAAGGTGTAAACATGCAAGTTCGGATCATCTCGTAAAAACAATTAGCCACGAAGCTCAAATTAAAGTATCCATATCAAATAAAGCATTAAAAATCAAATTGAGAAGAAATGGAACTGGATTGGCGTTCAATAATTCAAGCGGGCGTTTAATACTTATGCAGGCCGGACGGGCGTTTAGATATATGTACGTCCGTCTGGTTCTTGAAAGCGAGTAATGGAGCCGACACGTTTTGGAGCGGACGGCGCCCAACAAACCAGGCGCTCGTTTTTCAGATGTTAGGATCGGACGGGCGTTCACTTACCTGAACGCTCGTCCAACATTCGAATTTGCATAGAAAACGCAGGAAACACAGCAAACCCTAATTTCTTAAGAGATCATGCATCAAATATCACAGAGCAGCCGCATCAAATTAAAGCACAGAGGGTTAGACTAGATACAAACAAACATATACTTCACGTTTAAACAAATCGAGTAAAAAACTTTTGCACATTCTTAACCTTATGGTCATCGAAACACGGCAAAATAAAAACTCTCGATTTGGTAAACGCTACTTTTATTAAAACGAAAAATAAACGTAACAAAATCGAGAATAACAAGATCAGATTCAACATGACACCTATTCCCCGGCAACGGCGCCACTTTTGTTGGGGAGATTTTGCATCATTAAAACAAAAGAAAATTTATAAAACCTATACTACCATGCAAAACTACCTCTAACCGGCCGAATACCGGGTAGTTGCTAGTAAAGCGAGATAAGTAAGGGTCGATCCACGAGGAATTGGGATGTTGAATCTAGTTTTATTAATCCTCTCAATTGTTACTCAAGAAAACAAATAAACGAAAGATTAAACATAAAAACTCAAAGAACAACTAAAATAAATCTAAGCTAGAACAAATAATAAAAACCTAAACTAAGGATACATGGGATCAAACAGTGCACAAACCAAGTGATCTCAATCCTAGTTCATCTAATGATTTTAATTCAAATTGTGGTTTCACCTTTTCACGAGACATAAACCCCTAATTCCTTAGTGAATTTATTCTCAAACTACGGATTCCTAATTCCTTAGTAAATCCAATTTATCAATCTCTACTCTCTCGTAAGTTGAAACTGATTTCCATACAACACTCGGTGTAGATTCAGGTTAACTTCCGTATTTTAGAACCTAACAACCTAGATAATTAACCGATTAATCTGTCACTAATTAACGATTAAAAATCTCATCTTTCTACGGTGATCTAGCTTACTCAACTTCCGTATGTTGTAAACGTATCAATAGCAAACAATCTTCCGATGTAATTCACATAATAGCATCAAAGATCATAGAAAGAATACAAAACAAATTAAACATCATGAAAATAAATAAAGGGTGAATAAATTAAAAGATTAAACTCACATGGTTTTGGTACATTGGATGAACTCCACGGATCAACAACGAAATAAACGGAAAAACTACATCTAATCTAACCCCGGATCACCCGAGCACAAGGCTCGGGTGACCCGCCTAGCTGCCAAATTGCATTTCTTGTGTTTGTGTATTGCCGCAGAATATATTTAATTATTGTGTACAAATTAGGGTTGCAAAAGTCTTTGTTTAAATAGAGAAGTATGTCGGTGAGGCAAGGAATATCTTAATTTGAATTAATAATTATCCAATTATGGTTGTAAATCTTAAGTCGGCCGCTTTCAATGTTTAAGTCGGTTCTCTTTGAAAAGCTCCGGACGCTCGGTGGACATCTTTGGGCCTTCGTTCACGCATGATCTCTAGACTCTGTATCAACTTTCTTGCATGGGACACCCGTTTTACGAATTTTAGAAGTTTTAGTCCAAATTCACTAGAGAACTTTCTTGCATGGGACGCCCGTGTTGCGAGATCGATGGATATCTCAAGAGATCGATGAACTGCTGATGATATACCTCGATTAAATCAAGATTATATTGGAAGATTACATTGGATAAGGATGACTAACTACCTCTGACTTATCAAACAAATCAAAGGCTGAGATTAAAAGAACGTTGGGTTGATCCAGATTTTTATCCAATGGTTATAAGTCAAAGGGTGGATAGATTGATCTTTATCAAAAGGAATTTCGACGGCGGTGTCGATCTTATGAATAGTGATGAAAGCAAATCGAGATGGGACAAAAACAAGGCAGTTACATTTGAATTTCAAATACAAGTCACATGCACTCCTACCTATAAATAGAGGACCTTCAACTCGAAGCGAAGTGATGATGATGAAAATTTGATAAACTTTAAAGAGGCAATTCGAAGTGAAAATCACCTGCTTGAACTTCATCGAACTTAAAGCTACCGATCCAGAAAGATTCTTCAAGTGTATTCGACATTCAAGCTACATCAACTATACACACTTGAAGGCGCAAAGCTGCGATTATATCATCCTAATCAAGCTTCTTTGCAGAATCGAATCATTTATTTGATTCAATCTTTATCTTATAAAGAATCTCTTGAAGACAATGAAGCACGATTGTGTGAAAGACTGTTGTTTGTGGTGGGAGTGGTGAAGAGGCAATCCTACCCTTCAGGAGGACCGAGTGGAAGACTCGGGAGCGACAATCCTACTGTTCATCTAAGATTTCTAGTGAATTTCCTGAAGCCATAGATATTGGTGAAGGACAAGCAACCTTAGGAATACGGCATTTAATTCGCAACATCAAAGATCTCTCAAGTGAATTTCCTCCAACATCACACTGAGAGAAGAGTAGTACTCCCTCCGAGGATTACACCACCCGGAACCACTATAAAATTAGTCTACTTACTTTTTTTTATTGGCATTTACATTACGCACTTAGTTTATTTTACACATCAACCTAAAGAAGGAAAAAATAATCTAGTTGCAATCGAAATCACACACATAAACTGACACTCACGAGTATCCAATACTTAGTATCATATTTAACAACAAGTAACAAGGCTTAATTTTGATATAATTCCATTTGCACAAATTCAGCAAACTTAACTATCGAGTGAGACTCATCGTTTATCGTGAGCTCTTGAGGTATCAGCTCTTCATGAGGTATCACTATCAGAGTTTTAAGTGTTAAGTTTATTCACCCCTCTAAACTTAACCAAAGCCTTTTCAAAGGACCAACAATTGGTATCGGAGCGTGCTTACATTCGAAGAAATCCTACTTGTTGTGCTTGTGAAAATTCTTTGAAACTTTCTTTCAAGTTCTTGATTTTCAAAGACTTGCATCATGGATAACACCCAGTATGCTAGAACTATCTTGATGTGTTCTCTAGATAGATTTGATGAGTATAAGCGTCGAATGCGAGGCTTACCTTTGTCGCAACTCATGATGAGATGATGGATGTACTAAGCGATGGACCCTTTGGAGATTACCAAGTCGAGAATGAGTGGGTGATACAAGCTGAGTACATTCCTAAACCAAAAGAGAATGGAATGCGAAGGCAGAAAAAGAGCAAACCTCAACAAAATTGCTATTGATATCATTTACGTAACCTTGGATAGCAATATGTACATGAAGGTCAAAGATTGCAAAACTACAAAGGAACTTTGGGACAAGATACAGTTGATCTGTGAAGGCACTGATGCAATAAAGAAGAACAAAATTAGTGTGGTCAAAAAGAGGTTTCAAAAGTTCAAGATGCAACATAATGAAACCATTGAGCAAATGGAATCTAGATTTAATGCTATCCTGGATGAACTTACCCTGCTGAGTGTAAGTTATACAAAAGAGGAAATAAACACAAAAATCTTGGAAGCATTACCTGCAAAAGATGTTTGGAAAATGAAGGTGACTGCAATAGAAGAGATGAGAAAGCTGCATGAAGAAGACACCTTCAAGTTATTTTCAGACCTTAAGGCTTATGAATTTAGCAAAAGCTTGTACTGAGGATCGAAAAAGAAGAGCCAAAGACCATCGCATTGATTTGCTTCACATCAGGAAGAAACATCCGGAGGACAAGATGATCATTGGATGAGATGCGAGGAACATATTGCACTCTTGAGCAAGAAAATCGGGATGATGAAGACAGGAAAGGCCCCTACAAGAAATTTCACAAAGAGGCCTACTGAAAGGAAGAAAGAAGAATCAAAGAAAGACAATGACTATCTATGCTTTCATTGCAAGAAACCAGGACACTTCAAACTTGATTGACGATTATCTTTTCTTCAACCGCAAGAAGCCTGGACACTTTAGACTGATTGTCCGGACCTTGAAGACCAAGAGTCAACAAAGAAGACATGGCAAGAAGGCTATGGTTCTTGAAGATGAATCGAGGGTATGAAGTGGAATCTAAAAAGGGAAATGAATCGATGACAAGACAGTTGTTGATATGGAAGATTATGCTTTGATGGCCAATATGGATGCAACTGAGGAGGTATACAATAATGTATCTATCAATACTCCTGGAAGTGATTGTGAATCAACTTGTGGTTCAAATCCTAGAAATTCGACAATAATGAGACTTTGGATCCCATCCTTAATCAATCGAGGATAATACAACTGTTATGAGATTGTGAAGGTGAAAAAGAAGCTCTTGAATTAGAAGTTGGAAGATTGAAAGCTGAATTAAGAGTTCTCAAAGGTAAGGAAAAGATGTTGACAGAATCGGTGTAAGCTCTGTGATCATCCAGCTGACCCACGAATCTATTTGAACCATCTTGCTCTTCTCGCATACAAATCTGGAAAGCCTTATGGTGATAGAACAGGGCTTGGATTTGGAACTCAACAATCCAAAAGAGTGGATCCAGTGAAGGTCATCGAACCTAGTACTGAAGGTGGTCCTAAGTTTGTACCGCACAAGATCCAACTCCAAGTAAGGTTCTTTGAGGCAGTAAAACCTACAGAGAATACTTCAAGGAAGCAAAATCGAAGTCTAAGAAGTCAACAGTTCTAATAAAAGAACAAATCCAAAAATAGGATCTCTGGACATTCTAGACCTCTCGATAGCGAGACTCGCCTTCCAAGTCTCTTTGGACCACAAAAGGTAAAGGTCGAAATATTCCAAGGATAAGAATCCTAAATCTAAAAATGTTAATCATTCAAGGGATACTTATCTCGGGGAAAGGTAGACTGTTCTCCTCGATGATGATTGGAATATTCCCTGCACTGGCCGATAAACAACCAAGTATAACCATGTTTGCTAGGGTAAAACCTAAGCAATGGAATCAGCAAAGGACTCTGCAGAGGAATTATAAAAGGCCTCAGCAGCGACCTCAGCAGACTCCATACAACAGGGCTGTTCCTAACAGACAGCAAACAAATGGTTATACTAATGCTTCTAACACCAAAAGTCACTTCAAACAGCATTATAAACCAAAAGGCCAGAAAACATATGTGAATCCTACACAACCTATTGTTAGGACTTATGGATGTGTGGAATACATGTATGAACCAAAGTATGACACTTTTAGGAGAAGACCTTATGGAAACTTACCAAAAGTCATGCTTACTACTGACAAGTATGGACCCAAACAGGTTTGGGTACCTAAAATGTATTAACTTTGTTTTGTAGGTGTGTGCGGTACTTTGTGTGGATGTTCCGGACATATGACAAAGAACAAGCAAGCATTTATCAAACTTTGTGGCAAAAGATGGTCCAAGGGTGAATTTTGGCAACAAGAATACACTGGATACACATGAGGATATGGCACACTTGTGAGAAATGGACTTACAATCAAGAATGTTGCATTTGTGGAAGATTTGGACTACAACTTTCGAGCCTTTGGACAATTACGTGATATGGGATACAAGGTCACTTTTGACAAAAACAACTGCATTGTCATTAGTGAAAGATGTGATCAAGTTGTACTGGCTGGTAGAAGACAACAAAACATGTATGTTGTGGATTGGTCTACTGCAGTTCCAGAAACCTGCCTGATTGTGCATACAAAGTCTGAACTCAACTGGTTATGGCACAAGAAGTTGAATCATCTAAATTTTGATGATATCAATCAATTGGTGAAGAAGAAACTGGTGATTGGTTTACCTGAGATCACATTCAAAAAGGATGCTATATGTGATGCATGTCAGCAGGGTAAACAGATAAAGTCAAGCTTCAAGTCAAAAACTAAACAATCAACTAATAGAGTGTTGGAGCTGATGCATATGGATCTCTTTGGACCAATAGCTCCAACAAGTGTGACAGGAAAGAAATACACCTTAGTGGTTGTGGATGATTATTCAAGGTACACTTGGGTGATATTTATGAACAAGAAAAGTGAAACACTCAAAAGCATGCCTAATCTTTTAAAGAGATTACAAAATGAGAAAAGTTTGTGATAATAAAAATAAGATCGGATCGAGTCTTGAATTTCTCAACAAAGTTATAAGAGAATATTGTGAGCAGAATGGTGTACTACATCAACTTGTCGCTCTTTGGTACACCTCGGCAAAATGGGGTTCTTTGAAAGAAGAAACAGGACCTTAAAGGAAGCGGGAAGGACAATGATTTGTGAAGCATTGCTACGAAAGATATTAATTTGAAAGCGATTAATACTGACATGCTATACACAAAACAGAACACCAGTGAACAAGAAGCTGCTGAAGACATCTTATGAGATTTAGAATGGAAGAAAACCTAATATATCCTATTTCCACCCATTTGGAAGTAAATGTTTTATCCTAAATCACAAGGTTCACTTGAAGACATTCCAATCAAAGTCAGATGAATGAATTTTCGTGGGATATTCTTCAGTCAGCAAGACATTCAGGGTACTGAACAAGAGATCACTAAAGCATGAAGAAACAATCCATGTTGTGTTTGATGAACCTAAGTTCACTGGTATGGAAGATGAAGATTGTGAACCTGCTGAGAATCAACAAGTCACTGATCCAGATTGTGTTGAAGTTTTGGAAAGATTCAATGACTTAAAAGTTTACGATCATCGCCTCTTTGAATACCCTTTGGTGACATTCTCGATGCAACAATCGAAGCAATTCAAGGATCTCTGCTGAACCCCTGTTGTTGAAGAAGCTACTGAGCAGACCTCATGAAGATGAGGTTCGATAATCAAACTAACCATAATCCACAATGGTTAAGGAATCACCCTGCTGAACAAGTTATTGGCAATGTACAACAAGGTGTAAGGACCAGAAGACAACTGGAAGCTATGTTTACTTGTTTTATATCTCAAATGGAACCAAAAGTTGTTGAAGAAGCAATTTCAGATCCAGATTGGATAATTGCTATGCAAGAAGAGTTAAATGAATTTGAAATAAATCAAGTTTGGACACTAGTTGAAAGGCCAAGTCATGCAAATATCATTGGTACTAAGTGGGTTTACAGAAATAAACTTGATTAATCTGGTACCATTGTAAGGAATAAGGCCAGACTAGTTGCAAAAGGCTATTCTCAAGCAGAAGGAATAGATTTTGATGAAACTTTTGCACCTGTTGCAAGATTGGAAGCTATCAGATTATTCTTGGCACATGCTGCATATAAGAACTTCAAGGTATATCAAATGGATGTCAAAAGTGCATTTTTGAATGGCATTCTAGAGGAGGAAGTGTATGTACATCAACCTCCTGGATTTGAAGTTAAAGATCAAGAAGATAAAGTGTATAGACTCAACAAGGCGCTTTATGGATTGAAACAAGCACCAAGAGCATGGTATGAGACTCTATCTCAATTCTTGGTGGATAATGGTTTTACAAAAGGCACCATTGATAAAACTCTTTTCAGAATCAATGAGAAGGACAGCACCCTGCTGGTATAGATTTATATTGATGACATAATCTTTGGTTCTGAAAATGAACTGTTATGTGAAAAGTTTGCAAATCTAATGAAGAGCAAATTCCAAATGAGTATGATGGGAGAAATGAACTACTTTTTGGGATTGCAAGTCAAACATATGAAAGATGGAATCTTCATTCATCAAACCAAATATACCAAGGAGTTGCTGAAGAAGTTTGGTATGGAAAACAGCACCAAGATATCAACTCCAATGAGCACAAATATCGATTTGGATGAAGATAAAGAAGGCAAAGATGTTGATCATACCTTATACAGAAGGATGATAGGCGATCGATGTACCTTCTTGCTTGTGCCAGACCTGATATATCCTTTGTTGTAGGTGTTTGTGCAAGATTTCAATCTAAACCTAAAGAAATTCACTTAGGTGCAGACAAGAGAGTTCTCAAGTATCTTAAAGAAACTTTGGGAGTAGGAATATGGTATTCCAAGGATGGAAGCTTCAAAGTTATATCCTAATCGGATTCTGATTATGCTGGATGCAAGATTGATAGAAAAAGCACTACAGGAACCTGTCAGTTAATGGGAAGTAGACTGGTCTCCTGGTTCAGCAAGAAACATAACTCTATATCAACTTCCACTCTTTGCCGAGTACATCTTCTTTGGAAGTTCTTTGTTCACAAGCAATCGTGGTTAAGACAACAGTTAAGGGATTATGGAATTGAAGAAAAGGAAATTCCAATCATGTGTGACAACACAAATGCAATTGCAATCAAAGAAAATCCAGTTTTGCACTCAAGTACCAAGCATATTGATGTGAGACATCATTTTATAAGAGATCATGTTGAAAAGAAAGATGTGGTGGTTCTATATATCCTCTTGAAAATCAACTTGTCGACATTTTCACTAAACCACTTGATAGTGAAAGATTTGCCAAATTGAGGATTGAACTTGGAATTATAAAAGTTGGTGATAATCGGCAGGTGTCTTTGGAATTCACCAAGGGATTAGTCTTTGCTTTGTTGGGTGAGCTCACTTAGCAGATTAGTCATTGGTATCAACAATTCCATGTACTTATGTTTGGACAATTGAGCAAATGAGGTTGCCAAGGGATTGGTCTTTGTCATGTTGGGTGAGCTCACTTGATGATCAGTCATTGGTATTAAACCTCATCTTGTATTATCAATTGAACAAAACAAGAAGAAATCAAGGATCAGCAGAGTCACTTTGTCGCCAGGTCTTTGAAGCACCTTTATCGCCAGATTCTTTGAACCAACCTGCCGAGGACAACCCTCTTTGAATGGAACGTTACATAGTCAAACTTTACTAAAGTCAAAGAGCAATTGGCGGGATATTTATTTTATCCATTATTACCATAGTTAACACGATCTAACGGTTACAAAACGCTATGGAGGAGTTATGGAACACGTGTCAAGACCGCATTTACTCAGATTAATCGTGGTCAAGCATCAATGTACGCGTGCCGATTACACAACTACCCTTTGTCTATATATACAGACCTACACTCAGCAGATTCTCTCTACTTGCAAAATCTGCTTTATCACTGCAAATTTATACACTTTGTGTGAACACAGATTTACAATCTATCTTCTTCATCTTATTCTTCTCATAACAATGGCGGAAAAGGTTGATGTTCAGATTGAATCAAGCCAAAGTGTTAGAGGTTTTGTTGTTGATGCTAACCAGACTGAATTAGCTATCAACATTGGTAGAAGAATAAGGAAATATCTTTGATGCGGAGAATGTCTTGAACATAAGACCTGAAACAATCTCATATACTAATGTTGTCGTTTTGGAGGAACATTCAAATAAAGGAAAGGCTGAAGCATTCAAAGCATTTGTGAATGGCCAGGAGATAGAAATTTCCTCAAGTCTGCTGAGGGAAGTTTTTGGATTTGAAGAAGTAGTGGATGGTCCAGTAAATCCTGAAGCAATGGGACTATCCAAGATGGATTTTGTTGATGAAATCAAAACAAATGAAGCCACCAAATCCGTTCCAGGCATCAATTGCAAACATATTGGGAATGAGTATAGTCTACTGAGCAAACTCATTGGAAAGAACATACTTGGACTGGTTGGAAGTATGGACACTCTATCAGGACCCAAGATAGAGTTGATGATGATTATTTGCAGGAGCATGAAATTTGATTGGGCTGGATACTTCATTCATTATATGAAGAAAGTAGCCAAGGAGGAAAGAGAAGGAAAGAGAAGGAAAGAGGAAATCCAAGGCCTTGCCCTTAGGATTGATGGTTCAGACCCTGCTGAATCATTTGGAAATCCCTGATGTAGCATCTGAAAAGATAAATCAATCTAGATATAAGAAAGAGATTGATCAAGCTATTCCTGGTCTTGATGATGATGAGGAAGGTGTTGCAGAGGCTGCTGATGATGATAATGGTGGAGATGATGGTGATCTTTGGTGGTGGCGGAGTCCAAAGACAAACTAAGAAGAAATCTACTAAGCCTGCTGCACCAAAGAAGACCACTGAGAGAAGAAAGGCTGCAGATACAAGGAAGATCAATGAGATCTTAAAGCCTAAGAAGACAAAGAAGCAAACAAAGACTGATCGTTGTGTTTCTTTGAGGTCCAGTGAAGAAGAGGTTATCGACTCTTTGCCAGAGTCGCTTTAAAAGCTTGTTGTTGAGATTCTGAGGGAACAACAGAAGGAAGCAAAGAGAAAAAGGAAGTCTACTGAGGTTGAAGTAGAAGATGAACCCCTCTCCAAGAGGATGAAGGAAATTGCCAAAAATAAAAAGTATGGCAAAGGAAAGGAACTGAAAATCTTGGAAAAACAAAGAGTCCATGAAGAAGCATCAGTAGAAGAGGAAGAAGAGGCTATTGAGGCTGAGCCCTTAACTATCATCAAGTCTGTGGAAATTACTGATTCCTCACCAGAAGAGGTTGTTAAGGCTACTGGTAGTGAATGGGTTGTTGAGCAATCTGTTGGAGATATCTGAGCTTCATCGACCACGAGGCTGCTTGTAGTAGCTCTTGAAGAATCTGAGCGATCCTCATTGCACGAGAGCTCTTGTAGAAAGCTCATTCACTCTACATCAAGCCGCACTGAGGTTGTTGTTGAGCAACTGTTGAAGATATCTGACTGAGCTTCATCGACCACGAGCCTCTTTGTAGTATCTATGAAGACCCACAACAAACCACCGAACTGAACTCTTTGTGGTAGTTGAAGAATTGGTTGAAGAACCGCAATTGTTGCAAGAACTCAGGGGGAAGAGCAGTCTGCTGCTAACCCTGTTGATGAGCATGTAAGTCGGGAGGAACCAAGTGTTGCACAGATGGAGGTAGTAGGAACAAACATCCAACTTTGAGCAACCTACTAGCCTTGAGCCATCTGTGGAAGAGACATTACATTTACTTGTAGAGGCTTTGGAGGTCTACAAGGTGCATCAAACAACTCTCAAAAGATCATACTTACCCTATGAAAAACATGAGAAGAAGAAGAAAGAAGGGTATGTTGATCCAAAACTCCTGGCGGTGGTGATTACTTTCAATGGAAGTTTGATTTTATCCAAAACTCACGATGATTTTGAAGAATGGGTTTTGAAGTTGGGATGGAGAGCTTGATTCGATTGATATGGAAGTGATGGATTTATTTGATGAACAAAATGAAAGAGGAGGGTATCAAGTTTGGGCAAGAGGAGATAATGATGATTCTTCATCTCGATTACGATGATAATCATCCATCTGGTCCAGGAGAAACCCAGTGGGGCGCAATAATCATTGACCTACTTGTAAGGCGATCTCATGGTCTTTGGAGAGTCTCGAGAGACAACAACACATCGGGATGAGATAAATGAAGAAGAGGAAAATCTCACCATTGATGAGATAGAGGCACAAATCAATGAGGGCATAGAGCTTGGTGCAAATAGAATGGTTGGTGAGATTGATCCATTATTTGTTGAAGAACCTGCTGCTCATGTTGATGACCTGCAGATTGTGGATTCAAGTGATGAACGAGTTACTGATCATGTTGAACCAAGTGCCAGTTCAGAGGAATCAATTGTATATCAACACTGGGTTGACACTGATGGCACCCTGACTGACACTGCAAATCTACTAAGAAGGATTGGGGATATGGGAGAATTTCAACAAGATAATATGGATATATTCCCTGATCACGTTATTGTGGCTCAAATTGTACAAGATCAAACAACTGAAGAGGACGTACAGGCTGCTGGGCTACAAACAGCAGCTGCACAATGGTTGGAACAAGAGGTACAGGCTGCTGAGTCTCAAACAGCACCTGGACAAAGGTTGGAACCAGTTTTGGGTTTGGAGGAAACCCCTGTTGTTGTTCAAGAGGCTGCTGTAGTGGATGCCTACTGGAGACAAGACCACTAAAGAGAAAAATGGTCAGCAGACTGCTGTTAATGAGGATGAGAAGCTGCTGGATTATGACTTTAGTGATGAGGAGTTCCAAATGCCTGAAGAAGAAATTGCTGATATTGATCCCCCACAGGCATTTGTACCTATTTTTGAGGAACCAGCCCTTGATCCTATCTTGGAAGAATATCAAGGTCCTAACCCTGCTGGACTAGATAGGAGTTGGGCAATGGTTGTGAGCAATCAGAGGCAACAATATAATGTTGAGGAGCCTGCTGATAGAGCTGCTGGAGGAAATGCTGCTGGAGTACCAGCACATGTCTTGGAAGAGTTTAGGACTGTCAGAAATGACATTGCAAATCTAAGAACTCAACTGGACAGGCAAGAGCAGAGATTTGATGATCTGATTAATTTGGTGGAAAATAGAGGAGGACTACGTAAAAGCTTGATTGCCTCCAACATTACCTCAAATCAATATGCTCTTGCAGATCTTGCTATGGAAGTGAAAGGTATCAAGCAAGGGAATTCACTGAAAGATAAGTTTTTGAAAGAACAGTTTATATCCATCCATCAAAAACTTGACAAACTTATCGACACACCTAAGCCTCACGATTTCGCTGGAACATCTCAACTCTTTGGATTGGATCCTAAGGTTCTTGAGAGGATCAATTCATTGGAACAAACTTTGCAATCTAGGATTACTGCAGTTGACACAAGAATCGAAATTATGGAAGGGCAACTGAATAATCTGGTTATCTCACAAGAGAATGTTCATGGCCTGATGTCCCGGTTTGTTGATGATGTCACTAAGGGGGAAGAGGCCAAAACAAAGAAGCAAAGAAAAGAGGCTACAAGACTTTTTGCACAAAAGAGATGGATAGATGAAACCAATGCTTTCAGGCAACCTGCACCTGGCAGAGTCCAACTTACTGATGATCTCTTTAGGCAGTACAAGAAAGAGTACTACAACAGGAGTAAACCTTATCAAGACAAGGGGTTTCATGAAGGACTCAACTCTTTCTTGGGATTGAAGTTTTGGGAGGCAAGGATTAAAGCCTTAAGGTCAAGCAACAGAGGTGGCAGAAGTGGAAGAGGTGGAAGAAGTGGCAGAGGTGATAGGAACTTGCCTATCACAAAAGCAAATGATTCATTTGATGAATTTAAGGAGCTGTATATGAAATTTGGATTCAAAGTGAATCAGATAAATCTTCTCCTGCCTGAAGCATGGAATTGGTGGAAAGAGGTCAATCCTTACATTGATTTTACACTGATTGAAAATGAATGGATGAGGGATATGGTGGAGAAGGCCTATCAAGGACAAAGAAAGGACAAAGAAGAAAGAAGAGAGAGATCAAAGATACTTTAAGCGCATTATGTTTTTCTTGATTCTAGATCGTAATATCTTTGAACAAATGATTATAATGAAAGATGACTATATTTGTTCTGTTTTTGTTTTTATCTTTTGCTTTCTTTGTTAGGTGAGGAAGTGGCATCATCACCAAAAAAAGGGAAATTGTTGGACTTATTTCTATGTTTTGATGATGAGTGCGGACTATTTGTTATAGTGCAAAGGCAAAAGATGTCTAGATCAAATGTATAGGTTTATTAGAGTTTGATTTATGAATAGGTTTGATCAAACAAGATTTGTAAAGGTCGGTGATTTATATCCAGATCGGTACATATCGATGGGGTAGATAGGTCGGTAGACTAGTCCGGAACTCTTGAAGACCCGAAAAAGTGAGGGCTCAAACTCGATGTCTGAAGGCTAAGGGATCAAACTAGTCAAGGATATGGAATCAGAATTTAGGCAAGTCTGTGATGACCTAAACTGATTACATATACCTTGTGTACAAGGTCTAAGTTCCATAAGTTGGATGATGTTTGGAACTTGGTTTTTTTTAAAAAGGTGTAATCTAACTGCACAAATAAAAGTTAGATAAAAGAAATTAGCTGCATTATATTTTATACACAGCAAATTGCTGTTCAACAGACTGATGGATATCTCAGCAGACTGATGAACCTACTGATGATATACCTCGATTAAATTAAGATTATATTGGAATATCACATTGGATAAGGACAGCTAACTACCTCTGACTTATCAAACAAATCAAAGGTTGAGATTAAAAGAATGTTGGGATGATCCAGATTTTTATCCAATGGTTATAAGTCAAAGGGTGGACAGACTGCACTTTCAAAAATGAATTCAGACAGTGTCAGTCCTATGAATAGTGACATTAAGCAAATCAGATGGGACAAAAACAAGGAACGGTTACATTTGAATTTCAAATACAAGTCACATGCACTCCTACCTATAAATAGAGGACCTTCAACTCAGAAACGATGTGATGATGATGAAAATTTGATAAACTTTAAAGAGGCAATTCTGAGCTGAAAATCACCCTGCTGAACTTACTGAACTTAAAGCTACTGATCCAGAAAGATTCTTCAAGTGTATCCAGCATTCAAGCTACATCAAGTATCCACACTTGAAGACTACAAGCTGCTGATTATATCATCCTAATCAAGCTGCTGCAACTGAATCATTTATTTGATTCAATCTTTATCTTATAAAGAATCTGCTGAAGACTGTGAAGCACAGTTGTGTGAAAGACTGTTGTTTGTGGTGAAGCTGGTGAAGAGGCAATCCTACCCTTCAAGGACCAGTGGAAGACTCAGGAGCAGCAATCCTACCTGTTCCTAGTTTTCAGTTTGTGAAGCCATAGATATTGGTGAAGGACAAGCAACCTTAGGAATATTTGTAACTTCAACATCAAAGATCTCTAGTGAATTTTATCCAACATCACAGGAGAAGAGTGGACTGACAGGATTACACCACCTGGAACCACTTTAAAATCTGCCTACTTACTTTCAGCATTTACATTCTGCACTTAGTTTATTTTACACATCAACCTACCGAATCTAGCAACTGAAATCACACACATACACTACTGAGTATCCAATACTTAGTATCATATTTAACAACAAGTAACAAGGCTTAATTTTGATATAATTCCGCTGCACAAATTCAGCAAACTTAACTATCAGTAGACTACTGTTTATCAGCAGGCTACTGAGGTATCAGCAGACTACTAAAGTATCAGCAGACTGCTGAAGTTGCAGAATTTGTTAACTCCAAAGTTTTAAGTGTTAAGTTTATTCACCCCCCTCTAAACTTAACCAAAGCCTTTTCAAGGGACCAACAGTACCTCAGCAACCTAAACCACCTGTGGCACAATAGCCTGTACAGGGAATACATCCATATTTTCTTTTTGAAATTCCCTAATATCAGGAATCCTTCTTATAAGATTTGCAGCCTTGGTTAGAGTGTCCTCAGTGTCAATCCAGTCTTGATATTGAATGGAATCCTCAGAACTGACATCTGGCTCACTATGGTCAGTAATCCTTTCTTCATCTGAATCCACAGTCTGCTGATCATCAGCATGCTCAGCAGGTTCTTCAACAAATAAGTTGTCTATTTCACCAACCATCCTGTTTGCACCAATGGATATTCCCTCATTGATTTGTGCCTCTATATCATCCATGGTGAGATCCTCCAGATCCTCATCCATCTGTTGATTTCCTTGTCTTTCAGTAAACTGTCCATCATCAGTAGACTGCTCCACTCTTGGTTCAATTATCATAGTAGTTCCACTGGTTCCTCCTGGACCAGAGGGATAATTACCTCCAGAATCAGATGATGATGAGTCATCATTATCATCTCTTGGGTCCCTGAATTTGATACCCTCTTCCTTCTGTTGTTCATCAAACAGATCCATCAGTCTTGATTGTAACAAAGAGGTATCAACCAAATCCAGCTAATTTTCCACTCCCAATTTCTCAAAAGCCCATTCTTCAAAGTCTGTCATTGGTTGTGTAGCAGGCTTTTGTCTCTTATAAAATCCAAATTTCCATTGGAAATAATCAGCCACTTGCTGGAGTTTAGGATCAACAAACTCCTCTTTCTTCTTCTTCTCATGTCTCTCAAAAAGCATGGTTGGCTTTCTAGGAGCTGGTTGTTCACTCTGCTGACCTCCAAAGGTCCCAATTAGTAGAGTCAGAGTTTCTTCAACAGATGCCTCTAGGTCAGTGGGTTGCTCAGATTGTATATTTTTTCCTACTACCTCCATCTGTACTACACTTGGTTCCCCTTGACTTACATGCTCATCAGCAGGGTTAGCAACATATTGCTCTTCCCCCTGAACTATTGCAAAAATTGTAGGGTCTTGTACCAACATTTCCACTTCCACAGGAGGTGTAGACTCAGTGGTTTGCTGTGGTTCTTCTACAAGTTGCTCAACAACAACTTGTGCAGTTTCAGTAGGCTCAGCAACCTTTACTGGGTTGGATTCAACAACTTCAACAAACAGGCTCGCATGATGAGTCCTTTGTGATGCTCCAATCCGGTTGCTCAATAACAACCTCTACATCCTCAGTAGGCTTAATGATTGTTAAGGGTTCAGCCTCAATAGCCTCTCCTACTTCTTCTTCTTCTTCTAGTTGCCTTTGAGCCTCCAAAGTTTTCAATTGATTTCCTTTGCCATGTTTCCTTTTCTTGGTAATATCTTTCATTCTTTTGGAAAGATCTTCTTTTTCAATTTTAGCAGCTTTCCTCTTTTTGCTGGCTTCCTTCTATTGCTCCTTCAAGATTTCAGCAACAGTCTTCTTCTTTGCAACTACAGGGTCAGTAACCTCAATCTCTACTGGACCCTCAGTAGACTCAGCAATCTCTGTTGTTTGCTTTCTTGTCTTCCTAGGCTTTAACAATTATGTAATTTTTCTTGTGTCAGCAACCTTCCTCTTTTGAGTAACCTTCTTGGGTGCAGCAGGCTTAACAAATTTCTTAACCTGCTCACCACCAGCATTATCATCTCCATCATTACCATCACTATCAGTAGCCTCATCATCTACATCTTCTTCATCATCCAGACCAGGGATAGGATAGTCAACCTCTTTCTTGTATCTGGATTTATTGATCTTTTCTGGTGCAATATCAGCAATTCCCAAATGATTCAGCAGGGCCTAAACCATCAATCCCAAAGGTAAAGCCTTGGATTTCCTTGTCCCTTCTTTCTCTTCTTTTGCTACTTTCTTCATGTAATGGACAAAGAAACCAACCCAATCAAACTTCATGCTTCTGCAAATAATCATCAGCAGTTCTATTTTGGGTCATGAAAAAGTATCCATGCTCCCAATGAGTCCTAAGATATTCTTTGCAATAATCTTGCTCAGCAGGTTGTATTCATAACCAATATACTTCACATTAATACCTGGAATTGATTTGATGGCATCATTGGTCTTGATTCTGTCAATAAAGTTCATTTTTGACAGTCCCATTTCTTCAGGATTTGATGGAGCATCGATTACTGGTGCAAAACCAAAAGCTTCCCTCAGCAGGTTTGAGGAAACTTCAATCTCTTGGGCAATTACTGTTGTGGTGAATGCCTCTCTACCTTCTCTTTTCACAATATTCCTCCAGAAGCTAACAACATTTGTGTATGATATTGTTTCCAATCTTATATTGTGTACATTTTCCAGACCTGCATATCTTCTTATCCTTCGACCAATATTGATAGCTAATTATGTTTTGTTAGCATCAACATCAAAACCTCTTACACTTTGACTTGTTCCGATTTGAACATCATCATTTTCTGCCATTGTTTTAAGATAAAGATGAAGAAGATAGCTCTCAAATCTATGTTCACATAGTGTAAAAACAGAGAGTATTAATCTCAGGTTTTTGAGAGTAACTTCTGTGTAAGGGTCTGTATATATAGACAGATGCAGTTGTAATTGTCATATCGTGTACTGTGCATTAGCCACGATTAAATTTGAGTGAATGCTATCTTGACACGTGGACCATTACTTTTCCATAACATTTTGTAACCGTCAGATCGTGTTAACTACGGTTATAAGGATAGAATAAATATCCCGCCATTTGCTTTTTGACTTGTAATTTTGACTGTGTAACGTTTCCTTCAGCAGCCTTGTCATCAAGTGGAGACTTGGCTCAAAGACTCTCTTGATAGAGAGTCTCGAGCTTTGATGAAAAAGTCACTCTGCTGATGTTTAATTCCTTTTGTATTGTCCAATTGATAATACAAGATGAAGTTTAATACCAATGACTGATCTGTCAAGTGAGCTCACCCAACATGACAATGACCAATCCCCTTGGCAACTTCATTTGCTCAATTGTCCAACCATAAGTACATGGAATTGTTGATACCAATGACTAATATGCTAAGTGAGCTCACCCAACATTGCAAAGACTAATCCCCCTTGGTGAATTCCAGTACACTACTGATTAAGATTATATCAGTCAACTTTTATAATTCCAAATTCAGTCCTTAGTTTAGCAAATCTTTCACTATCCAATGGTTTAGTGAAAATATCAACAAGTTGATCTTCAGTAGGGATATAAATAACCACCACATCTTTCTTTTCAACATGATCTCTTATAAAATGATGTCTCACATCAATATGCTTTGTTCTTGAGTGCAAAACAGGATTTTCTGTGATTGCAATTGCACTTGTGTTATCACACATGATTGGAATTTCTCTTTCTTCAATTCCATAATCCCTTAACTATTGTCTTAACCACAGTATTTGTGCACAACAACTTCCAACAGCAATGTATTCAGCTTCAGCAGTGGAAGTTGATGTTGAATTCTGTTTCTTGCTAAACCAGGAAACCAGTCTATTTCCCATTAACTGATAGGTTCATGTGAAGCTTTTTCTATCAATCTTGCATCCAGCATAGTCAGAATCGGAGTAGGATATAACCTTGAAGCTTCCATCTTTTGAGTACCATATCCCTACTGCCAAAGTCTCTTTTAGGTACTTGAGAACTCTTTTGACTGCACCTAAATGAATTTCTTTAGGTTTTGATTGAAATCCTGCACAAACACCTACAAAGAAAAGATATATCAGTCTCTTTGGCAAGAAGGTACAATGTGATCGCCTATCATCCTTCTGTATAACGTCTGATCAACATCTTTGCCTTCTTTGTCTTCATCCAATCTAATAGGAGTTGATACCTTGTCTGATCAATATTTGTACTCAGAGGAGTTGATACCTTGGTGCTGTTTTCCATAACAAACTTCTTCAGTAACTCCTTGGTATACTTGGTTTGATGAATGAAGATTCCATCTTTCATCTATTTGACTTGCAATCCCAAAAAGTAGTTCATTTCTCCCATCATACTCATTTGGAATTTACTCTTCATTAGATTTGCAAAAAACTTTTCACAAAGCAATTCATTTTCAGAACCAAAGATTATGTCATCAACATAAATCTGTACCAGCAGGGTGCTTTCCCTTCATTGATTCTGAAAAGAGTCTTATCAATGGTGCCTTTTGTAAAACCATTGTCCACCAAGAATTGAGATAGAGTCTCATACCATGCTCTTGGTGCTTGTTGCTTTGTTGAGTCTATACACTTTATCTTCTTGATCTTTAACTTCAAAACCAGGAGGTTGCTGAACATGCACCTCCTCTTCCGAATGCCATTTAAGAATGCACTTTTGACATCCATCTGATATACTTTGAAGTTTTTATAAGCAGCATATGCCAAAAATAATCTGATAGCTTCCAATCTTGCAATAGGGGCATATGTCTCATCAAAGTCTATTCCTTCTGGTTGAGAATAGCCTTTTGCTACTAGTCTGGCCTTATTCCTTACAATGGTACCAGATTCATCAAGTTTGTTTCTGTATACCCATTTAGTACCAATTATATTTGCATGATTAGGCCTCTTCACTAGTGTCCAAACTTGATTTCCTTCAAATTCATTTAATTCTTCTTGCATAGCAATTATCCAATCTGGATCTGAAATTGCTTCTTCAACAACTTTAGGTTCCACTTGAGATAGAAAACAAGTAAACATTGCTTCTAATTGTCTTATAGTCCTCACACCTTTGCTGTATGTTGCCAATAACTTGTTCAGCAGGGTGATCCATCAACCATTGTGGATTTTGGTTAGAATGATTTTTAGGAACCTCATCTTTAGTAGGGTCTACTATTTCTTCAATAGGGGGTTCAGCAGATCCTTGAACTGCCTCAATTGTTGCATCAGTAGTATTACCAGTAGGGTGTTCAGCAGGGGCAGAATCAGAAACCTTTAAGTCATTAAACCTTTCCAAAACTTCAACACAATCTGGATCAGTGACTTGTAGATTCTTAGCAGGTTCACAAGCTTCATCTTCCATACCAGTGAACTTAGGTTCATCAAACACAACATGAATTGTCTCCTCATGTTTCAGTGACCTTTTGTTCAGTACCCCGAATGCCTTGCTGACAGAAGAGTATCCCAAGAAAATTCCTTCATATGATTTTGGTTGGAATGTCTTTAATTGTTCTTTATGATTCAAGATACAACATTTGCTTTCAAATGGATGGAAATAGAATATATTAGGTTTTCTTCCATTCCAAATCTCATAAAGTGTCTTCAACAGCTTCTTGTTCACTGATGTTCTATTTTGCACTACAACAAAACTGGCCTTTGGCGACACTTTCTTTGTGGCAGTTTCATAAATGCTGTAAATTTTCCGGCATAAGTTACTAATTGCCGTAAAAGTATGGCGCCTTGGCGACATATTATTTTGTGCCATGAATTGCCGACATTTAACCGGCGATCCATCGTTTATGCCACAAAGTTTTGCAATTTTTGTGTATGACATCGTTATGTCGTATAGAATACGTCACTTTTATGACACTCAGTATATATGTCATAAAGTTTATGACGACGTCGTGGCATTTAAACATAATGCCACCAAATGCACGACATTTCTCAAACTTCCACTAGTTATTCATTGAAAAGACGACAACTCTACGGTGTTTTTGTATTTTGCAATAGTATACTGCGTTTTCATAACACTATCTCAAAATGGGCTATAAAATTAAAAAAAAATTATATAAGAAATAATATGTATCTTATCATGGTATTTCATCATAAATTCATACAACACACGCATAAATAAATCATAATCATATATATCTTCAAATATCATATATACATACCATAAGAAGACAGCCAAAAACACCTCTATTAAGATATGTTGATAGACTTTTCTCTTATAAAGGTGTACGCTTGTGCATTTGTGTAAATGAAAATAGGGTAGTTGAGCAAGTGGATCACTGTTGGGTTGTTAGCTCAGGTTCAACGGATGCAATGTAATAGACTTCACCTCTGCTATGGTTGTAAGTTAACCAAGCTACTCGTACTCGAGTCGTAGAAAAGTTTGACTCGATTCAGTTTTTGAGTTCGAGCTCGAGTCATGAAACTCAAGTAGTTAACCGAGCCGGTTTGGAGCTTCAAGCTATCTAACAAAGTAGCTCACTAGGTAATCGAGCTACATTAAAAAACATTCGATTAATTATATTTATAAAATTTCTTATTAAATAACATTTCGTGTAAAGCATTAATTATTACCTGAGTCGAACTCGATCATGTCGTATTTTATGAAAATTAAATAAATTCTTAAAGATAATCGAGTTAATGAGCCGAATCGAGTTAAATCAAGAACTTAACGCGTCAAGTTCGATCATGCTTTTTTATAGCTCGATTGATTTTAAGTCGAGTTTCGAGACCGGGATTTATTAGTCGAGCCCCGGATTATAAAATCATAGAGTTATTTACGTAATTACACTTTTTTATTTCATATCTTTTAAAAGATACTTAAAACACTTACAACTAAACCCCAGAAATTATAAAATCATTGAGTTATTCTTTAAACTTTCCGTTATTTCTAGACAGTATATCATATCACTACATTTTTTTATTTCATAATTTTTAAAAGATACTAAAAACACTCACGGCCATTAAATAGTGTTGGTCTAAACCTTATATGGAGGCTTGTGATTAACTTTATGATTTTCCAATGTATTTCATCAATAAAATCCATCCATATATATTATAAGCTATATAAAATCCATCCATATATATATATTAGTAGCCATACAAAATATAAGTATATCAACCGAAAAAATAAATGTATATTAAATCCCTTCAGCTTGTGCTTTCGTACCCAAGTGTTTAAAATGCACTTTAAAAAAAAGACTTGAAATGTCATACAAGGGTGAATTCACGAAACTAAAAGCAATAAATTAATTCGATGGTAAAACTTCGGCCTAATACAACGACGATAATGAAATAAAAACCAAAGAAGACGACAAAACAATAAAAAGCCAAATAAATATTGACCAAAATGAAAACATATCACTGATCCTCGTCATCTTCACTGCATTCATCATAATTATCTTCACTTGAAAATTGGTCATCGTCCTCATCAACATCCACGTCGAAATCATTTTGACGTTCTTCATCTTCATCTTCGGCATTCAATAAATCCTCATCATTCTCGCTTGAATAACTTTCACTCGTATTATCAACCACAAGTGGTGGTTCATCGACAATGACCCCTTCACACTCTGCTCTGACCCAATTTACATCATCACCACTTAATTCTACACTTGAAGTGGGATCTTTATGACGTATTTCTGCGGTAGGATCACCGTTGGTAAAACTTGAAATTGTTGATGAATCTAAGGTGCCGTTGAAATAATCACGAGGGGTCATCTTGATGGCCACATGCCAATCTGTTTCATGCGGATCTGGAACATACCAAGCTTGCATGGCTTGAGATGCCAAGATAAATGGTTCATCCGTGTGTCTATTTTGCTTGTATAATAAATGCTTAAAGTTCACTAGAGTGAAGTTGTACTCATAATGCTTACAACCATTGTTATTATCAACCCAATCACACTTGAAGAGGACATACTTCATGTCATTTGCATAGCTCAGTTCTATGATATCTGTTATAACTCCATAAAAGATCATATTTGCATATACTGGATTTTTGTCCTTTGTAGATGCATAACTATTAGTACTTGCATCAACAAACACCCCACTGTTTTGTGTCTTTCTTCTTCTTTCAATTTTCTTGGTATGGAAATGAAATCCATTGATGATATATCCAGAGTATCTACGAACCCACTTACTAGGACCTGCAGCTAAATAAGTTGCCTCTTTATGCATATCTCGCCATGTTGTAGATTGTTCGAGTTGAGCAACCTACAGTAAAAAAACACTTGTTAATAAAAAACAAAACTATAAAATAATTGAATCATGAAATATTTCAATTTCCTTACATGGCCTTTAAACCATTTATGAAATGATTCATTATGAATTCGTTCTCTTTCATAGTTTGATGCACGGGGTCTCTCATTCTGTAACAATCTCTTATGCTCACTGCAAAAGATAAGTATAGTGGTTATTCATATGTAAAAATTAAATTTGTACAGTAAAAAAAAGATAAATATAGTGGTTATTCATATGTAAAAATTAAGTTTGTACAGAAAAAAAATGTCAATAGTTCACCTATAGAAAGGATTAACACTTTCTGTATTCGCAAGCACATATCTATGTGCTTGGACCCAAGAAACATCATCTAGATGAACCATCTTCCATTTTCCCAATGAGTGACCAACTTCAAGTTTTGAACCCCTAGGCAAGTCACAATTCCTATTATATCTAGTAAGCTTTGATTCAGCATTATCAAGATACATGGAACAAAATGTCATGCACTCTTCGGCTAGATAGCCTTCTGCTATTGATCCTTCCGGACGACTTCTACTCCGAACATAGTTTTTCAAAGTGCATAGATACCTGTAAAAAGAACAATAACAATATAACATGTGTGATAATCAAACACGACATTGTTTAAATTAAGTTGAAATATGAGAAAAAAAAAACCTTTCTATCGGATACATTGAACGGAATTGAGCAGGCCCAGCGAGGAGTGCCTCTTCAGGTAAATGTATAACCAAGTGCTCCATAATTTCAAAAAATGAGGGTGGGAATATTTTTTCAAGCTCACAAAGAGTAAGTGAAACATGTTCTTGTAAAGCTTCAACTTCAGGTGTATAATGGACTTTTGCATATAATTGTTTGAAAATATCACCCAAATCCATCAATACTCTACATACATGCTTGGGTAGAACTTTTCTTATTGCGATAGGAAGTAATTGTTGCATAAGAATGTGGCAATCATGGCTTTTCAACCCCGTTATTGTACGATCTTTAAGATTCACACACCTTGATATATTCGATGCATAACCATCAGGGACCTTGACATTTTTCAACAAAAGTAGAAATATGTCTTTCTCTTGCTTACTCATTGTGAAACAAGATGCAGGAATATATGTTTTATCCCCTCGCACTTGGGGATGAAGCCCTTTTCTAATTTTCATTCTTTGAAGGTCATATCGATTATTCAAATTATCTTTTGTTTTTCCCTTAACATTCAATATAGTCCACAGGATGTTTTCTAGCACATTTTTTTCATTATGCATGATGTCTATATTGTATGGCAAAAGATTTCCACTCCAGTATGGTATTCCATTTAATACACTTGTCTTTTTCCAATTGTACCATTGCTTTGAAGTCGGCACAACATTTTGTGTGTTTCCTCTTTTACGCTTTTTTTCATTTGGCTGCAATGCAACTTTTCCAAAGTTATTAGTCATACCATCCAACTGTTCCAAAATTTCAGTTCCAGATAATCTAACAGGCTTGGATTCTGTTTCCACAGTTCCATCAAACATAAGACGTGCTTTTCGATACTTGTGGTCATTTGGTAAGAATCTACGATGGCCAAGGTAACAAAACTTTTTCCCATGCTTCAACCAATGCGAACGGGTATTTTTGTTGCAACGTGGACAAGCATACTTACCTTTTGTGCTCCAACCAGACAAATTAGCATAAGCTGGAAAATCATTAATAGTCCATAACAATGCTGCACGTAAGCAAAACATTTCCTTGCTTTGAGCATCATATGTTTGTACTCCTTGATCCCAAAGCTCAATTAATTCATCAACTAATGGTTGTAGATATACATCAATATCATTTCTGGACTACGGGGCCATCAATGAGTATGACAAAAAGAAAGATGATTGTTTCATACATTTCCATGGGGTAGGTTGTAAGGAATAAGAATAATGACCATGTACTATGTGAGACATTCATGGTTTTAAAAGGATTAAATCCATCAGCAGCAAGACCAAGTCTTACATTGCGACAATCACTTGCAAAGTCTGGATGTTTTTCATCAAAATCTTTCCATACTAACGAGTCTGCAGGATGTCTTATAATCCCATCTTTGGTGCGTTCCTCGTCATGCCACCTCATCAAATGAGCAGTTTTAGATGACATATCTGACCTCACGAAGTCTCGGTTTTAAAGGAAAATATCGAACAACTTTTTGTGGTATCTTGTGTACTCTTTCATTAAATCCATCACTTTCTTCATCAACTTTCTTGTATCGTGGTTCTTTACATTTCCTGCATGATAAATCTTTCTCGGTTTCATTCCTATACAACATACAATCATTTATGCATGCATGAATTTTCTTATATTCAAGACCTAAATCCTTCACAATCTTCCATGCATCTCGATATGTACTTGGAAACATGTCATTTTCTGGAAATGCTTTTTTTAATTTCTCAAGCAATAATGAGAATGAATTGTTGCTCCACTGACCGAGGGACTTTAAATGTAAAACTTCTAAAACAAATGATAGCAATGTGAAGTCTTTGCATCCTGGATTTAACTCTACCTCTGCAGCCTTGATTAGCTTAAAAAATCTTTCTGTATGCTTGTCAACACTTTCAAATGGTACATTATCAACGTCTACTTCCGAACCAATATGACCCATTTCTGCACTACTACCAGCAACATCATTCATGATACTCTCTGGATGAAATATCCCTAAGTTTTCATGTATCAACTCGGGCATTGCAGTGGCATCAGTAGATTCATGTGTTACAGAATCATCTTTTGTTTTGGTACGATACCATGGTTCTTCACCATGATACATCCAATTCGTGTAAGTACTAAGAAATCCTTTAATGATCACATGTTCATACACATCTTTCCTTTTGTGTGATACAGAGTTCTTACACTTTCTACATGGACATCATATTTTTGCATCAATGCTTTTATTGAGAAATGCAAAATCAGAAAATCATCTAATCCTTTAATAAACCTGAGCACACAAGTCACGGTCAGTGGCGTTGTCCATGACTTGTCCATGAAACTAAATAAATACACAAATTAGAAGGAATCATTTTAACTTACGACACACATTGACTAACCAAATGTTAACATCAACTAAAAATCTATTTCAGATTCCTACTTAAATACAAAAATATCAAGGTACAACAATTGCAACGATGTTCAAGACAATGAAAACTTTATTAAACTAATTATATATTTAATATTTTTTTGCTTCTGAAATGTTAATGGAAGTACAAATAGAAATATATATAGGCTACGAATCAAGCTTGTTCTTGTGGGCACTATTAGCATATGGCCAATATAATGACGTGGACCAAAATGAAATATCATGCTATGAAAATTTCGTGTAAGTTGATATGACGAATTGGATGGACCATGTGCTATGAAATTTTCGTGTAAGTATGGTATCATGGTATCATGGTGAATTCGTGTAACCATGAAATATACATCCAATTCGTGTAATCAAAATGACGTGGACCATGCTCCGACAATGATGGACGGTGACAAGCAAAAATTTGGGTAATGGTTTGACAAAATTACAGTAAGTTATTTTATTTTATCTACACTTAAATCATGTTCCAACAAGTTGTTGAATTAATTTTTAATAAAATAAAAAGTAAAATCTGGTGTGATTATTGTAAAACTGAAAAAATTGACCAATAGTGGATGTGTAAGCTCGTTTTCTCTAACGTCATATCAACAAACAATATAATGAAATATGCTTGACTAAAATAATCTGCATATGAGGCAGTGAAAAACCGTAAAAGCTTACCCTTTTATCAATATATTAACATTGCTAGAAAAACTAATTGTGAAGAAAAATAAAATATAAATATCAATAAAAAAAAATAATATCTCATGGATTCAACTTTAAAATTACAAGTATCTTATGCAATTAATCCTCATACATTGAATCAAAGATGAAATCAATGTAGACCAAACTTACTTGCCTTGATGGAGATGAAATGCAATTCAGCCTTGATTTGAGCCCTTCAACTTCAACGCTAATAAAGAAGAGGCATGGAAACCAGTAATGATAATTGTGGAATTTGTTTATCAGGAGAATTGTGGAGTATGATTGCAGTAAATTTTGGGGATAAAAAAGGATAGTCTAGCGCAAAAAAAGTGGGATAATATCAGGAATAATGTGTTTGAAGGATTTGAATTTTTTTAATCATTAAAAAAGGTTTATTTTTTATTTTTATCATTATCTTTGGTGGGAACAAAAAATTACGATAAGTGCGCAATGCCGATGTGTTTGTTTTTTTAATCAGCTGTCGTTTCTTGTCTATTTTTTTAGTGGATATTAGTTATAAGGCCGTCGTTAGAGACTTAATAATCATTTAGGACACTCAAAAACTTATTCTCATTATAAGGACAATCTAATTTTTGGTTCATTTCTTGGCTCCAAATTCATCAATGACATCACCATTTCATCTCGCTCCGCGTCGAATTATTTAGAGTACAACTTGATTAATCCCCACAACCCGCTTAATCCAAGAAATGAGTTGCGACAATGTAAGAATCGCCCTGGAGTTCAAAGACGACTCGCCGGGAGAAGATCGAAAGTGAGCGCGCCCACTTCATTCAATCCCTGTTTGGACGTTGTGTTCGTAGCCGCCGGAAACTTGGCTTCGCCGTTCGACGAAAGGCAATGCGGCCGAGATCCGCCTCATGCTCAAGACCCCGCAATCCATAATCGCCGGAGCGGTGTGATTCCATCCGGATCGAGAACCGGAAACGGAACCTCGTCGGAGGAGCTCGCGTATACGGTGAGCTAATTATGAATGTGTGGTAGGTAGTGCCGACTGAGAATCTTTCCATTTGATCAACCCGGATGATGGTCCGGGTCAAGAACTCGATTTTTTCTTGCTCGAACAAGGTGATTAGATATTTAGATAATTTTTTACTTACTATTATTATTATTATGGTTTGCAAGAAAATGATGGGAACCTGGTGTTTCCAAACGAATCTTTGCTTGCCGGTATGGACACATGGAAAAGCGATGAGAAGATAGTTGTTGTAGTTGTGGAGCTAAGAAATTAAAAACTAGGGTGGCAACTTCGATTCTCGAACTTCTTTGCAAGAATGGCGGCGGCGTCAAGTCGGGTCAAGAAAAGAAGCTCAGCAGGCAGAACAGTTTGATGCTGTATGTTTGTTTTCATTGTTGCTTGAAGCTAAATTACAGAGAAGTGGGCATGAATGTGAATGAATTTTGTGAAAATTTGATGATATTAACAGTTTGAAGTAGTTGATTGGAGTATAGAACAATCATATTTTTCTGATTTACATGCTACGTGATGGAGTGACATTGATGACTGATGCAGGGACATTGCTGACTTATGCAGTGACATTGATGACTTATGCAGTGACATTGATGTCTGAAGCAGTGACATTGATGACTTATGCAGTGACATTGATGTGCGAGCGGTGACATTGATCACTTACGCAGTGACATTGATGTCCAAGCGGTGACACAATAACACGTCAGGAGAAACATTGAGCATTCATAGATTGTGTTTTACTAATTAGTTTACAAGTGTATTTGGGTGCTTATAATAGATGATATAGTCCCTTTTGCTTTCGCAAAGACAAGTACGATCTAGGAGGCTTTTTATTACCTTCTTATGGGTTTCACTCACCATGGTGGCTTACAATTAAGTCTTTTTGGGTTTAGTGTTGCTTATAATAGATGTGGATACTCATAGTTTGGGGTTGTTTTTCTTTTCTCTTATGGTTGTCTTTGTCTGTTTCTTGGGGTTGCGAGGTTGATATAAGTGCTTTATGGCATTTGGCTAGCGTGGTATCTATATTGGAGCGGTTTATGAGCTTGCAACTATGAAAAAGAGCTATCAATTGTTAAAGGCGGGACCATGATAGCTAGCTTTCGACCTTGTTTTTCTCAGTATATGGCTATTTGTGGGTGATCACACTATATTCTCATCGATTGTGGTTAATGGTGGGGATAATCATGGTGTGCTTACAACAATTATGGTTGGTGGATTTTTGGTTGGGTTCTTTAGTGATAGTTAATCTGGGTGGCCTATTAGTGTAAAGTGTGTTTTACTATGTGTGCAAGAGTTACCATCATCAAGAGATTGACAAGAGTGCCCTATATGATCATCCTGGTGGTGCGGGCTTATCGCAGTGACATTCTTGATTATGCGGTGACATTGATGACTTATCGCATTGACATAGATGTACGATGCGGTGACATTGATGACTTATGCGGTGACATTGATGTCGATGCGGTGACATTGATGACTTATACAATGAGATGTCAGCGATCAAGGTTGTCAATGGATCGCGGTGGTCAATACATCATTGTATTCAATGAATCGCGGCGGTCATTGCATCGGGGTGGTTAATGGATCGATGGTCAATACATCGGGGTAGATGGTCAATGTATGATGGTGATGAATACGCCACGTAGATTTTTATGAAGAAAAAAATTGATTTATGAAATTTATTCGGAAAAACATCAAATTTGATTTTAGAATAAAGAAGGCGAAAAATATGAATTTTAGTGAAAAATTATGATGATCCGAGTTTTAGATCAAAATATATGAGCGTTTATAAATATGATGAATTTAAAAATAAAAAAAAATAAAAACTGTCGTCGTTCCTTTTTTCCTTTTTTTTTTTTTTTCTTATGCGATGTGACATTGCCGATTATGCAGTGACATTGATGACTTATGCGCGATGACATTGATCTACGATCGCGATGACATTGTTGACTTACGCAGGTGACATTGATGTCGATCGCGATGACATTGATGACTTATACAATGAGATGCCATCGATCAAAGTTGTCAATGGATCGCGCGGTCAATACATCATGGTATTCAATGAATCGCGGCGGTCATTGCATCGGGGTGTTTAATGGATGTCGGTTGTCAATGTATGACGGTGATCAATACGCCACGTCGATTTTTATGAAGAAAAAATTGATTTTTGAAATGTATTCGGAAAAATATAAAATTTGATTTTAGAATAAAGAAGAGCGAAAAAATATGAATTTTAGTGAAAAATTATGATGATCCGAGTTTTAGATCAAAATATATGACGTTTAGACATATGGTGAATTAAAAATAATAAAAAAAAAAAAAAAAACTGCTTTGAACGTGTGTGTGGTGCTTTTTTTTTTTTTTTTTTTCCTTTGAGAGCTTCTTTTTTTTTCCCTTTCTTCCTTTTTTTTTCCCTTCTTCCTCTTTATCCACTTAAAATTAAAATGTCCTTATAACTAAATAAGTTTCCTTTTAAAATTAGAATGTCCTTATAACTAAATAAGATTTCAGAGTGTCCTATTACCCCTAATAAGTTGAAAATCAGTCCTTTTAAATAATTAGCCCTTTTTTTTACCTAAGAAAGGCTTTTTTTATCTTCAAGATTATACAAACACTTTAATAAATTGTTTTGATATGTATGAAAGCAATAAATTGTACACTTTTAAGGAACGAGGATAGCAGTCTCCAATGGATATAGGTAAATTTGAGTATATTAGATGTTTATATAGTTGAAATAGAGATATGAAATTATAATAAATCTTTTACCCCATTATCCTCTTTTATAAACGTCAAATTGATTTTATTTTTAGTTTGAATCGATTAATTATTTATGAAATACACTATTTTTGAAAGTTTAAAAAAAAATATAATATTAATTGACGAATGACCTGAACCGCGACCTAAACTGTTACGAACCGTGACCGAACCGACGATTCATGAACATGAGGGTCACCGATGCATCTGAACGCTACAAACACTAAACTATTTAGAAATATTTCAAACAAACACTAAACTAGTTTTCTTCCTTTTTTTTTTTATTTTTTTTATTTTTATACCTGCCGTTCCTTATCATCTAGATTCAAAATATATCTATTTTTTCCAAACCAAGAAACAAGCTAAGAAATTTATTTATGATTATTAAATATCTTTTTAGATCTTTTAGATAATATGAACCGGCAATACACTTATTTAGGAACACAATAAAATTTATATAGATATTTTTTCTTCATTTATATATATATATATATATATATATATATATATATATATATATATATATATATATATATATATATATATATATATATGTATGTATCCATATATGTAGATACATATATATCGATATATGTGTATATATGTATCTATGTATCTATATATGTATGCATATAGATCTATGTTGCACAAAAACTCTATGAATATCTAGAATATAAACTCGACCTTTATACGTTGCTAAAAAAAATTGTGATTGACCTTCAAAATTTTACAAATTGTAAAAATGATTGTTTATCAACAAGAAAACATATAAACTTGATACGGCGTATTATTTATTTATTATAGAAATGAAAATCGTGTATTTTAACATTTTCATTGAAGAAAACTTAAATAAAGAAAACAAAATTAAAAAACTGGGTTTAGGAGTGTCGGTGCCGTATCGGGGAGTGTCGACAACGTGTCGGATATTTAAATTTTAAATAATTTTAATTTAATCAGCCGACACGTGTCGGACACGGTGTCGGGACGTGTCGGACACGGTGTCGGGGCGTGTCGTGTCTTGTGTCGGACATGACGCACGGCGACCAGATTGAAGTGTCGGTGCATCATAGATATAGATACATGCATACGTACATATCTATATATGTGTATATATATACATACATATACATATAGACATGCACACATTGAAATATATGTATGTATGTTGTATGTATGTATAGAAATACATATGTATCTATATGTATATAGGCAAATATATATATATATATATATATATATATATATATATATATATATATATATATATATATATATATATATATATATTCACACATATATATGTATATGTGTATATAGTGCAATGATATTAATATGTATCTTTCATATGTATTCTATGTTTCTTTAGTAAATAAACATGTAAAATTATTAAGTTAACATTTTAGGATGTGCAGAGTTATTAAACGATCTAATTATTTTCATGATGTATTTGTTTGGTCGGAGTTTGTTTTTCATGATGCCTGGACTAGTAGGCAACCTTCATTCGTCAGATACCTTTTGCATGAGTTTTCAATAGATTATAAGGTTTCAGACTTGTTTATTCCCAATTCCATAGAGTGGGATGTGCAACGGGTTCAGTAATTGTTTCAGCCATGGGAGTCTGATGCAATCTTAGGGACCACCATAGCCTCATGGGGGCATCCGGATAGGTGGATCTGGCACTATGATCGTAAAAGAGTTTATATTGTTCGGTTAAGGTACTTTCTGGCCATATCACTTTACCGACCAGCATCTGTGGTTGGGGCGACTAATTCGGTAAGGGTGATCGAGATTTGGAGGAGCTGTTGGCAGCTTCCTGTGTAGCCGTGTATTCAACATTTCTTGTGACGCTGCCTTAATGATTGTCTTGCAATTGGCCAGGGGCTGCATATGAGGAGTATGAGGGATGGTGTCTTTTTGGCATGCGGAGAAACATTAGAAACGATGCGGCATGTGCTTTTCAAATGCGAGATGACGGATAGAATTTGGCAGGTGCCATAGTTTTCCAGGATGCTAGGGCTCCTCCGTTCTGCTACTTTTGCGGGTTTCTTTATGTGGTTGCTAGAGGACCAGGGTGTTCGGTTAGCATGAGATTTATGTGGCTTATATGGGGGATTTGTAAGGCGCATTGTTCTGCGGTGTTTGATGATTAGGTAGTTTATGTCTCTACGGTGTGTACACGATCTATGGTAGCATCGTCTGAATATATGGAGGCTATGGAGACCTATCGGGCGCAGGCCACGGTCCAACACTTGCCGGATAAATGGGTGAAGCCTTTGGATGGGGTGATAAAGGGTAATGTGGGTGCGTCGGTTACTGAGGAAGGAGCAGGTGTTGGAGTTATTTTCCAGGACTTTCATGGGGTAGTTCTTCACTCCTTCGCGTAACATTTTGAATTTTTGATCCAGGGGACCCGGTGCTACACATAGAGATTAAGGCTATCTCCATGGGGTAGTTCTTCACCCCTTCTGCATATACATGGAGTAATTATTTGTTTCTTTCAATTAATTATTTATAATATTTTTTAAGTGTTTGAAAGTTAATAATATAAGCTGACCTATGACTTGAAATGTGGTCCGTAATGTATCGAACAATGACTGAACCATCTATTCATGGCCCAATGGGTCACAACCAAAACCGTCACCGTGGCAGTTTAGTCAATTTTTATTTATGGTTGATGTTTGTATCATTAAGGAAATACAAATATGACATTACAATAATCCTCTACCCCTTGTCCTCTTTCAAACTCCTATAATCTATACTTAATATAATTCGATGACCAAATACCAACTTGATGTAGTGTAAAAAAAAATACGAACTTGATGTTAATTGGAGTTCAGTTTGATTACAAACACTAAACTATTTCATGTTCAATTCGATTAATTACTTGTAAAAGAAACTGTACTTTTGTGTGAAAAAAAAAATATTACATGACGAACGACCGAAACTTTAAGTTGAATCGTATCGAACCATTTGTTCATGAACCACTATTTATAATGAAGTCGTGGGCACCGACCAAAACCGTCAAATTGTCGGTTCAATCAATTATTGAAACATGAGCTAGTTTAAGTGTGATAATTTTTTCCTCAAAAAGAAAAGTGTAATAATTTTAAAATAACAAAACATTAATATTATGAAAACATCTATATTTTTTAAGCATAAGGTTTTTTTTTTTTTTTTTTTTTTTTTTTTTTTTGAGCCAAGGCATATGTTAATATGACACAAATTGTGCAGAATAACTAAACAAATAAGAAAGAGGATGTCATAAAAAAACCAAAATAGTTTGAAGTGTATTTGTTTAAAATAAAAAATAAAAAAAACAATATATATATATATAAAGAGTGAAACACGTTCTTGACAAAATGTACAAAAGAACGTGGGATACTACCTCACTTAGCATTATTTTAGGGTTTTGTTTCTTTTCACTTTTTAGCGCCTATTTTTTTATTTAGCGCCTCTTTTTCCTACCAAAAATTTCACGCTTGTTTTATCCACCAAAACTTAAAACACAAGTTCCATTACTAATTAAACTCCTTAAAAGTGATAAAAAATTTCAAATAATAACCAGAAGATCGAGAAAAGAATATATTTGTTTTTGACAAACACAATCTCTTGAAAGCACCATATACAGATTATCATCTTCCACACTCCCCTTTAAAAGACGTTTCTTTTAGAAAAAAATTTCACAATTGTTGCAGATAACGAGGAAGTCAAGGGCGTTCCTTCTCAAATCCCTTGATAACTTGTATCGCCTTAAGGTGAGGACTGACATCTCGAGGGTGAATTGCATTTTATCTCCATCAAGGTAACTTATTCTGATTTAAATTGATTCCATCTTTGATTTGTTGTATATGAGAAGGAAAAGCATTAGATTTTTATTATTTTGAAGCAGGAACCATAAAAAAATTGAAGATTCAATAGAGTGTTTACAGCAATGTCGTTTGGCTCTATTACTTGCGTAGCTTTTCTCACATGATCTCCAGAAGGAAACTCTTAATTTTTATGTATAAAAAAGTATCCCTGTTATTTTCCCAATAGGATGCCTCAATAATTCAGGCATATTTTATGCCAACAACATTGAGCTTATAAATTCAGTGTTTTATGAATCTTGGTGAGATAGTTTTGGTAGTTTTTAATGATTTTTATTTTGTATCCTACATATATATATTTACCTCATTTAACTTAAAGAATGATTTAAAACAACCTATATTAACCAAGTATGTTAGTCTTGGCATACATAATGAAGTAGAATATCTAAATTTGGAACAGTAATTCATAGCATGAATCAGCACTAATAAATCATGGTTTTTCCAGGATGTCATGTTAATGGCCTTGGCTAATATAGACTAATACCGTTTTCGGAGTTGGTGACTAGAAACGGAAACCTAATTCACAGTTTAAGCGGGGCAAGAACTTAAAAAAAAACCCTTATTAAGGTCCTGGTAGTTGCCTATAATTTGCAGGAACCATAAAAACAATCTTTAAATAAACAGAGTGACAATTAGGAAAGAAATTAATATGTCAACTTACCGCGTTTCGATAGGTTCAAGAATTATTTGAGAGAAAACATCTTTATCCTTCAAAATTTCTCCATCAATGGTCAGGAGATGAGAGCACAAAGCTGGAGAGTTCAAGAAATTGAGCTTGAATTAAGATGAAATCTGCAAGCCAGCTTTGATTCACCAGTTGAAAAAAATACCTCCGATAATTTAAAAACATGGAAATCAAACACCTTTGCCTTCACACTCACAGAAATTTAATACTAAAATAATAAAAAATGATACAGAAGGATAGATTCTGACTCTATCTGCTTGGTGGTCTTCTAGCACATTGATTTCTTCTTTGAGTATTTGGATTTTCTGGGCTGAATTTGTGTTAAAATTCTTTCTCCAGTCAATAAGCTGCTTCCTTACTGTTTTTAATATGATGTTATAGAATCGGAAATATATGTATGATAATGATGTTTCATTTTCCTAAAAAAAATTGAGGTTTCATGATTTATTTAGTATACAGAATATGTATAATAATGATGACGACGAAAGATCAATGATTTTAATGGCAAACTAACGAAATGTTTATTATAGCCAAGTAACTGATTAAAAAAACATAATATGATAACATAATGCAGTATGATATCACTATTTTTTTTGAGGGACAATATCACTAATTAAGAATGCTATTTCATTGGACGCATGACGTGGTTTTGCTTGTAATGGTTCTATTTTTTTTTAAAGAAAAAGAACTAAACAATGGATGAATGCAACATCTTATTATCTGTATCACTTGAACCTCTAATTTTTTCAAATTTTTGGTTAAACTTTTAATTTGTCTGCAATCTATTTTTTATTTGCTTTCAATAAGAGTGTTACAATTTACGTAATATGTCCTTCTTTCTCTTTGCAGGTTATTATGGATTCAAAGAAAACAAATACCACTCAGATGCGTCAAACTAGTAACAAGTTAAAAGAAGACCCGAAAACAGTTGTAAATAAATATGGCAGTCCAAAGCTTGGTGAACTCTTCCAAGCAATAGATTAGGATTCTGACAGTGGCTCAGATTATGAATTAGGTTCGATTCACGGCTGGTTCGGATTCTGAATCTGCATCCTTTTCAAGCGAGACGGAAGATTCAAGTGAAGACAATTTTCCTGATGAAGAATTGCAAAACGAAGGTGGTATTGACCTTAGCGTCTTCATGTCATATCGTATACACATGTTCTTATGAATACATCATTTCCTTTCATTTAGTTCATTGATGTGTTCTTAATTTAAGGTTTTGATGAAGAGTCTTCTGACAAGAATGGTAGAGGAGAAGCTCGAATTGCTGAGGATTGGGCCATAGAAGGGAAAATCCATGAACTGGAGCTAGATGAGCAAAATCAAGTTATTGGAGAAAATGCCGCACCATTTGGAACCTATTTGGGAATCCTAGCTAAGGATGGAAATAGGCTGCCCTTGACATATCATGATTGGAGATTAGTTCCGAATGCTGAAAAGGATAGAATTTGGGAAGAAATTCAGGTTTGCATTGCTAGTTTTCCCTTCATTATTTTTTGAAAATTTGACATTTAATATGTTTGGTAGACTTCAAATGACATTGATTGTTGTACAATAGGGAAAGACAAACTTGCCATCCACATACAGAAAAATTTGTTTGCAGAGGGTTGGTAAGCTATGGAGAGATTGGAAGGCCACGGTGAAGGGTACATATTTCACACCCTATAAGCACGACACTACGTTCTTAGCTAAAAATATCCCTGATAGAGTAGAGGATGACCAATGGCCACAATTAGTTCGATATTGGAAGTCAAAGAAGGTTAAAGTATGTTTTTCAATTTGTTAGTGCATTTTTCATTCTTATCAATTTTGCGTGTATTCTCTTGACATTACTCACTCACACTTTACTATTTCAATAAGCATCGTAGCAAGGTAAACCGCCGTAGTAGAAAGAAGCAAACAATGCCTCATAGAACAGGTCGATCGGGCTTTGCTAATGTTCGGCAGGAGGTAGCTCTTTCCTAAATTTTATATCATATTGATAATGTATTTTTTGTTTACTTTACTATCATTTTCACTAGTTTTTGCTGTCATGTAAGTTAAACGAGAATATAACATTACTTTGCAGTTAAAGAAGGAATTGGGTGGTGAACCATCCAAGCTTGATGTTTTTATACGATCTAGGGAAGGAAAAAAGAAAGAAGGAACATCAAAACCACTTGATGAGACTACACTGAAAATGCTTGTAAGTTGAAATTTGATAACATTGATTCACATATGTGTATGTATTAGAATGATTTCATGTAATTTTCTATAATTTTCTTCCTATAATAGGATATGGCTAATGAATTAAAAGAACAACTACCCGAGGTTGATAGAAATGATGTTCGTAAAAAGGATGAGATTTACCACACACTTTTGGGTCATGAAAAGCCTGGTAGGTTGCGCACATATGGAATATGAGCTACCACTACTTTAGTGACGGGGGCTACAAGTCAAATGTTTGTAGAATTGACAAAGTTCATTGAAGATTCTTTAAAAGACAAAGTTACTCAATTGTTTGATGAAATGAAATCTGAGATAGAAAAAAAATTTCTTCACATGATGGAGCAACGATTACCAGAGTTAATAGAAAACTATAGAAACTTTCCATCCAATCCTACTTTGTCTAACGACCAGGTTTGTTTTCTTAACTTATTGTAAACTCTTTTGTGCATCAAGTTGATCACTTAATTGCTACATTTTTTTTGTAGTTAGGAAATAGTTTGCATACCTCAGTATGTTAGTATGAGCAAAGGCTTAATGTCTAAGACATATGTCATGACTTATTATTAAAGGGTGAATTCTTTTTGACGCAATTTACCGCTTTTTCTGAATAAATCAATATTTTCTATTATTTTACAAGACATTTTTTTGGCCAGTCCGTCATCATTATCATGCCATATTTTTGTTGTTTTTTATTCTCTTTGTGTAGACACCGTTGCAAATATCTAGAGCATGTTCAAAGTGAAGACATTCAACAGGTAAAATATGTGATGACCTGATTCTCCTAACAAAACAAGATGTTTATCATTTCTGGTTTATTGTGAGAAAATCATGGTTTTATAACACCTTTTCTCTCCTTTTCTTTTGTTTATTGATCTGGACCAACTATATTGCGATTTTTTATGTTTTTTTAACTATCTTGTATTTTATTTCAAAGGTGCATGAATGTACAAGTTCACATCCTGCTGAAGAAGAAAATATGGCGAATGAATATATTTATGAAAAAGATGATACCTTACCAATTCATGATGTATGTAATTTATCTATTTAGTATTATTTTATTTATATTTTTATTTTTATACTACAGTTGGATATCACCACCATCTAATATTGCAATTTGACTATCTTTAATGTATTCAATATGTAGTATATTTATTGCATTTTTTATTGTATGAAAGGTGGCTGGAAATAGGACATCATCCAATGGAAAATCAAATGATGGAGTTGATTGTCTACCAACCGAAGATCTTCCCGACATACCTATTGGTACCAAAGTGATCAAGCACATGCCTTAACTCTTTTTTTTCCATTATATGCTATTAGCGTTGACTTGTATCTTGTTCATTTTATATTCTCATCATATTACCATTTGAAGACAGTCTAACATCCACGTTTACAATATGGATACGTTTAATGTATACAACACATACTTGTATATTTATTGAATTTGTTGTTGTCTATAAGGTGGTTGAAAACATGACATCTTCCTGTGCAAAAACAAATGAAGGAGTTTGTCTACCAACAAGAGAACTTCGGAGTAAAGCTTCCGGTTCCCAAAGAATAAAGAATGTATGTGCATTAATGTTATTTTTTCATTATATGTTATTAGTGTGGAAAACATTTTATTCAAGATCTCTTCTATCAAATGTTTCAATATTTTATTATCAATCTAGGTTGAAGTTGGACGTAAAGGATCTCAAACCAATTATGCGGGTGAAGAGGTACAATTAGAATATTCAAGAACTTAATTATATGATTATGCTTTGGTTATGACTACATGGTTGTACCTTTTTTTTAATCTCTTTATATGCTTTATTCCATATTCAGAATTGGGAAAAAGTTTTATTATTTTATAGTGAACTCTATGTTTTTGGAAATTATTGGTAAGCCTTCATTCAATAAAAAAGATGCATTATATGTCCATTAGTCTTATGCCAATGGGATTGTAAGGTGATGGTAGTATTACAATATGTATCGCAATATTGTTAAGTTTCTTTAGCAACGAAATGTTGAGGTTTAAATTGCATCAAATAGTTTTTTGGTGGTATTTTGTTTATAAACCAATTTGCATTGTGATTTTTATTTCCCTTGTTTATTTCGTTTCTTGTTGTGGTGGTCGAATGCATGGCCGTATTATATGCTTCTTTGCACGAATGTTAAGCTCACTTTTAAATTTTTATTTTTTCATTCTTTTGGGGATATTTTATAAAATTACTTTTTCTTGATACAATAAAAGACTTGTGTATTGATATGTATTGTCGTGAGCGATTGTTTGTTTCTTCTCAATGGATGCAGGATGGAGCAACAAAGAGGAATAAGAGACGGAAGAGTTGCATATGAAAAGTAAAATATACATGCATATCATACATATTACTATAGTTTTCTAATCAATTCTACATTTTTTAATACCATTCAATTTACCTTTTTTTTTGAACAGCCAAGAAACTTTTCATTAATCAGCAAGATGCGAAGAAATTACAAATAAATTCCAAAGTTCTAGGTAAAAGATACCAATTTTCAAATCAAACACTATAAAAGAAGCAACCTCAAACTAAATCATTCCGCAAACAAACCAAGTCACAGCAATAGCCTTGATCTCCACGTCAATGAAAATCGAAACCATTATCCTAAGGTCTCAAGAAGCCGCAATCATCGGATTTGCCTTCCAATCTTCCCATTCTAGCTTCTTGAGGCAATTAGCATTCAAAGCCAAGAAAAAGACAACCTCTGAATCTCTCTCAAGATCAATTCGGATTAATGACAAACGAATTAAAAATGACTTTATTTCTTTGATTCCAAATGACCCGTGCAGCGGTGACACCAACTATTGCCGACCACAAACGGGAGTTCAAAGACAAAGGAGACGGACGGCATAAAGGATGCATAAATCACTAAAGGAGAATGCATTTAACCCAACTATCTTACACCAACTTAAAACATGCGACCAAATCAAAAATGAAACATCACAAGCGAACAAAAGATGATTATGATTCTTCAAACTTGTAGCACAACGGACAAAGAGAGTCATGAATATCAATACCGCGATAAATGAGATTCGGTTTTGTTGGAATTCTGTTGAGACTTGCCTTCCACATGAATAAATTAACTTTCGATGGTAGAAGTTTGTTCCACTTTGCAACCTTCTCCCGCTCGAAAAAGTATTTTTAAAAATTCCAACTCTAGCTTTTTCCTCGAATGGCCACCTAAAAGATACCATTTGTACATAGACTCCACCGTAATTTATCGCTTTCACCTGTGAAGCCACAAATGAATTTATTAAGTTCTCCAACTCCCTTACCTCCTCCTCCTCAAAGCCCCTCAACCTTCTTCTCCATGACCAAAAAAATTACGTCTATTTCCCACCCAAGACACCACCCTTGCAATACCACACCCCTCGCTCAAAGACAACCTAAAAGTCTAGGAAAAGAAATTTTCAAAGGAACTGCCCTACCCATTTATCATCCCAAAACTCACCTTACACCCATCCCCCACCACCCAAAATTCGACCCCAACAAATTAACACCAACATTCTTAGAGTTTACAAAGAAGACTTACAATACCTTTCCAAATCCCCCCACCCCACTCCTAATTCCATCAACATCCCATGCACCTCAACACCATAAATCGACACAATCACCTTTCTCCATAAAGCATTCGGTTCATAATGAAATCTCCACCACCATTTACCAAGAAGAGCCAAATTTCAGAACCCGAGACTACCCACCCCGATACCCCAAAAGACTTTGGAGCTTGCAACTTTTTCCAAACAACCCAAGAGATTTTATTTAAAGAACCAACCCGCCTAAAAAAAAAAAAAAAAAGACCTCACACTTTCCAATAATTTTAACACACATTCGTGAGGCTTGTAGACGGAGAAAAGAAAAGCGGAGAGCACTTAGAACAGCTTTTATGAGAACCAATCTACCACCCTCTGACAGAGAAGACCATTTCCATGTACTTAGCTTTTTCTTGCACTTCAGAATAATCTCATTCCACGGTTTCAATCTTTTCATATTCTGCCCCACCCACATACCCAAATATTTGAAAGGCAGAGTCCCTTTCCTACAACAGAAAATATCAGCCGCCTCCCCAATATCCACCTTCGAAACTTTTATTCCTGCTAACGAACTTTTTCCCATATTTATTTTCAAACCCGAAACTCTCTCAAAACATGCTAGGATCCTTTTGAGGTTTTTCAAGTTTTCCATGCTCCATTTACCCAAGAAGACCGTATCATCCGCATATTGAAGATGGGATAACGGAATTTGGTCATTTCCAATACAAACTCCTGTGAACTTATTTTTTGCAATTGCTTCCTTCATAAGAACATTGAGTCCTTCAGCTGCAATAAGAAAGAGGAAAGGCGATAATGGACCTCCCTGCCTAATACCTCTTTCCAAATTGAATTCATTTGACGGACTACCCCCTACTAGAACCGAAGCCCTTGCCGAAGATATACATCCATGTATCCACTTTCTCCATTTTAAACCAAATCCCTTATTCGACATCACGTTGTCTAGATAGGTCCAATTAACACAATCAAAAGCTCTTTCAAAATCAACTTTAAATATAAAGCTGGCCATACCTTTCTTTTTTTAAAAATCCACCGCTTCGTTTAAGATGAGAACACCATCTAAAATTTGTCGGTCTTTTACAAAACCAGATTGACATTCACCAACGACCGATGTAATAACTACTTTCATCCTTTCTGCTAAGATTTTTGCCACAATCTTGTAGAAACAACCGAGCAGACTGATAGGTCTGTAGTCCTTTATCACAACAGGGTTAGCCGATTTAGGAATCAAAGCAATAAACGAGGAGGTACACCCATTGTGGAATTTAGCCGATCCCTCAAATTCCATTACAGCTTCACAAAATTCAAGCTTCAAAATCTCCCAAAATCTTTTAATGAAATTAAAATTGAAGCCATCAGGACCAGGGGCCTTCGAACCCTCACATAACCAAACTGCCTTTTTAATCTCATCCTCGGAGATTTTTCTTTCGAGCCACACACATTGATCATGAGATAATTTTGCAAATAAGTTACTATTAAAAACAGGCCTAGAACGTACCTTTTCTTTATATAGATCCTCAAAAGAATTTTGCACCGCACATTTTACTAGAGAAGGATCTTCCAACCAATTCCCATTGACCAATAAACCCGGCATAACATTTTTCCTAATCTTCCCTTTGACACATCTATGGAAGAATTTCGAATTTGTGTCACCTTCCTTCAACCAATTTATCCTTGATTTCTGTCGTAAGTTGTTTTCCAATAAGGTACCAAAATGAATAATTTTTTCTGAGGCTTCAGCTCTACATTTTTCCTCTTCCTCATTAAGGGTTTCTGACTCTGCTTTCAAATCCATTTCCCCTAAAAATTTCTCTTCTTGTTTAATTTGACGCGACAAATTCCCAAAGACTTCCTTACCCCAAATCTTCAAAACTTCTTTTAGTTGCTTGAACTTCATTTTTAATCTGCTTCCTGGAGCATTAGATCTCACATCTTGATGCCAACAATTTCGCACCACCTCCTCCAACCCATCATTTTCCAACCAATGATCAAACACCCTAAATGGATAAGGGCCAAAATCCACATTTTTAATAGAAAGAAGCAGAGGACAATGATCAGAGAGCCTCCTGTCAAGGGCTTCTAAAGACACATCTTCCCAAATAGTTAGAAAACCTTCAGAAACAAGAATTCTATCTAGCCTACTCATCTTGGAACCAGCTTTGTTGTACCAGGTATATTTCCTCCTTCCCATTTTCAAATCTACGAGCTTCGAACAGTCAATGAACTCATTAAAAGATGCAGCATCCCTATGATTAAAAGCTGATCCTTTTCTTTCAAAAGATGAACGAATCGAATTAAAATATCCATGAAGACATATCAACCCATTTTGCTCCCGAATGAAGCAGAGCAATTCTTTCCATAATTGAACTTTTGCCTCTAAACATTGAGGAGCATATACGTTTATGAAAATGCATTTTTGATCTGAACCTTTCCACCACCCTTTGATACTAATAAAACTTGAACCATCATATTTTTCTTCTACCGTAAAAATTTCCTTATCCCAAACACTTAATAATCCACCCGAAAGACCCACAGCCCCTTTAAAATGATAGTCGAAGTCAACATCTTTCCAAAAAGATCTTACCACATTTCGGTTCACCAATAACATTTTGGTCTCCTGAATAGATATGAACGGCAAATGCTGAGATGAGCACAATTCTTTTAACCATCTCCTTTTGCGGCTCGAACCCAAACCTCTAATGTTTGCGGATATCATCTTTATAAATAACAAAATAATCTCATAACAAAGCAAAAGCATGTAGATCAATTTGATCCTGCCACTACTTTTTCCTTCCACTCAATTCCCAAAATTTTCCCCAGTTCAACGGTTTTTTCCGACTCACTTTTGCCCTCATCTTGTTCTGAAAGCCATTGGATTGGAAGTTAATGACATTGGATGCTTGTTCTTTTTCAGGAGGAAAATAGTTGCATTTTTCAGTATTGAACGCATTAATCTTTTAAACATCATTTTCGTTTTTCTAGTTAATTTGAACTTATCGTTGGATTGAATGTTTGGATAACAATCATTCTTCAATGTTTTTTTTTTTCATTTCCTTCAATTTAAACCTCAAACTATATGATCAATATTTTGAATAATTTTCTGTTCAAATGTGTATATTATTATTATTATATATGAGTGTCATGTAAGAATACCAGTATTTTAGTCGTATATTGATAACCGTGACATAAACATGGTAAAAAATTCTACTAATTTAAGATTAACATACTAAGACAATGCGAAAGAAAGACTATTAATAATTTTACGTCAAACATATTACATGTCACAAAAGTGCAATTAAAACAAAACCGACATTTTCTATATGTGCTATACAAATGTTGTGAGATTCACGGCAATAAATATTAGTGTCGGTAAATTACCAATTAAAAAACCACGTCAAATAGAACGAATGCCGGTATAGTGCCACAAACATGTGTCACACTAAATGAAAGGTGTCAGCAAAATTGCCACAAATTACGTGTGGCAATTAAAATACGTGTCGCTTAAATGCCATACAGTTATGTCTGTCACATTAATAAAGTGCCGGAAAAACCGTCGTAAAACATTCCGACACATTAGAAAAGTGTCAGCAAAGTGCCACAAATAAAACATGCGTCACTTTGACAATGTGCCATAAAATCGCCGCAAACACTTCCCGGCAATACAAGAAAATGCCGCAAAACATTGCCGACATCAGTATTGACGACATTTAAATAACCGCCATATTATGTGTCGGGATTTCTATTTACGGCGCTTATTTTCTATTTCCCGGCATTTATTTTGTGCCGTAAAAAGCCAAAAGTGTTGTAGTGTGTATAGCATGCTGTATTAACTGCTTCAGCCCAATATCTTTCAGATAGCAATGCTTCACAAATCATAGTTCTTCCTGCTTCTTTTAGAGTTCTATTTCTTCTTTCAGCAACCCCATTTTGCTGAGGTGTACCAGCAGCAACTAGTTGATGTAGTACACCATTTTGTTCACAATATTCTCTTATAACTTTATTGAGAAATTCAGTAACCTTGTCTGATCTGATTTTTACTACTGTCAAACTTTTTCTCATTTTGCAATCTCTTCAAAAGTTCAGGCATATTTTGAAGTGTTTCACTTTTCTTGTTCATGAATATCACCCAAGTGTATCTTGAATAATCATCCACAACCACTAAGGTGGAATATCACCCAAGTGTATCTTGAATAATCATCCACAACCACTAAGGTGTATTTCTTTCCTGTTACACTTGTTGGTGTAACTGGTCCAAATTGATCCATGTGCATCAGCTCCAAAACTCTTTTTGTTGATTGTTTAGTTTTTGATTTGAAGCTTGATTTTGTCTGTTTACCTTGCTGACAAGCATCACATATAGTATCCTTCTTGAATGTGATCTCAGGTAAACCAATCACCAGTTTCTTCTTCACCAACTGATTGATGTCATCAAAATTTAGATGATTCAACTTTTTATGCCATAACCAATTAAGTTCTGACTTGGTATGCACAATCAGACATGTTTCGAACAATAGAGAGACCAATCCACAACATACATGTTTTGTTGTCTTCTTCCAGCCAACACAACTTGATCACCTCTTTCACTAATGACAGTACATGTGTTTTTGTCAAAAGTGACCTTGTATCCCATGTCACAAAATTGTCTAGTGCTCAGTAGGTTCTAACAATTGGTTGTATAGGATTCACATATGCTTTCTGGCCTTTTGGTATGTAATGCTGTTTGAAGTGATTTCTGTTGTTAGAAGCATTAGCATAACCATTGGATTGCTGTCTGTTAGGAAAAGCTCTGTAATATGGAGTCTGCTGAGGTCCCTGTTGAGGTCTTGTATAAGTCCTCTGCTGAGTCCTCTGCTGATTCCATTGCTTGGGTTTTACCCTAGCAACATGGTTATACTTGCTGTTTCTAGCAGTAGGTGTAGGAATATTCCAATCATCATCAGTAGGGAACAGTCTACCTTTCCCCCTGAGATAAGTATCCCAATAATGATTAACATTTTTGGGTTTAGGATTCTTATCCTTGGAATAATTCTGGTTTTTCCCTTTTTGTGGTCTAGCAGACTTGGTAGCAGGTCTGCTATCAGTAGGTCTAGAAGGTCCAGCAGTCCTACCTTTGGATTTACCCTTTTTGTTAGGTATTGATGTCCTTTTAGACTTCTGATTTTGCCTCTTTGAAGCATTCTCAGTAGGCTTCACTGCCTCATCAACCCTTTTGGGAGTTGGATCTTGTGCAGTCACAAACTTAGGACCAATCCTGGTACTAGTTTAAGTGACCTTACTGGATCCACTCTTATTGGATTGTTGCGTTCCAAATCCAAGCCCTGTTCTATCACCATATGGCTTTCCAGATTTGAATGCAGTGGAGGAACATGATGGTTCAGCAGACTCAGTAGCTACTGAATGTACATCAGGCTTATGCTGATTCTGTCCAACTTCTTTTTTCTTTCCTTTGAGAGTACTTAATTCAGCCTTTAATCTTTCAACTTCTACTTGAAGAGCTTCATTTTCAGCCTTCACAATCTCATAACTAGATTGTATTATCCTCAGTTGATTAAGGATGGCATCCAAAGTTTCTTCATTGTCAGAATTTTTAGGATTTCAACCACAGGTTGATTCACAATCACTTCCAGCAGAGTGTTTATAGATGCAGAATCGTATACCTCCTCTGTTTCATCCATGTTTTCCATTAAGGCATAGTCTTCCATATCAGCAACAAGTGCAGTGTCATCAGATTCATTTCCTTTTTCTGATTCCACTTCATATCCTGATTCATCTTCAGCAACCATAGCCTTCTTGCCATGTCTTCTTTGTTGACTCTTGGTCTTCAGTAGGTCTGGACAATCAGTCTGAAATGTCAGGGCTTTTTGCAGTTGAAGCAAAGATAATCATGTTCCTTACTTTGTTTTAACTCAGGACAGTCAGGTTTGAAGTGTCCTGGTTTCTTGCATTGAAAGCACAAATAATCAGTGTCTTTCCTGGAATCATCCTTCTTATTTTCACTGAATTTCTTAGTGAAATTCCTTGGAGAACCATTTTCAGTTTTCATCATCCTGATTTTCTTGTTCAGTAGTGCAATCTGCTCCTGCATCTCATCCAGTAGATCATCTTGAGCTCCTGATGTTTCTTCTTGATGTTTGGCAGCCAATGCAGTGGTCTTTGGTTCTTCCTTTTCAGTGGTAGGTGCCAAATTCTTGCTGAATTCATAAGCTTTAAGATCTAAGAATAATTTGAAGGTATCATCTTCATGTAGTTTTCTCATTTCTTCTATGGCAGTAACCTTCATCTCCCAAACTTCTTTTTCAGGTAATGCTTCCAAGATTTTTGAGTTGATTTCTTCTTTTGAGTAGCTTACACTCAGTAAGGTGAGTTCATCCAGGATTGCATTGAATCTTGATTCAATTTTCTCAATGGTTTCATTTGGTTGCATTTTGAACTTTTGAAACCTCTTTTTGGCCACACTGATTTTGTTCTTCTTGATTGCATCAGTGCCTTCACAGATTAACTGTATCTTGTCCCAAAGTTCCTTTGCAGTCTTGCAATCTTTCACCTTCATATACATATTACTATCCAGAGTTTTGTATATGATATCAATAGCAATATTGTTAAGATTTGCTCTCTTTCTATCTTCAGCATTCCATTCTCTTTTTGGCTTTGGAATGTACTGTGTCTCATCTCCCACTATTACTGATTTGGTAATCTCCAGTGGTCCATCATCAGCACATCCATCATTTCATCATGTGTTGCAGCTAGATAAGCCTGCATACGACGTTTATATTCATCAAAACGATCTAAAGAACACATCAACATTGTTCTAGCATACTGGTTGTTATCCATGATGCAAAGCTTTGAAAATCAGTAACTTGAAAAAATTTTCAAAGTATTTTCATAAGCACGACAAGTAGGATTACATCAAAACAGAAGCACTGCTCCGATACCAATTGTTGGTCCCTTGAAAAGGCTTTGGTTAAGTTTAGAGGGGGGGGTTAATAAACTTAACACTTAAAACTTTAGGAGTTAACAAACTCAGCAACTTCAAGAACACTGCGATACTTGATAGTCGCACGACACTCGTGAGTCTCATTCGTTGAGTTTACTGAATTTGTGCAGTGGAAATATATCAAAAATTAAGCCTTATTACTTGTTGTTAAATATGATACCAAGTATTAGATACTCAGTAGTGTATGTGTGTGAGTTCAGTTGCTAGATTCAGTAGATTGATGTATTAGATGAACTAAATGCATAATATAAATGCAGAAAGTAAGTAGGCAAATTTTATAGTGGTTCCAGGTGGTGTAATCCTGTCAGTCCACTCTTCTCCTGTGATGTCGGAGGTAATTCACTAGAGATCTTTGATGTAGCTGTTACAAAAATCCCTAAGTTGCTTGTCCTTCACCAATAGCCATGGCTTCACAAACTGAACACTTGGAACAGGTAAGATTGCTGCTCCAAAGTCTTCCACTGGTCCTTGAAGGGTAGAATTGCCTCTTCACCAGCTCCACCACAAACAACAGACTTTCACACCCAAAGATGCTTCACTGTCTTCAGTAGATTTATTGTAAAAGAAAGATTGAATCAAGTAAGTGATTCAGCTTTCAGCAGCTTGATCAGGATGATATGATCAGCAGCTTGATGTCATCAAAAAATCTCTACTATTTATACACACTATTTTTATTTTAGAGGGTCGGCCGCATCCGAAACCCCTATGTAAAGCCTCCCCCGAGCGGAAGGCGCGGGTAAGAACTTTCCCTACTTGAGTTGGAAGAGTTGTAAACATAAGAAGCATGCAAGACATCAAATCCATTAGAAAAAAGCTACCCAAAAGCAGTTGGAATTTCGTCGATCACTTTTAATGAAAAACAGTTAAAGTAGTTTTAAGTTTTTTTTAAGCGGAAAAAAGACAAAAACAGTTAATTTGTTAAACATATAGTTAAAATGTTAACTTTTCAGTTTTCGGGAAGGTACGTATAATGAAGCAAATTGTAATCAATATGATACACTTGATTAGAGATTTCATCTTTTTGAATTGAATAACAGTTTCAAGAGTGAACATATTCTTAGGAAAAGATAGTGTGTGGATTTCTTTACAATACGTGTAAACACACAACCGATTCTGCGGAAAATTTAGGCAAAAAAAAACCCATATAAGAGGAAGGGCATCACCCCAAAACATTGTGAGGTGAGAGTAGCCTATTTCTTAATATGATGATGATACAATAACAAGTGCCAATGTGAGATAACTTTAACACGCCCCGTAAAGTGTGGGCCTATAAAGAGCGTGGGTCACATGGCACACAAGGCATATAAAGGCATTATAAGACCAACAAACACTACTACAAAAAAGCATAAAGATCAAGATTTTCAAGTGTGATATTTTGACATTAGTCACTGCTTCCAAAGTGTGGCATATTGAGGTGTAACATAAAGTACTTTAATCCAATCACAGTTAAAAACTGTGATCTACTATAGTTGTTATCACACTTAAAAACGTGATCTATTATAGTTGTTATCACACTTAAAAACCGTAATCTATTATAATTTTATCACATTTAAAACTGTGATATATGATAGTTGTTATCACACTTAAACACCGTGATCTATTACAATGTTATCACACATAAAAACCAAGATCTATTACAATTTCAACACATTTAAAAACTCTGATCTATTTTAGTTGTTGTCACACTTAAATACCGTGATCTATTATAATTTAAATCCCACCTATAAAAGTGTTTTTTCGAAAACAATATATATGCAGACATATTTTTCGTTTCCGGTGGGACTTGAACCCAAATACTCCGGATTAAAAAGCCACACTAATTACCACTAGGCCGATGACTTCTTTCTTCTAATTTTCGACCACACTAAACTAAGATCTCATTATAAAATATCATATTATTTTAATCACAGTTAAAAACTGTGATTGATTGATGTTTTTGTCTCAGTTTTCCTAGAAACCGTGATTATAAAAATTGTGATCTATTTTAGTTGTTATCACACTTAAAAACCGAGATCTACTATAATTTCAACACATTTAAAAACTGTGATCTATTTTAGTTGTTATCACACTTAAAACCCGTGCTTTATTATAGTTGTTATCACATTTAAAAACCGAGATCTATTATAATAACAACACATTTAAAAACTGTGATCTATTATAATTTTAATCACACCTAAAAAAGTGTGATCGTTTTTTTTTTTCAAAAACAAAATATACACACACACGTACATTTTTTTGTTCCCAACGGGACTCGAACCCCGATACTCCGGACTAAGGAACCACACTAATTACCGATGGGCCGATGCCTACTTTCTTATCATTCTTTACCACTCTAAATTGAAATCTCATTATAAAATATCATATTACTTTAATCACAGCTAAAAACTGTGATTGATTGATGTTCTTGTCTCAGTTTTCCTAAAAATCATGATAGTAAAAACTGTGATCTATTTTAGTTGTTATCACACTTAAAAACCGAGATCTATTATAATTCAATACATTTAAAAACTGTGATCTATTAAGTTGTTATCACACTTAAAAATTGTGATCTATTATAGTTGTTATCACACTTAAAAACTGAGACTATTATAATTTTAACACATTTAAAAACTGTGATCTATTTCAGTAGTTATTATCACACTTAAAAACCGAGATCTATTATAATTTCAATCCCACCTAAAAAGTGTGATCATTCTTTTTTTACACACCTGATAACTGTGATAAAAAATGTATGTGTGATATATACATTTTTCCTTGTCTCGGTTCTTTTAAAAGTGCGATCCTTATCTTTCTATAAGTGTGATCTATGTCTTTTTTTGTATTAGTGGATATAATTTGTCTCACTTTTTCTATAGTTGTGACAAAAATATCATATGAATTCAGTCACTGTTTAAAAATGAGATTAATTGATATAATTTGTCTCGATTTTCAATAACCAAGACAAATATATCATATCAATTCAGTCACAGTTTAAAAGTGTGATTGATTGGTATAATTTATCTCGTTTTTTTAATAACTGTGACAAAAATATCATATCAATTCAGTCACTGTTTTAAATGTGAGATTGATTGATATAATTTATCTCGTTTTTTTAATAACTGTGACAGAAATATCATATCAATTCAGTCACGGTTTAAAAATGAGATTGATTGATATAATTTATTTCGGTTTTTCAATAACTATGACAGAGAAATCATATCAATTGAGTCACACTTTAAAAATGAAATTGATTAATATAACTTATCTTAGTTTTTCAATAAGTATGATAGAAAGTTGTAAGTGTGATATATATATTTTCTTTGTCTCGGTTTTATTGAAACTGTGATTGTTATCATATTTTAAATGTGACCTATATCGTATTTTATAGTAGTGAAAGAGGCCCAACACATGCACAATAAAGGGTGTCTCTGATACCATGTAGAAAATCTAGGCCAAAACTCATATAAGAGGGGTCTTATCTTCAAAACCCAGGTTGTGATGTGAGGGTAATTCATATCTTAATATGGTGGTGATACAATAGCAAGTGCCCATTGTGGGACAACATTAACAGATTAATGGCAGAAATCACGGAACATAATGAATTAACTATCATGAAAATTAGACTCGGGAATAATGCACAAATTAATAGATATGAAATGACTAGATGCAGAACCATAAATCAAGATACAAAATTAAATAAAGAGATCAAATCGAGTCGAGTGTATATACAATTCTTAAGACAATATTACTCCGATCACGTGCCCACAATTGTAGCAATTGTCTCCCAAGATACAATGGTTTGTGTCTCAAATTTAACGGCGCTTTAAGAACCCGAGCCCCGGTAAACTACTAAATCGATGCTCCAACTTCTTTTCGACACAATACAACTCACTGGATGCAGAATGATTTTTGGTGGAGAACATGAGAAAAATCGATGTCCAATTCTCATTATTAGAGGTTCTTTATATAGTGAAGAGGATGACTACTTAGCCAACTTGGAACCACATTTTGATGCCCCCCAAGACAAGAAACTCGACTGACTTAATCACAATTAGACCAACTTAATTATGTCGGTCTAATTAGATCATGTTTTGATTCTGTTCACACAATTCTAGATTGTTCCAACTGCCTTAATTAAAGTTAATTAAACTAATTTATTGGTTTAATTTCAGGAAATTTTGTGCAAAGCCTTAATGCTAATCAACAACCGAACGGAGATGCGCCTGCCTAGTGGCAGCGCGCACGTGATGCACCAAGAGTCATTTAGATATTCCCTCACGCACAAAAATGATCTTGCCTCTTTTGGACACATCCTAAGGTTCCAACTCGGCCCTTAAGTATAGAGCCAAAGGCTATCATCTCACCAATGTGAGAGAGTAGATTAGATACACCCTTCAACTCCTCTCTCATACATAGTTTTCAGCAGTTTTAAGCATTGATTTCTCTTGCACCTGATATCCGAATCGAGTGATTCAAAAACCTATCACCAACTACTCTGTGGGTAGTATTTAATATCATTAACTTTCAACGATAGACATCGAAGTCTATCTGAAATTAATGCTAAAGTTGATTGTTTCGACGCTTAAACCAAAACTCACTAATGGGCTTCTCTCCAACACATATATTATATACAAAGTAAGCTTTCTTTGTGTGTTTTCTAAACGTTTCTTGTGTCAATATATTTTGAGTGCCTTTAGTCCCACCGCACGTTTTCAACTGCTCAATAGGTTTCGGAGCATCACGATTGTCAGTCTTCACTACGCTTTGTTTTATCTACTACTTAGGTTTAGTCCGTAGATGTTCACATAGATGTTAAATCGAGAGTGGCTATACATAAGGACACGGTGTGCAACCATGATAATCACCGACACGGATCCTACATCTACCGTGGCACCACATTTGGTGTGAAGTTCGAATTTTCAGAGGTTTATTGTTACATTCAACCACTAGAAAGTCAAACCTAATGTGTGAGGTTCAACTTTCTAGAGATCAAACCTCGCATGGGGTGTGATGTTCAACTTTCAAGAGGTTAATTATCACATTCAACTATGGGATTGTCGATCCTCGTGTGCTTGGTTCAGCTTTCATGAGATCGAACCCCACAGAGGATGTGGTGTTCACCTTTCATGACGTTAATTGACACATTCGACCACTGAAAAGTCACCTTCATTGTGGTGCCTCGAAAGCAATTGTGGTGTGATGCCACTAAAGACTATATTTTTTTGAAAGCCTTTATTTGCATCATATCGATTTTACCATACACTTGTGCACCACACCTACAAATTGGCCTTTTTGAATGTGGATTCTTGAGTCCAAGAATCAACTTTCGAAAGATCAATTTAGTATGGTGTATGAAAAGTATTGGTATAAAATCGTTGTGGTTCAAAGACATGCTTTTTTGAATTTCCTTTTCATTCTATTTTATATATTTGCATCTTGGTTTAGGTTTTTTTTAAACTCCAAATCTTGCATACTTGTTGATGCATTTAAATAGTTTATAATTCAAATAAATAGTATATGGATGTATCATGTAAGTATTGTCATTTCCTTATATTAATAGACAAGATAAAGAAATGGTAAAAATGGACATGTGCCCATTCTAGAAGGGGCAAGATAAGAAATGAGTATTACTATACTTAGAGCAAAAGTCATGTTTTTCTTTTCAAAAAAAAAAAAAAGAGAGTCATGTTTTTCTTATTAATAGAAAATCAAAGTCATGATTGAGATTTGAGATAGTATATGACTATATGCATAGACCCTTTTGAAGCTGCAATTTTGTTACGTTGTTGTGACATATAACATGAGACAATTGAAAATAAGGAGTCTTATTTTGAAGTATAACGGAATATTCGATCTTTAAAAAATTGTTTATATGTGGTTCGACATTTAAATTGTCGAAACCCTCCAAACATGGGCGGCCCTGAGTCTACGCAACATAGGCCTAAGCCTCGAGCCCCTAAATATTTCTTGTTAATTATGCTGAATTAATAAAATATTGACTAAAATATAGTACTATTATTACATATATAAACGTGCAGTAAATCTTAGTATTTTAATATTATTATAAATTTTTTTGAGGATAATATTATTATAATTAAACATTGTATATCAGCAAGCACGTCACAGGAAGCTTCTGTCCTTTTAATATGTCAAGTTTTTTTTCCTTCAAAGATTACGGGTCACTCAAGCATGTCTACAGAACCTTCTTTGTTCTTTACTTCTTTTTTTTATCAAAAATATCTTCCAACTTGCAATTTATTTATTTTCAATCAAATCCAAAAACGATAGATTTACGTCATTTATTTTATATAAAACTAGTGAAACGGGACTTCCGCAACGCACTTGGAGTCGCTGCATCTTATAAGTTTTTAACGATTTGACGATATTAAATACTGAAGAAATGTGGCGAACTAACCGCACCTATCCCAACGTTTTTAACACTCACCTATCAAATCCTACTCACCATGCCAGACACCACATTATCTTACCACATATTATTTTACCATATTACCCTATATTACGACTTTATTCAACCTACCAAACTTTACTTAACTTACGCCACATCATCCAACCATACCATCCCACCCTACCATACATCACCGTGATTACATCTCATATACTCGCCTCACCTACATTAAAGACACCCTACCGCACCCTACCTCTCTACCTACCTATAAACCTTAACCTACCTCCCAACCTACATATTAATTCACTATCCTAGCTAAGCCTATTACACCCTATTTTATCTCATCCCACCCTACCTTACCCTACCCACCACCTCATCCTACTCTACCCTAAAACTCTCTATCCTACTGTGCCCACCACCCATCTTACTATACCCTAACCTTCCCACCACCCATCTTACTATACCCTACCCTTCCCACCACCCTAACCCAACCCACCCCTCACACCTTTTAGGGTGGCATCAAAACATATTCATAGAAGAATAATATAAGTGCGTATGAAATGAATATCCGACACATCTTCGACATCTCCCGAGATCGTATGGATACTTTTCGACACTACCGAATAATTTTTTTTTCAATTTCTACTTAAATCAATTTTAACCGAAAAAATAAAGCTATCTTCGACATTATCTGCAACAACACGTGCTCTACCTAAAACACGACACGACACGCTTCGATACACCCCGACGCCATATCCAACGGTTGTCGGTTGATCAAATGAATATTAATTAAAATCTAACACACTATCAACACTCCACGACACAAAATCGACACCTTTTGACACTACTAAACCATTGACCAAAGAAAAAAACCGACACACACAATATATAGAAGTAAAAAAATGAAGACGGAAAAAAATAATCAATACGTAGCACCCCAAAAAACGATGCCCCTAAAAAAAACCGGCATAGACACACAATGTAAAATATATATACGCAAAAAAGGAAAAGAACACACACACAAACAAACTATAGTATTTTGAAATATCACGTGTCAGTATCGTATTAGGATAAGACAAAAAAAAAAGAGATCTCGATGGAAAGCAAAATAATATGTAATTAAATTGGAATCGGATACATCTTAAACACAACACACATAATAAGATTAAGAATAAATTAAAGCTAATGTGTAGATTAAAAATACAATTGAGTCCTCTAAAATAGAACAATTTAACTCAAATCCTTCACAAAAAAAAAAAAAAAAAAAAAACTTTTAAAATTTCACCACCCAATGAACAAAGTAAAAAAATAAATAAATAAATATTGAGAATTTTTGGGCTTTTGGTAGATGAGCGATAGAAACGACGACCAATAGAAAAAAAAACAAGTGTCACAAATGTAGAACATTTCCCTTCTTATTAGTATAGGAAGAAATACATAATTAACGATCAACAGAAGAGATGTTTATTTATATTTTTATTTAAAATATGTAATTCGGATAGTTGTGTGTGTGTATATATATATATATATATATCATTGTAACGCCCCGCTCCCGGATACCGAGCTCTTATCCGGAAGAGAACGTTCGGCGCGTATAACATTAAATAAATCCAATATTATACGCCAGCCTCTACGTCGTCGTATCAAAATTAAAGCAACGGAAGCCCAAAAGGCTCGGGTAAAAAAAAACTCATAAATGCTACTAGAATAGAATACCAACCGACTATAGCTGAATTGTATAGATTACAACAACGATTCTCCAAAGGTTACAACGTACGATGTTCAAGAAAGTACAAAATTGACTTACAAAAGTCTTACAGAAGGTACAACAAATTATTAAAGAAATCTACAACACATTCTAGTACAACCTTAATAGAAAAGTAAAAGTAAGCATCATCATAGCACCAACGCCATCAAATCATCATCGAACTCCTCAACGATCTCAAGGCTGACCTGTTCGTCTTCTCACCCCAAAAGCACACAAAACAACATATGCAATTGAGGTAAGTACAGAGTACTTAGGAAGAGGAAGAAGGTAATGAATAATTAAGTCTTACAACGAAAGGTTCATTAATTATTATTAAATTATCTTTTTGAGACCGACTCAATTCTAGGGTTCACTTCATGCTCATCAACATGTTGTGACTAAACGTTTCTAACTTAACTTATCTTTGTCACATCGGCACTCAAGGGCACAACGCATGGTGCTACCCACCACGAGGTATCGTTTGCAACCTATCAGTGGATCACACCGATAGCCACGGGTTAAGACCCGATAGTGTACACGTTCGCGTAAGTCCCACCGCCATTTAGCCGTTTATAGGCGCAGAGTTATTCACTTTATCTGACCGCCCACACATCGCGATATAGCTAGGTGCCTTACCAAGAATGTTACGATGATTAGTCTTTTAACTACACACGTACGTTTATTATTAGTAGTTAACTAGCCACCTAAGTATTTTCAAGTAAGCTCCCTCACCTCTACTACTCTCTTTCCTGGACCACTAGACACGGACAAGGCCTAGCACATACACAGACATTGATGAATTCTAATTCATCAAAGCACAAGCCAATCATACTCTTCCGACGGTCCCGAACTTCAACTCCCTTGAAGAGTACATTCGGTGCCGGAACTAAACGATCGAAGCTTAATCAGGGCTTGTTCAAGTTCATTTAACGTTATTAGATCCATTAGAACGTTCCTAAACCAAGTATAGTATTAAAACACATATTTTCATGAGAAGCTGGGTCAAGAGTGCGCTTGCCCTGGTCAAGCGTGTGCTTGGGTAACTAATAGCATTCTGTTTTTCATTCAAAGAAGCATGTGTGTACGCTTGCCTTGAGCAGCGGCGACTTTTGCCTTGAAAGGTGTGTACGCTTGCATTGAGCAAGCGTGCGCTTGTGCTCTCAGTAAACATTCTGTTTTTCATTCAGCCAGCGCAGGAGTGCGCTTGCCCTGGTCAAGCATACTCTTGTGCATCAGAAAAACCTAAAACTTGCAATTTCTGCACTTTACGATTTCTAACCCAAACCAAACATGTTCTTCAACCATATACTCATCAAAATAGCAGAAAAGTACAACTTTTACACAATTAAACATCACATATTCATCTAACAACAAGTAGACATGATATCTAGCATTTAAAACACCACAAACACTCAACCTTAAACATCATAAACTTAATTAAACATTAGGAAGAGCCCCTTACTTGATTGAAGCCACAAACCAAAGATAAACTCTGCAGCACCTAAACAGGCCTCAAACAAGATCTAAAAGATCACAATTAACCTGAATTAATTGATGATCAAAGCTTCTAAACAAAGAACTACGAAACAAAATCCGAGAACATGAATTCATGATCCGTTTCATGAATTCACAGCAGAAAATTCGAGTCCAACATACCTGAGAATCAGACCCAAATTCTGGTATCAAAACGATCCTCGTCTTCTCACGATTCCAACGGTACTTTCGGATTTCAAAACGGATTAACGGTCGCGGAGATATACCCAAAAGTATCCAATTATTTTCTGTTTTCTCTTCTCAAATTCTCAGAGCAATGTCGTATGTTTTCTTCTGTTTCACAAATCTGATAACTTCTACTAGTTAATGGGGAGTTTTATTTCCCAAAATAAACCTCCCATTAACCAATTCTTTTATTTCCTTTTTATTATTATTTTTATTGTTATTATTATTATTATTCTTTTAAAACAAAGGCTTAAATCCTTTAATTAAATAAAACAAAATTCTAAATCTTTGTTAAAATACTCTTTCGCCCTTTTCTGAAAAGTCGTGATGTTACAATCATCACTACTATATAAGAAAGGAAAAGTTGTTGTTTAGTGACACTTGTTTTTTTTTTTATTGGTCTGTCATTTTACTATTCATGGGCGGCTCAGCCCAGCCCAGTTTTTTTTTATATTTTATATTTTTTTTACTGTTCATGGGTAGGCCCAGCCCAGAAATGTTTTTTTTTTTTGAGAAGAATTGTTCCATTTTGGAAGACTCAATTGTATCACCTTTTAATGTGTGAATATATGTAGCAAATGTATGACTATTTTCAAAATATAAGGCCACGACTTGTTGCCGACACGATCTTTGTATCATGCCAAAACAATTTTGTTGACGTTTACATGAAATATTATAAAATTTTTAAAATAAATTCATTTCATAAAAAAACATATCGTTTGTACACGGCGATATGACTATTTTCAAGATATAAGTCAACGATATGTTGCCTAAACTATCTTTATATCATGCTTAAAAATGTTTGGTTTGACGATGACATGAAATATTAAAATTCTTGAAATGAATTTTTTTTTTGTAAAAAAACATATATTTTTTTTTCCTATCCTATCTAAATAAGAAAGGAAAGGGTACGCCACGTGGCACCCTCCCTTTTTTTCTCCCGGCTCCTCACCTGTATAAACCACCAAAAAATCAACTCTTCTACTTTCATTTGTTGCTTTTTGTGTTTCGGCCCTTTTTGTTATTTTGGACCGTCTGGTTTGTAAGGCCTGACATTGTAGAATTAAATTTTTTTTTTCATAAAATGAAAATTGACCAGGATGAAATCGGATGGAAAGAAATGAAAATCGATAATACACGTGGTGGTATGTAAGAGGAAAGTGATGTTAGGTAGGTGGTGGGTGGGTTGGGTTGGGTTGGGGTGGTGGGAAGGGTAGGGTATAATAAGATGGGTGGTGGGCACGGTAGGGTAGGGAGTTGTAGGGTAGAGTAGGATGGGGTGGTGGGTAGGGTAAGGTAGGGTGTGATGAGATAAAATAGGGTGTAATAGGCTTAGCTAGGATAGTGAATTAATATGTAGGTTGGGAGGTAGGTTAAGGTTAGTAGGTAGGTAGAGAGGTAAGGTCCGGTAGGGTGTGCTAATGTAGGTGAGGCGAGATATGAGATGTAATGCGGTGATGTATGGTAGGGTAGGATGGTATGGTTGTATGATGTGGCGTAAGTTAAGTAAAGTTTGGTAGTTGAATAAAGTACGTAATATAGGGTAGTGTGGTAAGATAATATATGGTAAGATAATGTGCTGTAGGGCATGGTGAGGTAGGATTGGATAGGTGAGTATTAAAAAATGTTGGGATAGGGTGTGGTTGGGTGATTGACAATGTGTGCAGTAGATAAGAAATAGTGTGTTGACTAGGGTAGAGTTGTGTGGTAGGTTGTGGTATCCGAAGGGAGATCGACGTAAAATGTTTTATTTTTCATTATTGCGCTTAAAAATTGCGTTCTGAACGGTTCGTTACATGCTACATTTCTTCGTATTTAATATCGTCAAATAAGTTAAAACTTAAAGCATGGGCATTCCGTGCGTTGCACGGAGTCCCGTTTCACTAGTATATATATATATATAGGAAAATTTATCTGAGGATTTCCACTAGGGGAATCATCTCACGCGCAAAGATCTGGACCACACAATTTTCACACACGGGGCACTGTGTATTCCACATCAGAAAACTGTGTGGTCCAGATCCTGCCACGTAGGCAGTTCCCTACTAGGGAGTCCCTACAATAGAACGACCCATATATATATATATTGTTTTGGATATTGAGTGATGTGAATATCTTCAACTTGCAATTTTCTTTCTCCATGAAAACCTTCAAAAATCAATCTTTTATGTCACTTATTATCTCATTTCCAAGAAGCAGCCTTTTTATGCCTAACTTTTCAGCCTCCACAAACAACAACAAACCATCTCTTTAAATACCCTAAAAAACCCCCTTCTCTTACATCATCATCAATTTCTCAGAAGAAGAAAAAAAACAGAGCTTTTTTAGTGAATAAGTGGGGAATGAAAATGGAAAGGAAAAACAAGAATGAGAAGAAAAAGAAGGAAATTCATCATCTTCCCTTAAAGTTGTTTACATATCAAGTCCAATGAAAGTGAAGACAACAAAGACATCAAGATTTGAGCAATCGGTTCAACAACTTACAGGATGAGACACCGATATTACTAGGTCAATGGACATTGTTCGAATTGCAATAATTTCAATGATTTTGAAGTTCTTCCTCAAAAGGGTAGTACTATGTTGTCTAAATCTTTGAGCCCAGATGAGTATCAGTCTCAAGAATTGCAATACTTTTCGTTATCAAGCGGTGGTGGATCGAAACCCTAGGGATTCGCCGTCGAGTTCTGAATCTTTGATTGAACAACAAGAAGTTTTCAGTAATTGTGAGGCTACTAAAGTTGGATATATCTTTGAGGGGAAATTCTACCCCAAGGAGTCCGTGGTGCACTAATCCACATGACACACTCCAATTAACTGACTATATCAAATGAAATAAAGGTTTGGAAAGTCCCAGCCTAAAAAGCAACCGAGCCTCTTGTTTAATTTTTGTGTTGTTTTTGTTTGTTTCCTAGGCAAAACTACTACTACTTCTTCTTCTTTTTTTACTTTTTTTTTAAGTGTGTTTCCTTTATATAATTATTTTTTTACGGAGTAACAATTTTGTGTATAAAATTAGTTAGAAAAAAAATGGAGTTCAAAAGATAATTAATTTTTTTATTAAAAGAAAACACTATATTAATAAGAGTTCTCTTTCCCATAACATAAAAATAACTTTTTCGTTATGAAGTTCCGACATTTTGATCTAGGTATCATGCATCGTAATTGGTGTTTTTCCGACACGACACGCGACCGACATGCCTCCAATACCGGTTGATTAAAATATTATTATATAAAATTTTAATATCCGATACACTTCCGGCATGCCAGCGATATTTCCCGACACTCCTTAACAAATTTCAATTTTCTTCATAAAAACGTCAACACTTCCGGACATGCCATGCCGTTAACACTTCCCGATACATCTTACTTTGTCTAGTTCTTTATTTTTCTTTGAATCTTATTTATATCAACCCAAGGAGTCCGTTTTGTCGGGAAGTTTTTGCCTAGTATCTCCATATGCACAGAAATGACGGGATGAATGATTTGAACCACACAGTTTGAATCCAGTTGAAAAACAGATGGCCCTTGTGATGCCACACGTGTCTCCACACCGTAAGGAGACATCACCTAAAAATCTTCGGTCCGTGGCACACTCCAATCTTTTTTTTGTTTGTTAGCCAGAGTTTTTTTTCCTTTTAATGTTCAAACAATGACTCCGTACACAATCAACTAAGATAATAGTACGTTTTTGTGTTTTCTTTTTATAATTTGTTTTTACAGAGTAACAATTTTGTGTATAAAATTAGTTAGAAAAAAAAAATCGATTTCAAAAGATAACTATTTTATTTATCAAAAGAAAACAATATATTAATAAGGGTTTTTTTTAAACGTAGTTACTTTCCCATAACGTAAAAGTTACTCAGGAAATATCGACATTTTAATTTAGGTGTCGTGTGTCGTGTCCAACACTTTGCAACCGACATGTATCCAACACATATCGGTTGATTAAAATATTATTATTTAAAATCTAAATATCCGTCACTGTTTGAACATTAAAAGAAAAAAAGTTCTGCCTAACAAAAAAAAAAGGGATTGGAGTGTGCCACGGACGGGAGATTTTTAGGTGGTGTATTATCACGGTGTGGAGACACGTGTGGCATCACAAGGGTCTTTTGTTTTTAAACTCGATTCAAACTGTGTGGTTCAGATCATTCATCTCGTCACTTCGGTGCATATGGAGATACTAGGCAAAAATTTCCCGCCACGGACTCCTTGGGTTGATATAAATAAGATTCAAAGAAAAATAAAGAACTAGACAAAGTAAGATGTATCGGGAAGTGTTGAAGGCATGTCAAGTATGTCGGATATAAAAAAATCTTTACGTTTTTATGAACAAAATTGAAAAAAATTGTTAAGGAGTGTCGGTGGCATTTCGGAAGTGTATCGGATATTAAAATTTTATATAATAATATTTTAATCAGCCGGTGGTGTTGGAGGCATGTCGGTCGCGTGTAGTGTCGGGAAAAACGCCGGTTACGATGCACGATACCTAGATTAAAATATCGGAACTTCATAACGAAAAAGTTATTTTTATGTTATGGGAAAATGAACTCTTATTAAAAAAAATAGTTATCTTTTGAACTCCATTTTTTTTTCCTAACTAATTTTATTCAAAAAATTGTTACACGGTAAAAAAAATTATATAAAGGAAACACACACACCCCCAAAAAAATATATATATATAAATAAATAAAGAAGAAGAAGTAGTAGTCCTGCCTAACAAACAAAAAAAAAAAACAAGAAAAAAAAAAAAGAAAGACGCTCGGTTGCTTTTTAGGCTGGGACTTTCCAAACCTTTATTTCATTTGATATAGTCAGCCAATTGGAGTGTGCCATGTGGGTCAGTGCACCACGGACTCCTTGGGGTAGAATTTCCCATCTTTGAGCCCAGATGAGGATCAGTATCAAGAATTGCAGTATCTTTCTTTACCGGTGGATGGGGATCAAAACCCTCGGGATTCGCCACGAGTTCGAATCTTTGATTGAACAACAAGAAGTTTTTGGTAATTGTGAGGCTTTTTTGAGTTCTCAAGAAGTTGAAGATCATTTTTTGGAGGATGTGTTTTCATCTAGTTTGTTTTTTGAACAATATTCTCAATCTCATTTGCTTGATTGCTATGATGCATTGTAAGAAAGATTTAATATAGATTCTAGTAGAGATCATGTACTTTGTTCTAAGTAGTATATATATATATACTAGTGGGAGGACACCGTGCGCTGCACGGTTGTTGCCCTCGAATGTACTTTTTATGTAGTTGTTATGTAATAGATGGTGCGATGTTTTCTTGATTGTGTGATCAGTGATAGTCAAAGTGTTGCCTAACACTGTTGAGTAGATACATTACTTGCTATATTACATTCGTAGATACGTATGTTACTTAGGTTATGTTACAACTGCAGTTAAGTAAATTCAAGTACAAACATGAAGACTTATTGTTTCACTTATTTATTTTACAGGGGGCAGAAGGCTGCATTCTAGCGCAAACCTTAAAAATACTTTAAGAGAGACATAGATTACTAATTACACATTCCATATCTTCGGCTGGTAGGATCTTTTAGTTGGTCTTCAGGTTCAACTTTTTCATTGGGCTTAGAGCTACGTCACTTGGCGACATAGTTTCTGCGTTGATAGTTTCAAACTCCATTTCTTCATCAATGTGGACATTGCTTGGTCTGTTGGGAGTCTTGCCTATAGCAACATTCTTTGGAGATGTGGAAGAGCTTGCATTGTGCATTTCGATATCTGTGGAGAAGACCAAGTGGGAGAGAGTTGAGGTTAGCGTATATTAATGTGGTGGTGTATTCAGAAATAGAAGATGTAATTGGTTTTGTTTTTTGCTTTCTACTATTTTACCTGGCAGTGTCGCGTTGGTTTGGCTCTTTGGTGTAGTGTTCTAAGAATTTTTGAAATCTTTCAGAGTCCAATTGCGATGGCATTTTGCATGAAACCAAATCATCCCCGCCTGATCAAGTACCAGTAGCTTCAATGGTTAGTTTGATTTGATGTACCAATCAAAATCATGAACATTTCTACAAATTTATGGAAGGCCAAATTCCAGTCCTGAAAGGCCTTATTAACTACCTGTGATTATGCCCTTATATGAATTTGATTAGAATTCTCAAAGCATGGTCTATCAAATATGCCCATCTGCAAATATCATAAAGAAACAAAATAACTCAATCAAACAGAGATGTATTTCTTTGCTTTAGGTATGCAAAAGAATAATATAGAATTTAGAAAGGTAAAAAAGATTCCCGACAAGCGCGAGCATGAAATCCGATGCTTATATTGGTACTTCAATCGGATAACCAGGTCGTTGATTGTCATATACGATGTTGGAGAAAAAGTTGTTAGCAAGATGGATTAAATCCATGTATTCAAATACCACTTGATCAAATGATATAGCCAAACAGAATAACTATTGCCTCTCTTTTTCCTTTTTCCAAAATGGTGACATGGTTACATCAAACAATGACCTAATGAAATCAATCCATGTCGCGAATAGGAAGATACTGCCGCTAAATTTTCAATAATCAAAGTAATACCTTAGAAGTATCAGAGAATACAAAGAAGGACCTGTAGGGCTAAAAATATGGCTCATTGTTGACTCAAAGATTGAGGATTAACAATGTTCCAATGAAGATATATCACTCGGGGAAATAAAAGATTTGAAAAAGCAAGGTCATTATGGACAATAGTTTTTATTTTTTCAATCGTCGCCAATATTAATTACCAAAGCCAACAATAAGACTAATGTCGATCATAAAACACTAATGCTATTTCGGGCCTATCTATTTTGCTTAAAAAATTGTCATATATGATTCGGTCAGAAGACATAGCAAACATACAACAATAACAAACTGAAATAGCAAAAATTGTAAATAAGGTAATGTCACCCGAAGCACACCTTATTCGCTCGGCTGAAGCTGTACTCAAAGCAAGCTTTCAAAGCTCATCTTCCCTGAACCAACCACCGGCAAGCACGAACACGACGAATCAGAAGTGTTTGATGCAAAATGTTTAGAAAAGCAAACAAAAAAGTTACCAAATAAGAATTGTTGAAATATCGGAATAAAAGATCTAAAAATGAAATTGGTTAACATATGTTACATGAAGATTTAACTGAAAATCCATAGAGTTAGGCAACCGACTGCAAGCTTCAAATTCACATCTGCAAATGATGACAAACAAATATTAGTTGTTCTATTAATAAGGAACAATAGACACCAAATGCAATAAACAAATTAAACTATACTTGTTCCCTTTGATGGGTTAATAATACAACTGCAAAAAGAATCATATTGTTTCAAAGGACAACATAACGACTGAAAAGTTTGGAAAAAAGGAACTTTGCTCCTGTTAAGTGTGAGACAGAAGTGATGAAAGTATCCAGACAGAAAAGAATCGCTACTTCTGGCTTCCATTCCAAAACAGATGCGAAACATACGCTGAAAAAACATAATGTTTAGTAAAAAACTGATACGCGGAAACAGGTGAAAGCAGGACAACAATCATCATTGCAATCACATCACCTACAACCAATTGCTCAAAGATTGGCAAAGCAATAGAAACCTGAATAATGAACACTAAACACAACATACAACATCAATTTAACTTTGAATGTGACAACAAAACACAACTATATTGTACATCGTAGACATCAAACCTCTAGGTTTTCCTTTTTGGGTCCTAGCCATATGTAGTGTTGTTTGTCTCCTCTGCCTTCACTCATGACCTTGAGGATTTGATTTGAGTCCCTGTTGATAGCAGAAATGGAGGAAACAAACACATTTTTAAATACTCACTCATCCATATGATAATTAATGGACATAATATCCAAGCTGAATGCAAGAAATGTTTATTTCTTACAATGTACAACGTTGGTCTTGAAGGCCTCCGTCTCCTACACATCAATCACCACATAATAAAATCAAAATTTGAATCCAATTAAAGAATGCTTAAAAAAAACATGAGAGATCCATGCTTACCCAAGAAGTGATTCTTAAATCCCAAAGACAACCCGTTACATGCATCAAACTCGGTAAATGGTAAAACATACACTCTTGTATGCGCAATTCTTGATTGCCTATCCACAACAAGCAAAAGATACTAAAGAGGAGTGAGTATTTAAAGACACCCCTATTTTGAAAATGCTCAAATCTAGCATGGTTTACTTGAATTTGGTACTGATTCTAATAAACTTCTCAGTTCTCATGGACCATGGTTGAAGAATTTGAAACTTTTTCATTAGATCATTTGTCATAAATCATTAGAAGTTGTCTTTATCTACTTCAAAATCAGTCTTCATCAGCTAAAGATTTATGAAATCATGAATTCCTTGAATCTTCCAAAAGAAACAGAAACTCTGTACTTAAAATTAACACAAAATACAGAATCATGCACAGTGCAAAAAGCAGGTAGAGAGGAAGGGAGAAAGGAAACTGAGTCAGAGCAACACATAAACCAAATACAATTTGTATGCTTCAAAAACATTTCTTCCAAGACGCAAATAAAACAAAAGAAATACAAATCAAAGCTGCCTATTCAATCCCTAGCTGTAACCCAAAGAAATTCAAACGGGCAATTCGTTTCCTGCAGTGATTACTAATCCATAGATAGACCCAGATTAGGTCCGAATTTTAAATGGAATCACACAATAAGGAATGAAGAAGACCAAAACCTGATTCATACATGGATGGCTTGTAAATTTTCTTCTTGGAACCCAAATCCAGAGGCCACCGTTTGTTCAAGTATATCATCAACGAAGGAGTGCTGATCTGTAATTCACAGCAACGTGACCATTGCTTGAGATGCCACGAAGAACACACCGATTGAAGAGAAGAGAGGGAGAAACCACCCCGGCAACCCACGTAGACAGAGCAGAAGCAAATGGAAACTTTTACTGATGTGAACTGATCTACAGCAGACACGTACACACAGGAGAAGATGAATTGTCATAGGCTAATCAAGATAAGAACAAGGCAGGGGTAAAATAGAAGAACAAAGAAGTGGCAGAGACCAAGATTGAAAAGACAAAATATAATGGGGGACCTGGGAAGTAAATAAAAAGGGAAACGTCAAGACAGAGGGACGACGAAAGATCGCCAATTAACTCTAAATTCAGGAATTAGAGCACTCGAATTTGATTGCTTTGATGCAACCAACAAAACAACACACAACAATCCCAGGAATAATACTCTTTCCATGCCACCAGAAGAAACATAACAAAATCAGGGAGAAAAAAAACATCCACTTGAAATTAAATCACTCGATTAACTATTAAATTTATTTTTTGGACTACCATTTCCCCAAAGCAGTGAATCAATCCTCATCGTCAGAACACCTTGCTATACCATACCGAAATTAAAAGTTGAAATCATAGAAAAATCAAATAAGCCAAATTCAGAAACAAAAGTACCTTTTTACCATCATTAAGAAGAAAATGATGATCACTGAGGTAGAGAAAAAGCTCCTTCTTAGACGAAAACAACCGGACCACCTCCAGGTTTGCGGTTGATCGTCCTCTCTGAAAGCCCTCCTTATCGCCTCTTCTTCTGACTCTCGTCTCGTCCTTTCCTCCTCCTTTTGTTCTTCTACTCCGCCTTCGATCTCTTCCTAATCTATATCAACAGATAGGTCAAGAATTATGATTTAGTT